>BSBN01000535.1:1200000-1688374 GCA_027924645.1 Cunninghamia lanceolata
TTTATGAGTTCACTATCCTCAATGTGGGACTTCAATATCTCTTTTTCTTGCTTTGGCTTGGGCAACTAAAGCCAACTTGAGCATCTAAATAGGAGACATTGTATCCAGGTTTATTAGACCTTAGATTAACTCAGGCTCATCTAGATCTAGTTCTTCTCTTTCCAATAACTCCTTTACTGCCTCTGTAGTGTCTCTTGTTGCGCTAGAGACCACATCATTTTGTTCCCACTCCTGAGGATCAATATCCGAGGCCTTGTTTGAGTCCTGCTTTTGTTCATCCTATGTTAAATCCTTCTCAGTCTGTTGTGCCAGAGGGGAACTGGTTTGTGCAGTTGGTGATTCTTCTTTTGCAGTCTTCTCTCCAACAGTATTGTCCATTGGTTGATGTTTTAGAGAGACAAGAGTCTCCTTTTCTTTATCTATTTGGTCCACTTTATCTGTCTCCTTTTCCATGTTAACTTCTGGAACTAATGTATCATCATCAACATTATTGTCTTCATTGTCACATATGGTGGGAAGATTGTATTTCTTCAAAGCTTCCAAGACAATTTCCTTTGTTTCTCTTACCACTTTATAAATCTCACCCATCATTAATGAATTCATCCTCATTTTGGTTCTAAACTTTTTATTAGTTTCCTTGGAGATTAAGTCTTTTTCTTCTAGAGTAATTTCCAGACATAGTCTAGTCATCACATGTTGTCTTAGCTCGATATATTTTACCCTAGCAGTCTCTTTTCTGATGGTCAAAATATTGGCTAGGCTCTCATGGAGATCAGAGATGATCTCAATAAGAGCCCTGTTGAAGATGTTTAAGTATTTCACTATGGCTTCTTCCAAGATTCTTTTATTAGCATCATTATATCCATCATAGAATTCAGTCATGGGTTTCAAGTTTCCATCCATTGTGACAAGTTTTATTACACCTGTAAGTGTTGGTGTAGCTTTTTCAGTCTGAGACTTTTCTTTTCTCTATCTTTTACTAGATTTATCCTTTCTGAAGGGCTTTTCTTTATTGCTTCTGGAGGCTTTGATAGCCTCATCTTTCATCATCTTAACTTCTTCATCTGATTTTGTTTCTTCTTCATCAACAGCTATGCTTACATGCGTTCTTTTGGCCTTAAATTCTTCTTTCTCTTAGAACTGGTGGTAGGAGTTTCCATACTTACAGATGGTGTAGAGCTGGAGGGAATATATGCAACTTCTGCAGAGGTAGATCCTCTGGTTCTTCTTCTTAACACTTCTAATTTTTCTGATTCCCCTTTTGATTCTTCCAAAGTTTTTGTTGGTTTGCTTCCTTATCAGATTGTACCTTTTCTCTTGCCTTGGTCACTTGTTCTTTTGTGAATCCATGTTTCAGGGCAATTTCTGTTGCCACTTTCTTCACTTTCTTAGAAATCTCAGGTTTTCTTACTTCGACAAAAATTTTGGCATGCAGTTCCTCATAGGTCCCAAATCTTTCTTCATTGGGATCTCTGGGTTTACATAGCATATATTAGGCATAACTTTCCAACACAACTCCATCTACCTCATATCCCATAGGCATAACCTAGATCGTTCTGGGCTTAACGACCTCCATCAAACACTGATCTTTTGTCACAATAAAGCAGATTGTATCCTTGTATTTTTATACAACTGTTCTGGGGATTCTTTCCCTGACTTGCATTGATCTTTGAAAGTTTTTGAAATAACCCCATAGGGTTGCATTCTGTGCATCAATATTTCCTATTCAACAAATTTCTAATTTGGACTGCAACATGTTTATCTTTGGTCCAGAATAGGTTCTTCATACCAGGCAACTCTTGCATAAAATAGAAGAATAAACACATGATCAGGGTACCAAATTTGAAGGGGTAGTTACCTTCCTTTGTCTTCTTCAGGTTATCCATTACTTGTTGTTAGAGCAATTTACAGATGTCATAGTCAACATTCTCCTTAATCATTTGATAGGCTGTGTATATGACCATGCTTGAAACAAAGTTTTCCTAGTTGGTGAAATAAACTATGTATCCCAACACCATTGAGGCAAATCTCATAGCATGATCCTCAATATCACTTATTGTTAAATCTCTCTTGTCAAATTTTGCTCCAGTAGCCACCATTATTGTATCATTCTTCACGGCTTTCAACAGTGGTAACAATCGGGTAGAGCATAAACTAGTAACTGTCCTTATAGCATCTTTTGTAATCTTGAAAGGTCTCTCAAGCCACATGAATTCATCATGAACCCTACTTAACACATATCAAACCCATTCGTCCTCCATAAATGTTGGGAAGTCCAAGTACTAAATAAATTTCTTCTCTTCCAATGCTTGATATTCATTCTTCAGATCGAGATTCTCATTACTCAGGTGTTTTATGTAGAGATCAGAAAACCTACTATCACCAAATTCCTCTAGGTTAACATGAATATATGCCCTAACATCCTCTGCATGCATGACTGTGTGAGGAATATTTGAAAATGCACCCATCTAATCGAATTTGGTTGATTTGAATGGGTGTTTCTTGAATTTTGGTCAAGGTCGCTTAGTAATATCAACAATTTAAAGCATCACCATATTAGGATTTTAACAGAATGAAAATACCTTGTTTCGTTGAATTAGGGTTTCCTTTCTTCGAATTACTTCAAAGTGCTTTAAATCTTGGTTATCATTGCTCAAGTTCTACTTCAATCTCTCTGAACACTTGATAACTTTGGATGCAAAGTGATTTTGAGACTAAACTAGTTCCCTTTTATCCTTCGCAAGACTTAACCTAATCATCATTAATGCTTGTTCCAAAAAGTTGTTAAACTCTTCACTGTAGAGTATATTTGATTAGGCTTGCTCCACAATACTCTGCATTAGAACTTTTTCTTCCAAAATTTCTTTCAGGGGATTTGTCATGTCAGATTCTACCACATATCTCTATGCTGGATTCTAGCACCAACTTTTTGGCTGGGGGATTTAGATTTTTAACACTACCCCCCTAAGCCAGAGCTCCCAATTTACTTCTCGGAGGAAGTATCTGCACTAGATGATGGTGCGGATTCATCCTTGACTTCAATCATATCTTTCTTGATCCAAATTTTGCTCATTTCTTTCTTTATTTCAACCAAATCAACCTTTTCCTTTCCTTTGTCATTCTTTTGCTCTGTTTTCATGTATTCAATATTGTAGTTTCTTTTCACATTTCTGGTTCTACAAAATCTAGCAAAGTGTCTGGACTTGTTGCATTTGAAGCATACAATATTTCTTTGACCTTGATTTCAACTAACATTTGAATTTGGCCTTGATTTGCATTGGTTAGCCATATGCCCAAATCCATTACATGCAAAACATTTGCCATTAAAGGATTGACCATTCCCTTGGATAGTTTGGCACATTTCTTGACACACTTTTGCATTCATTTGCTTTATGATTGATCTTCTTGCAATTGAAACATTGACCAGAAAAGGATGGAGCATTTTGATTTATTCTACTTCTACACTGAGTAGCCCTATGACCATACTTATTACATTTGAAACAATGACCATTGAAAGATAGGTACCTTTGTGCATTTGGTTGCCTGCTTGGAGGTCCTTTAGGTCTTCTTCTTTGATTCCTTACCGGATGGTTTCTGCCTCTACCTTCTTTAGATCTGTCTTGCCCTAAATTTGAACTTTCTCCCTTTTCAAATCCAAAACCTTGTTTATCATCTGGATACTTTTGACTGGCTAACAACTCATCAAGTTTTGCAGAGCTTATTTTGAATTTTTCTTTATAGTTGTTGGCTGCTTCTAGATCAAATTTCAAGAGCAGAACTTCTTTTCCTAGTTTTTCACATTCCTCTGACTTGTCCTTCACAACTTGATTCAGATATTCCTCACTCTTGGACTTTTCTTCAATCACCCTGAGAAGACTCTCTCTAGATTCACTTGCTTGTTTTAGTTGCTCACATAATTCTTTCCTTCTTTCTTGAGATTTATTACTTTGCTATTTTAATTTCATAATGCAAACATTAGCTTCTTTGATTCTCTCTTCTAAACCCATGATTTCAGCTTTGGAGTTGTCAAGATCTTATAGATTTGCTTCAAATTGCTCATTGTTAACATATACTTGATTGCCAATCTTAATGCTGCTAGGAGGATTTGCTTTTGGATGAGTGAGATGCCTTTGTGCTGCCATGAGTGAACTTTCCCGGATCTTCCTCAAGCTATTAGGCTTCTTCCAAGGAACTTGGCTCTGATACCAATTGTTTAATCCAATGAACACTAAGAGGGGGGGTGAATCAGTGTTCTACAAAACCATTTATACACTTACATGATTATTAATTTTCCAAATTTAATTATGTGAAAATAGATTAAACAACTGAACAACAACCACTAAGACATAACACATGAACACCAAGATTTTTACGTGGAAAACCCAAAGAGGGAAAAATCATGGAGAGGATTATCTCTCTCTCTATATATATATATTGTAATCTTTTACAAATGTTGATGTTCAGGATTGGTCACTCCATGGGCCTGGAACATCTTGGCTCACTGCCATGAAGTACAACTAGGTCTAGTAGGCTCACTGTCTCAATCCTAAACCTAGAAAGATTACAATAAGGGTTGTTAAACCCTAATGGAAGCTCACTGCCTTGATGAAGATTGCTCACTATTCAGCACAAGTGAAATGATATATTAAGTATGAATACTGAAAAAGCATCTGTCAATATGCCAGAGTGTAGTCATTTAATAACTGAATAATGCATCCTTAGTCTTCATCCTTATTGACCTGCTAACTCCGCTCTTCAATTCTCATGCTCGTATTATCACACATATATTTGCATTTCTTCATGTCAAAGACCAAAATCCATTCTCTATTTATATCTGCAACTCAATCTTTCTCATGATCAGGTTGGCAAGCAAACAATGAAGCATGTACACCAAGTGTTATATCTTGTCAGCTTGTTCTTGTTTTAAATCGTCAATGCGGATCTAAACAAACATGCATATGTCTTCATATGTGTTGGCTCTAAACATACAATCACTTACCTTTGTCATCCAACTCATATTTCTTCTCCGCATAATGATTTAATCAGCCTATCAGCTTGTTTCTTAATAACATATATGATAGGTTCCTCTGTCACATCACAACTCATGCTGTGGACCAAATGGGACCTCACAAATCATATCCACTATTCATTTTTGACCACTTGTCAAACCTTCAAAATTGCAGACTAAAATATGCACTTGCGGAGGAATGTGGATCATTATTATGTGCCTCTTTCACTGTCTCTATTACACCTCTATTCATCTAGACTTAGATATTCCTTCTAAGTGACTTCTAGAGGAAATCGGGACTTGATCACTGGAATATAACAACATCAAACAATTATGAACATTATATTTGAGCCACATTTCCAAGTCTTCATCTGCGGAAGTACACTAATCCAATTATTGTCTCTTGCTTTGTTTCTTGCCCATACTTAGTCATTTTTGCCAACCGAACCTAAATTCCAATATGAATTTCCAAAGTTATGTCTGTATACACCTTAAAATGATGTGACTTTGTCTAAATAAATATTTCTAATATTTATTTCAGTCTAATTCCTCTATCAATAAATAAACAAATCAATTTATTTATTTGATTCACATTCCTCCACAAAATTAAATAAAATCATTTATTTAATTAAATACTTCATATTCCTCAAAATTAAATAAATTCATTTATTTAATTAAAATCCTCCAAGTTCTTCTAAATTAAATAATATCTAATTATTTAATTAAAATTCTTCCAAAATTCCTCTAAATTAAATAATGTCAAATTATTTAATTACCTCTTCTAAATTCTAAAGTCATTCTAAATTAAATAATGTCCAATTATTTAATTAGTTCTTCTAAACTTAACATCCTCTATATTTAAATAAATCAAAACATTTATTTAAATTATTCTATTTCCTCTTAAAAATGGATTAACACCAAAATTAATTCATGCAAATCCATGTGCACACTTAATTAAATATTCTAATATTTAATTAATTGTTTCCTCACACATGTCCTATTTATCCTCCACTTCAAATTAGTTAACTAATCAATCAATTCACTTAACTTATTAGTCTATTCTGTTAACTAATCAGTCTACTTAGTCAACTCCCCAATCTATTCAGTTAATTCTTCAATCTATTTCTATGAACTGCCCTATTGCATGAAGACCAAGACACTTGTCCTCTTCCTATTTGTGCACATTCTCTCAACCTTTCTCAACCGTTGATCTTCTTATTCATTCTATACCATTGATATTCTCTCTCTCAAACCTATAAATACAACCCCTATTCCTCCATTTCAATCATCCAAGCTTTTAGAAAACTTACTCTGCAGAATTCAGAGTGCACCTTTGGCACCCAAATCCATTCCATAGCTTGCGATCACCCTTTTTATTGTATTGAAGCTCCTCTTCATTACAAGAAATATCATAACCATTTCTCCATTGTCATCTTGAAGAACAAAGCAAGGAAGTGCACTTTCTGAGGGCTTCATTCATACAAAAGATCGATTGAGACTAGGCAACCAATGGAAGCTACGAAGAAACAAGGTTTGTTGAGGTATTGTTATTTGTTTTCAATCTTGTTTATTTCCATTTCTATTTTTCTATTGAGTTATTTGGATTACTTTGATATTATAGATATTACTCCAATTTTCTGATAACATTTTAGGCACCCACTATGGGGCCTTGCCCCAATTTAACCCCAAAACTGAGTTTTTGTGCGTTAGGTTCCATACACAGGAGGATTCTATGCATCTGTTCATTCCTAACATGCATATGTACTCTCTAACGATGCATCTATTCAATCGGCACATTTACTCAGTGAATCAAAGCATCTATGCTTTAAATCTACGCATTTATCCAAACGGTGCATATGTTATGTTATTTTGCACTTTTGTACTCTGTAACTATGCATATATGATAACTGTGCATCTATTCTTTCTGTCAACGCATTTATTGTTTGTAACCGTGCATACACTAGATCTACGCAACTGTGTTCTATTTGTGTGCATCTATACATTGTAGCTGCGCATTTGTTCTAACAGTGATTTAGGAGTTATTTCTTGTGATTTCGCTAATGCTAACATTTCTCACGAGGAATATTCTCAGATCTTCTTGTAGGTTAGGTGCTAGTTTAGTCATATAGCTACATTTGTTAACTCATCTCTAGATCTAATTAGCCAAAGGAAAGTAAATGGTTTGTTCATGCAAATCTCATTTAGCTCTAACTAGGAGGATTGTAATTTGATCTTGTTGCATCAACAACTCAAACGTAGTCCCTACTAGAAAGATATAAAATTGAACCATTGCTATCTTGTTTCTTTCAAAGTTAACAAATCGTGTGTGCGCCCAAGTAGCTTAACTCATTTAGTCTTTTTCATTTTAATTAGGGGAAAAGAACCATTGTCTTTCATGTTTTCAGAATGATAGTAGGCCTATGCTCTCCCCTTTCTTGGGTGACCAGAATGCCAAACCTATCATTTTGCACGTTTAACCTTCAGAGAGGCCTACCCTTGGATATCCTTCCATCCAAGTGGGAACGACCTTATGTGGTAACAAGCTAAAGCCAAGCTCTGCCTAGCCACTATAAATAAATTGTGCTTGAGGTGAAAGCTTCATGCAACAAGTGCTGGTTAGTTATACCAATAGCCAACCTCAACCAAAACCCTCCAAGGTGCAACCCTTGAAGGCTGGGAGACTCCATAACGGAGATTAGCGCTGCCACATGTATAACCACTCAAACGGTTGCACTTACTAATTATCCATTGTTTTAGAAGCCAAAATCCCCTATAAACTAATGCTGGGAAGGGTTATTATCACCTCCCAAAGATGCCTCATGTAACAGTGAGAATTCAGTTTATATTGCCCTTGCCATCCAAGATTTGTACTTGTTTTCTGTCAAAAAAGTCAAAAAATCTAAAAAAGATCAAAAATCATGAAAATATTCTTTGTGTTTGCTGTGTCTTACTTGCCATAATTGAAAAATCAGATCAAAAAGACCAACTTTCAAACTAGAGAAAACCAAAAACATTGAAAAATGTGCCAAAAATATTGCAAAATCAGTCAAAAACACAGAGCTGCGCATACATTTCGACCTGTTGTGCATATAGTTTGACTTTCCATGCATTTATTGTTTATTCCTGCGTGTTTATCCTTCACCAGAGCTGTGCATGCATTACAACTTGCTACGCATTTACCTTCTGTAAATACGCATTTGTTGCTGTGCATCCGTGACAGTGAGCATTTCCTGGTCTTTTGTGAGAAAAACATCAACCTTTCTGGATACCCATTTCAGCCTTGTTCCAATTTCCAAGAGCAGATTTACCGTGCAGTTGCTTCTCCTATCCATTTTTTTATGTCATACCCTCTTTTTCATTGAACACCTCGTCCAAAACATTTGCAAAACTTCCCAAAATCAAATCAAGTGTCAAAACTAGGTTAGTGCAAAGCAATTCTAGATCATATCAGCCTCAAACAAACCTAGTAAGTCTCCACTATCAAGGATCTATCATCCTTCAGAACTTCACTAGTGGCTTGTGCAAAACTAGTCTAACATCAAGTAATCAGATTCCAAACATCCTTACTTTTGGCTATCATCTTGTATCAACCATCTTGTTTGACACCATTGATCCAAGAAAACCCTTGTCAAAATCCTATCACCACAAGTATCCCGTTCACCGTAACCTCTTAGCACACCTTGTCAAAACTTCCAATCTCACACCACCCCATCCCAAGTCAAATTGCATGGTCTTAACTAGATCCCAAAAACAAAAACAACTTGAAATGGTGGGCACATCTGACAAAATTGTCCCATCCCCTCATGAGAATGATGAGGAGATTTCTCATGACGACTTTCTACAAGCTCAACAAGACTGAAAGTTCCAACACTTGATGGACAAATTGCTCAAACAAGACCCTAGCAAATTCTTTCTTTACCTAGCGACACAAGGAGCCAAACTCCCCAAAGACTTTGACGTCAACGCGTTAAAGGAAACCAAAGAAGAAAGAATCCCTGAGGAAAGAAAATGAGAAGAAAGAACCATAGATAATGGAAAGTTGACCATTGACTCTCCAAACCCTCTAGGCTTATTGACTCAACAAATCCAAGCCTTATAGCAACAGTTCACAGACATTCAAACTGGAGCATCAACAAAACACTATTCTCTAGAGGATATCTCACCATATCCTTTTGACAGAACCTTGATCATGATACCTTTCCCCTCAAAGTTTGAGGTACCAAAATTTGACAAATATCGCGGAAAGGGCGATCCACGAGACCACATCAGAGAGTTTAGTGCAACATGCCTTGAAGTCACCCACAATGACACCTACCTCATATGACTATTCCCAAGGAGCTTGGGAGGGCAAGCTATGGAGTGGTTCTCTAGACTACATCCTGACATTCGAACCTTCAATGAACTTGTGGATAAGTTTGTCATACACTTCTCCTACAACATTGAGCATGACATCTCACTGTTAGATCTCTGTAACACTAAACAAAAGGGTGGAGAGTCCTTCGCCTCTTTCTTACAGAGATGGAGACATTTGGCAAGCAAATGCCCACATCAAATACCAGAAAAAAAAATACTCGAAATGTTTGTCCACAACTTACACGCGAATGTCAGCTACCAAATTCAAATACAATGCCCTGCTTCTTTTAGCAAGGTCATTGAGATGGGTTTACTCATTGAAAAGGCGTTGATAGCAAAAGGTCAAATCAAGCTTTACAAAGACACTCCTAGTGCAAATGTCAACAGAGATAAACCACGATTTTGGACTAAGAATAAGAATGTTGTGAATGATGGGGTGGTTGATTCCAAAAATGTGGCGCCAAAACAACCAATTTTTAACTTGTCGAGCCCACAAAATGACCCTCCACAAAACAAACCACGAAACACCAAATCACAGTTTACAAACTATCAACCTAGGAGAAAATTCACACCTCTAAGAGAATCATTGGAAACCAACCTAGGGAAGCTACTATCAAATAAAATCATAACACTTCCAGCAGTGCGGGATTACGAACCACAAGTCAAACCTCATTGGTGGAATGACAACGACTTTGTGAATATCACTGAAACAAGAGACACAAAACCAATCACTGTATTGTGCTCAAACACACCATTCAAGATTTGTTGGACTAGAAAAAGGTATCACTTGATGGGCATGCCTCTAATGATGATCACTTAGCATTCAAGGATCCGCTCCCCAACCATGGACAGGGAAGGCCATCTAATCAAAATAATAATGGAGCTAATAACGCCAATTATAAAAACGTATAATTTGACTATGTTGTTAACCACATATTAGAAAGTGATTCACATATCAATGTAATCACCATAAATAAAACTCCAGATTGTAATGTGACCACTCGCAGTGGAAAGGTTACTCTTAACGGAGTCCCACCCAAGCCATCCTCTCTGTCCAACCAGTACAGCATCCTAGACCAACTTCACAAGACTCCCGCACACATCTCCATCTTGGAACTTTTGTGTTTGTCCCCATCTCATAGAGTCATTCTTGACCAAGCTCTTTCAAAAGCCACTGTTCCTACAAACCTCACCAAAGAGTAGTTTCAGACCATGGTAGGTCATATTACCACACCTCATTTCCTATCATTCACTGAAAAGGATGATATGTCAATCACTCAACCTCATAAAGCATCTTTCCATATAGAAGCCTTCATCCACAAGTACAAAATAAAGGGGGTTCTAATTGATGGAGGAGTCAGTTTAAATATTTGCACCTTAAAGCTAATCCTTGCATTGGGGTTTTTGGAGAATGCTATCGATCCTTAAAAGAAAATCACCATCAAAGCCTATGACAAAGAGGAAAGAACTTCAAAGGGAGTTTTTGTTTTTCCTATCAGAGTGGGATCTATAGTAAAGGATGTAGTATGCCAAGTCCTTGATATGGAGCTTGCCTATAACATACTCCTTGGGAGACCTTGGATACATGCTATGAAAATCGTACCTTCAACCTACCACCAGTGTATCAAGTTCCCCTATGAAGGACAAGAAATCACCATATAGGGTGACCCCAATCCTTTTCAATATTGCAACTCCATACAATCTAAACCTAAAGTTGTGATTCCCCATAACTGTGCCTCTACTTCATCTTCATCCCATGTTGACCCAACTTCACTCCCTTCCACATCGAAGGCACCCAATCTAACCTCAAGGTCAAAGACAAAGGTCTCGATGAATACACAATTGCACAATCCTTTTTCTTATCACAGCTCCCTATCTCACCCAGATCCTATGGAAATCCCTCCATGAGAAAACCTAAGGCATTAGCAACTACTAAAGGACCGTTTTTCAAATGAGGAAGCCTTGAAGATGACAGTGATGAAAAAGACATCCTACAATGGTTATATAAAGATGAAGATAGTCTACTCAAGCAACAATTCCATCACTCCACGATGCAAACTGAACAGTATGGTCAAGGATTCTCAATACTACAAAGAATGGGGTATGAAGGTCATGGGCCCATTGGATTAAGAAAGGAAGGTATCACTGAACCTATCCAACCTCATACATTAACAGCCTGAGACACTACAGGGCTAGGCTACACCAGCAAGGCAAAGACCAAAGGAACCGATAAGCATAAAGGCAAACAACCAGAAACATCTGCTACTAATCTAGTAGATCAAATTCACCAACTACGGGGATGGAGTGAGATTGACTCCAATGAATATGAATGGGATAGTCTCTCTGAACTATCTTGTGATGAAAAAGATATTGATGTGGTACATGAGTATGACCCTACCCATGCAACTAATGAGGGATAAAGTCCAAGGGATAGACCTTTGGAGTTTGATCTGCATAATAACAATAGTGAGATTTGTGAGGAAAGAATGATACCACACTTGACAGATCAACTTGTGGACAGTACCATTGCAGGCATTGTTAATGCTTATAATGTCCACCTTAACTCCTCCATCTTGACCATCAATATCCTTGAACCAGACCAACCCAATGACCCTCTACCACTAGTGCATCCAAAACTCATAGATTGGGACCTGCAAGACACTCCCCCTCAGCTCGATACCTTTCAAAACGATGAAGCCATCATAGACTTTCTAGACCTTAGGGACCATATACCCACAGGGGATCACAAGGTTGGCTATGCCATAGAACTCGATGACAGGGCTTATTTTGGAGAGAGTACCAAGCCTTTTAGTCTCAAATGTAAAAATGAAAGAAAGATCTAATGGTGAAAACTGCTCTGCGGTAGTATTAGATCGTGAAAATAGTAAAAATATGAAAGACGTATCCAACGGTGAAAACCCCTCTGGGGTGCCGAAGGATGAAAGGCTTGACCCTCTCCCCAATCTAACACATTAGGAGAGATCCTCAATCTTAATAGAACCAACAGAATAGATCAACGTTAGGATAGGTGACAATCCAAGGATGATCCATATGGCACAATCTTTAACTGCACAAGAAAAGCTAGAGTTCACTGAATTCTTCAAACGGAAACAAATCAACTTTGCTTGGTCATATGCGGATATGCCAGGGCTGGATCCAAATCTCATAATGCATCACTTGTCCTTAGCTCTGGGAGCTAAGCCAGTTAAGTAGAAACTTAGGAAGACACACCCGCATGTCGCCCTCATGGTAAAAGAAGAACTAAAAAAGATGCTAGATGTTGGGTTCATCAGACCAATAGACTATCCTGAGTGGATTTCAAATATAGTACTAGTTGCCAAACCAGATGGAAGAGTTTGATTGTGTAATGACTTCAGGGACCTGAATAAAGCTTGTTAAAAAGATGATTTCCCTTTGACAAACATTGACATTATTGTAGATCTTACGGTAGAGCACACTATGTTGTCACTAATGGATGGTTTCTTGGGATACAACCAGATCAAAATTACACTTGAGGACCAACACAAGACCGCATTCACATGTCCATGGGGCACCTATTGTTGGTGTGTCATGCCATTTGAACTAAAAAATATAGGGGCAACATATTAGAGAGCTATGACCACAATCTTCCACGACATGATGCACACCATAATGGAAGATTATGTAGATGACATCTTGGAAAAATCACTCACAAGAGAAGGACACTTGGTAGTATTAGACAAAATCTTCACAAGATTGGAGTAGTTCAATGTGTGCCTCAACCTAAAGAAGTGCATATTCGGAGTCACATTTGGCAAGCTTCTAGGATATATCATGTCTGCAAATGGAATCGAAGTAGACCTAGCTAAGGTGATGTCTATCACAGAAATGTTGCCTACCAAAAATATCAGTCAACTGAGGTCTCTACAAGGAAAACTACAATCTATCAGAAGGTTCATTTCTCAACTGGCAAACAAGTGCCACCCATTAACACATCTCCTACATAAGAACATTCCTTTCAAATGGAATGATTCATGTGAACATGCATTTCAATAGTTAAAAGGGTATCTCATGAATCCACCTGTATTGATGCCACCGATCCAGGGTAAGCCTCTGCTACTTTATATCTCCACCACACCAACAACTCTGGGAACTCTCCTTGCACAACAAAATCATGAAGGGAAAGAACAAGCAATTTATTACATCAGCAGAACACTGGTTGGTTATGAACTACATGATGGTGACTGGTTGTCATTGATGTCAAAAAGGTTGGTTGATGAGTGGTCTTGCAGAGAATGTTTCAAGGATGCATAATGTTTGATAGAGTTGTGTTTGATCTTGTGCAAAGACTTCATGAACAAATCCTCACAGATGGTGTAGGATGTCTTCAAGTGGTAGAGATTTAATGCAGAGATAATGTATTGTTTGTTTCTTCTTTGAAATCCTTAATGTCTTGTGATGATCACATCATGTGTGTCTTGTAGATGCAGAGAATGGACTTATAGTCTTGGTCTTCACAGGTTTGGCCTTCTTGGTGCTTTAAAAGTTGATATATTGATCATGATGTAAGGTTGGTTGACAAAGTAAGTTCACAAGGTCTCATCAGGACTGCAGGTCATTTGAGGATCACTTGCACTATTGACATAGGTGATGGAGTGATCATTATCATTATCTTGATAACATGTGTTGATGTTTTGGATCTCATAGTTCAAAGTATTCTTGAGTTGTTGATCAAGACACTTGCCAGCTAATTTGTTTTATGTCTTCATTGCTACATCCTTGCATTTGACATGACAAGGTTCTATCAGGAGATTTGCATCATAATGATATTCTTATGAAATCAAAGGTATGGTGTTGTTGGTAAGAGATCATTGATTTTGATATTATCTTGAAGATAATACTGTTATGCATATCATATTACTGTTGGCACTTCATGCCTACTGTGCTCCATGCCTATTGCCTATTGGTGCTCCTTGTTCTTAAGTCTTTTTTAAGGAGGTTGGTTGAAGGTTATGATTGAAGCCTTAAAAGATAATTATTATGCATACTCTAAGTATACCTTCTCTGCCCGTCTAAGTGTGAATTGCACTTTATGTTTTAAATGAATGGTGACTTGGGATAGCAAGTTTATAACTTAAATATCACCGCTTGAAGGGGTCTTCAAACATGGTGCACACCGGCCCTCATGTCTAAGTATTACCGTTGGTAGTGGTCTCCACATGAAAGTAGATGGGCGGTAAAAGTCTTTAAAATGCCTTTCGAAGGAATGCTTTATTTTATAAAGCATGAGATGCAAATTAGTAGGCACTATTTATGCCTTATTTTTAAAAGCAAAAACAAGTCATTTGCAGCCCGATTTCCATAAAGGTGATTTATGCTTTAAAATAACATCGGTCTTTTTTTTTTGGAGAGCATTAAAAATAGTTTATGAAATATAAGGGGAGCACGATTCTTTTATAAAGAAGAGGTGGAATTTGTTTTAAGTTAAGAATATTTTTTAAGAACATTGAATATTCCAAGGGGAGTTCGATTCATGAAAAATCAAATATTATATGTGATGAGGAGGACGATGCCTTTTATAAAGTGGAGGATTTTTATGTAATGAATAAGTTTTAAAAAAATACTTTATCTCCTATTTGGTCGGCCCACAAATGCCATTATTCTAAAAAGTTTTTTTTGGAATTTTTTTAAGGAGAGTTTTTTTTTGGAAAGAGATTTTTGTGGAGATATTTTGTTTTTAAATTAGAAATTGTTTTTTTCTAATTTAACAACTCCAAGAGATGACATTAGAATTTTTGAGGAGATTTTTGTAAGGCAAATATTTATGGAAGATTGGAGATTATATTTTTGAAAAGATATATTATGAAACCTTTTTGTGGAGACTTTATTTCTTCATGCAGATGGACAAAGAAGATCATTTTTTTTTTAAAGAAGATGCAGAGGAAGATGAAGGTTAAAAATGTAGGATATGAAGAGTCTTTGAAGTGCAAAGAGAATATGAATTTTTTTTTTTGGAAATTGTTTTTTAGAGATGAATTGATTTTATTGAAGATAAAATAAGATTGCAGAAATATACATTGGAGGAATATGAAAAGATTTTTCTTTGCAGGTTGAAGGACATTCAATTTGTATAAAATTGTTTTTCAGGTGCATTGATGGTAGGTCTTGTGAGACATAGATTAAACATACGAATGATAAGTTTTGGTTGAATATGCAGTGTTGTTGAGTGGATCAGGATACAGGGTTGATTTTGAATATGTGAATTTTGTATATGATTTGGGTTGATGAAAAGAATGGCCATTTGATAGACACATGTGAGAGAAGAAATGTTTTGTATTGAAACAGAGAAACCCTCTGAGTTCTTGTTTTTAATTTGTTCTGTATTAGGGGTTGGTGCTCCTTGAAGTTGGTGCTTCTAAACACTGTAATCAATGAGATTTTTAATAAAGCCAGTGAGGCAGTTTTGGAGTGGTTTTTCTACCCCTGGAGGGTTTTCCACTTGGGCAAATCTTGTGTTATGATGTATATTGATCTTCTCTGTGTGTGTGTATGATTTACTCATGAGTTTTTATTCTCTTCCTTCATTCTCAGTTATGTGCACATGTCAATAATATCTTTCTTTCTTCATGTCTTGAAAGTTATATTTGCAAAAGGTTAAAATTTATATAACACTGATTCACCCCTCCTCTCAGTGTTGTCCTGAACTCCTACAATTGGTATCAGAGCCAGGTTCCCTTTTTGAAGTCTAATAGGCTCGGGTAGGTCCTGGTAGTGGAGTAAAATGGGTAAGAAGAATAGAATTAATGTCTCAAATAGAGAAAAGAGAGATGTTGATCAAAAGATGGTATAACAAGCCTCAGTTAAGCCTAGCAATGATTTGTTGAAGATGTCACCCCTGATAATTGATATAAAGAATGATCCAGTAATTGAGAATTTTGATAAAAAGGAAGAAATTAATGTGAATGATGAAGAAACAAGTCTCTTTGTGGATGAAGTTGATTGTGAAGTTGATTTTGAAGGAGAGCTTCTATGTGCCCTGGATACAATCAAGCAACTTAGTAAAGAAAACAGGAGATTAAAAGACCAGCTTAAACAAGAGAAAGAATTCAAGGACAAAGTTGTTTTAGATCTTGAAGATGCTAGAAACTTGATTATAGATTTGAAGAATCAAGCAGGTGAATCAGATAAATTAATCACCAGTTTGAAAACAGAGGTTGAGGAAGCTAAGGGAATAGCTAATGTAACAAAGTTAGAGTTAGAAGCTAAATCAGTTGAATGTCAAAAACTTGAAAGAGAAATAGTTTCTTTGAGAAAAAATTTTGAGGATGTCAAGAAACAATTAGAAAAGAATTTGAAATTTGAAGAGAGCACAGCCAGGTTAAATGAGATGTTGGGAAAACAAAAACAACATGGGGGTACTTTTGGACTTGGTTATGAAAAAGGAGAGTCTTCTAAAGCTAGAGATACTCCTAGAAGAAAAATTGATCTTCATCATGTTGCTCCTGAAAGAAATCAAAGGAGAAGAACTGCTTTTGTAAGACAAGCATACATGTACAGGTATAATTATTCTTATACTTGTAATCAGTTTGGACATAAAGCAATTAATTGCAGAAGGAATACTAACATTATTTGTTACAAGTGCAATAATGTTGGACATATACAAAGAAATTGTAAAAGGTATGATCCTGCATGGAAGCTTAACATGAGTGTTCAAAGGTATTATCATTCATTTGATTATGATTACAAAATAGTTTGTTATAATTGTAATTCTCTTGGTCACAAAGCATTTAGTTGCAGAAAAGCATCACCTGATTCGATGGGTTGGAAATGGAAAGAGACAGAAAAGGTTTGGAGGAAGAAAGAGCCTGTTAAGATTTGGAAGCAGAAATATAGTCAAGAGAAGTCAAATACCAAGCTTGTGCATCTTGCACAAGTCATTTCATCTATTGCATAAAATAGTATGATGTGAGGGGGAGTTGTTCTTGTTCTATCTTTTATCCCCAAGAAGTTATAGAGGAGATCAGTTGATGTTTATCAATCTGATGATCTTGTTTTGTTTATCATGCTTGTCTGATAATGATTGATATGAAGTTTCTGATGATATTGAGTTCCAGTGTATGTCAATAATACAGGTGTTCATGATGAGTGACATCTTTAGTGGTTCTTGGTGTATACAAGATGTTGAAAGGATGTTCAGAGGTTCAGTTTACAAAGAGTTTGTAGATATTGAATAATTTGGTTGTGCAAAGTGTTGTTGCAGGAAGAACTTGTTAATGCAGATTGGTTTGAGTGTGCTCAAGGATGTCAAGTCATGCTTATATGGAAGTGTTCTTGATGTGATATTCTGACATGGTTGTTTGATGGGTCTCATCATTAATATGTTTCAGGGAGGTATGTTCAAATTGTGTGATTCTAGTTTTGAAGTGGTCAGGTATGTGCTTCAAGCTATGACATCTAGAGATGCTTGTAAAATTGATGGTGATACCTTGTTCATCAATTAATCAGAGGTAAGTAAAGGTATGTCTTGAATCACTAGTAGCAAATGATAATGTTTAGTAAGGTTGGTCATATGTTGGTTTCAGGATTGTTATCACCATTTGTTCAAAGGTTAATAGGAATTTATGCTTTCAAAGTGTTCATAATTCAATTGTTATGATCATGCTCTAACAATTTTTTCTGTGGAGTTGGAATTGTTCTCAGGGGGAGTTAATCAGAGGATTGAGTTGTCACTATCATGGGAGATTTGAAAAGGTCTTATCAAAAGTGGTCATCATGTCATCTTGAGTTGGGAACTGTGTGTTAAGGAATCTTCATGATTTTTGCTTGCAATATGGTTCATCAAGTTTATTGATGTGTTTATGAAGTTGGTATTTATTTGTAGAGATATGTTTTCTTCATCCTCATATTGATATTGTGTCAAGAAGTGATGATTAATCTTGTCAGGACAGTTACCAGTGATATTTATGAGTAGTGATTTATTTGTGTACTTCAACACAGGGGGAGATAATAGTCTTTGTCATCCGATGTCAAAAAGGGGGAGAAAGAAAAATATGCATCAGGTGGTTTTGCCATCAATGACAAAGGGGGAGATTGATGGTGACTGGTTGTCATTGATGTCAAAAAGGTTGGTTGATGAGTGGTCTTGCAGAGAATGTTTCAGGGATGCAGAATGTTTGATAGAGTTGTGTTTGATCTTGTGCAAAGACTTCATGAACAAATCCTCAAGGATGGTGCAGGATGTCTTCAAGTGGCAGAGATTTAATGCGGAGACAATGTATTGTTTGTTTCTTCTTTGAAATCCTTAATGTCTTGTGATGATCACATCATGTGTGTCTTGTAGATGCAGAGAATGGACTTATACTCTTGGTCTTCATAGGTTTGGCCTTCTTGGTGCTTTAAAAGTTGATATATTGATCATGATGCAAGGTTGGTTGACAAAGTAAGTTCACAAGGTCTCATCAGGACTGCAGGTCATTTAAGGATCACTTGCACTATTAACACAGGTGATGGAGTGATCGTTATCATTATCTTGATAACATGTGTTCATGTTTTGGATCTCATAGTTCAAAGTATTCTTGAGTTGTTGATCAAGACACTTGCCAGCTAATTTGTTTTATGTCTTCATTGCTACATCCTTGCATTTGACATGACAAGGTTCTATCAGGAGATTTGCATCATAATGATATTCTTATGAAATCAAAGGTATGGTGTTGTTGGTAAGAGATCATTGATTTTGATATTATCTTGAAGATAATACTGTTATGCATATCATATTACTGTTGGCACTTCATGCCTACTGTGCTCCATGCCTATTGCCTATTGGTGCTCCTTGTTCTTAAGTCTTTTTTAAGGAGGTTGGTTGAAGGTTATGATTGAAGCCTTAAAAGATAATTATTATGCATACTCTAAGTATACCTTCTCTGCCCGTCTAAGTGTGAATTGCACTTTATGTTTTAAACGAATGGTGACTTGGGATAGCAAGTTTATAACTTAAATATCACCGCTTGAAGGGGCCTTCAAACATGGTGCACACCGGCCCTCATGTCTAAGTATTACCGTTGGTAGTGGTCTCCACATGAAAGTAGATGGGCGGTAAAAGTCTTTAAAATGCCTTTCGAAGGAATGCTTTATTTTATAAAGCATGAGATGCAAATTAGTAGGCACTATTTATGCCTTATTTTTAAAAGCAAAAACAAGTCATTTGCAGCCCAATTTCCATAAAGGTGATTTATGCTTTAAAATAACATCGGTCTTTTTTTTTGGAGAGCATTAAAAATGGTTTATGAAATATAAGGGGAGCACGATTCTTTTATAAAGAAGAGGTGGAATTTGTTTTAAGTTATGAATATTTTTTAAGAACATTGAATATTCCAAGGGGAGCTCGATTCATGAAAAAGCTTGGAAGTGTAGAGTTTTTTTTTTAAGAAAAGGCATCAAATATTATATGTGATGAGGAGGACGATGCCTTTTATAAAGTGGAGGATTTTTATGTATTGAATAAGTTTTAAAAAAATACTTTATCTCCTATTTGGTCGGCCCACAAATGCCATTATTCTAAAAAGTTTTTTTTGGAATTTTTTTAAGGAGAGTTTTTTTTTGGAAAGAGATTTTTGTGGAGATAAGTTTGTTTTTAAATTAGAAATTGTTTTTTTCTAATTTAACAACTCCAAGAGATGACATTAGAATTTTTGAGGAGATTTTTGTAAGGGAAATATTTATGGAAAATTGGAGATTATATTTTTGAGAAGATATATTATGAAACTTTTTTGTGGAGATTTTATTTCTTCATGCAGATGGAGAAAGAAGATCATTTTTTTTAAAGAAGATGCAGAGGAAGATGAAGGTTAAAAATGTAGGATATGAAGAGTCTTTAAAGTGCAAAGAGAATATGAAGTTTTTTTTGGAAATTGTTTTTCAGAGATGAATTGATTTTATTGAAGATAAAATAAGATTGCAGAAATATACATTGGAGGAATATGAAAAGATTTTTCTTTGCAGGTGGAAGGACATTCAATTTGTATAAAATTGTTTTTCAGGTGCATTGATGGTAGGTCTTGTGAGACAGAGATTAAACATACAGATGATAAGTTTTGGTTGAATATGCAGTGTTATTGAGTGGATCAGGATACATGGTTGATTTTGAATATCTGAATTTTGTATATGATTTGGGTTGATGAAAAGAATGGCCATTTGACAGACACATGTGAGAGAAGAAATGTTTTGTATTGAAATAGAGAAACCCTCTGAGTTCTTATTTTTAATTTGTTCTGTATTAGGGGTTGGTGCTCCTTGAAGTTGGTGCTTCTAAACACTGTAATCAGTGAGATTTTTAATAAAGCCAGTGAGGCAGTTTTGGAGTGGTTTTTCTACCCCTGGAGGGTTTTCCACTCGGGAAAATCTTGTGTTATGATGTATATTGATCTTCTCTCTGTGTGTGTATGATTTACTCATGATTTTTTATTCTCTTCCTTCATTCTCAGTTATGTGCACATGTCAATAATATCTTTCTTTCTTCATGTCTTGAAAGTTATATTTGCAAAAGGTTAAAGTTTGTATAACACTGATTCACCCCCCTTCTCAGTGTTGTCTTGAACTCCTACACTACAATACATGCCAATTGAAAGAGCATGCCTCGATGTGGTCTTCACTTCACAAAAATGGAGACATTACATGCTATCACATTCCATCAAGCTAGTAGCAAAAATTGATCCACTAAAGTATATCCTCAACAAAGCTATCCTTACAGGTAGATTGTCCAAATGGGTCATGCTTCTCAGTGAGTTTGACATCGAGTATGTAGACAGGTACACAATAAAAGGTCAAGTATTTGCAGATCAGCTAGCAGATGCACCTTTAACAGATGATAACCCTTTGATCTTTGAATTTCCAGATGAGTCCATCTTTCACATAACTATGACAACTTGGAAACTCTACTTCGATGGCTCCTATACTGAGCATGGGTCCAGGGAAGGTATCTTGTTGATCACACCTAGTGGAAACACTATTCCAAAATCATATAGACTACTCTTTCCCTGTACTAACAATGTGGTGGAGTATGAAGCCCTAGTCATTGGCATCAAGATGGTAGTTAAATGGAACATCAAAGAACTTCAGGTATATGGTGACTCACACCTAGTCATCAACCAAGTGAACGACAACTACCAAACAAAGGATGAGAAGTTAATACCTTACAAACGGATGGTGGATGACTTCAAAGAATACTTTGTTGAGATCTCTTTTGAACAGATACCAAGGATAGAGAATAAAGCAGTAGACGCCATGGCAATGATTGCATCTCTCCTTGACATCCCTAACAATCAATCATGCTATGATTTCTTGGTAGAGCGAGTGTCCCATCCTACATACGATACTCCTAAATCCCACATCATTTGCCACATTGTAGGATCTGATTCTCCCCTATACAGAAAAGTATTTGCCTATCTTAAAAAGAATACCCTACCCCCTGATCTCTCCAATAACAAAATGTGAACCTTCATTTGCCAAGCATCTCGTTACGCCATTATCGCCAATACCTTATATCGACGAGGTCTCGATGGTACTCTCCTTAGGTGTCTCGATAGCGAGGAATATCAAACTATCCTAAGTGAATTGCACGATGGTATATGCGGGACCCACTCTAGTGGTCCTACCCTAGCTAAGAAACTCATATGCATGGGATACTACTGGCCAACTATGGAAAAAGATTCCTATCATTTTAGAAAGAAGTGTAAGAAATGTCAAATCCATGGGAACTTGATACATGCACCAACACAGGAGTTATAACCTTTAACGACTCCTTGGCCTTTCTGTCAATGGGGACTCAACTTAGTGGGCAAGATCCACCCTCCATCATCCAACAGCCATAAATTCATAATCGTCGCCATCGAGTACTTTACAAAGTGGATTGAAGCTGTACCCCTCGCCAATGTCACAGGCAAATAGATTGCCACTTTTATCCTAAACTACATCATTTGCCTCTATGATATCCCTTTATCCATTATCACAGATAATGGATGACCATTCAAAAATTAGGATGTCAAAGAACTGTGTGACAAATTCCATATCCAACACTGCTTTTCCACCCCCTATTACCCCCAAGGAAACGGCCAGGCAGAGGCATCAAATAGAACCATCTTAAAAATCCTGAAAAAGACTGTCAATGATGCCGGTTGTGATTGGAACATCTAATTGAATCCCACACTGTGGGCCTACCGCACAAGTATCTATAGACCCATAGGTGCAAAACCTTACTCCCTAGTCTATGGATCTGAAGCCATCTTGTTCATTGAAGTCAAGATCCCATCCTTCCGAGTATCGTTAAAAGGCCTCATAATAGATGAAGAGTATAGAGTATCCAGACTTCAAGAGTTAGAGCTAATGGAAGAAAGAAGGCAACATGCCTTTAACCATCTCAAAGCTTATCAACAAAGGATGTCCAAAAGTTACAACCACAGAGTACGTCCCAAGGTATTCAATGTTTGTGATCTAGTGCTTAAGGAAAATCCCCGCAATCAGTATGATCAAGAAAAGAAAGGAAAGTTTGAACCCAACTGGCTTGGTCCCTATGTCATCATTGCTGCCTATGGGTCAGGTGCATATCAATTGGCTACATCGGAAGGTGAACTGTTCGATGATCCCATCAACAGCATGCATCTTTGCAAGTTCTACACTTAAACCCCAATGCAAGGGAGTCAAAAATAAATAAAAATGATTAAAAAACAAACAAAAAAATCAAAAAAATGATCAAAAACAACAAAAAATAAAAAAAATGGAAAAAAAAATCATCCTCTGGTGAAAACTTGGCAAATAGGCACCTTGGATAGATACCATGATGAAAACCTGGCAAACAGGCATCATGTATTTTAGCTATCGTGCAAATAAAAGCAAGTGGTGAAAACCTGGTAAACAGGCGCTACTTGTGATAACCACCTTCTCCATATTTTCCAACCCTGTTCTTCATTCATACCTCCTAATAGCATCCACCCAATCATATCAATATCCCTACCATGGTTTGTTGTTCGCTCATCCTTATCACCTTCTGCCATCAGGCTGCCAATCGAGACTTGCGTCCATCTTGTCATCCATCTTAAGCCAATCCATTGAACCATTGTTGAACTACGTCACCTCTGATCTATCACATAGGCAAGGCCATCAGGTATTGATGCGCCCTCGAGGCTTTCTCCTTCTCGATCCATTCCGTCCATCCTATCCCTTTGTCCATCCGCACCATTTCCCATCACCAAGTTCACCCTGAACTATGCTGCCTCTGCGTCATCACATAGGCAAGGCCATTTAGCAATGAGCCCCCGAGGCACTAGTCAGTCCCTTAGGGCCCGTTTCTTCATGTTTGTTTGTTAGTTCATCCATAATAAATTGAACGTTCACCTAACTGTGGGCAAATTCTCGACCTCATTACGGAGTTGGATTCTTCAATGCCGCATGTTCTAAGAGGACACCAATAAGGATTATGATACCTTTCACTAGACAAACATGCTCAACAAAGCACAATTCCAAATAGAAATCTTGACGCAAGATATCAACCTATCCAAAGTAGAGAAAACAAGTGCCTAAACACACAAAATGATTTTATCTAACTTATGGCAAGAAAAACACATCTAATGCAAGAATGTTTTGTGATTGTGAGCATGTTAACTTACAGAGTCTTGATTTTTGTTATTATGTCTTTCTATGCTACTCAAGGATGTCACAAACTAGAGAAGCTATGATGGGGGCATAATCATTTTCTTTGTCTGCTGTTTGTGGATCAATCTTTAGTAATGTGACGACTTTTGTCTAACGACATGATTGGCAAAAGATCATCGAGGACTCCAGAGGTCTAAACATGAAAAGGGGCAATCCTTGTCTATTTAAACGCAAGAAATATTGAGGTCATCTAGATTCAATTTTGACTAGATGCTTGCATTAAATTGCTATATCAAAATCCATGTAGGCAATACTCAGGTCATCTCGATTCAATTCTACCTAGATGCTTGTATTTTCTTACAACATTTCAAAAGAGAAAAGAAACAAAAAAAAGTGCCCAATGATGAAACAAGCACTTCAAAATACTTGCAATATCAAGATGACGTATATCCACACCCATAATGCATCCATAAATACATCCATTTTCATTTCGCATACCATCCCTCAATAAAGATTTTGTTCGCAGTGTCAAAGTTTACAAAATCTTGTGAGTTCTTTTGTCGAGTCATTCTTCTGTCAAAATTCTCTTTCTGTCTGTCTTTGTGTCTCCTATCATGTCTTTTCTACTTTGATTGCGTACACTTGGACATATCAAAAACATAGAAATCATTTTGCATAAAGTGAAATAGTCATTAATTTCATTAGATCATTTGCATTCATGTAAGTGCATTAAGTCATCAATTTGTTATCATCTTGCATTAAGTGAAATAGTCATTAAGTTGTTTAGATCATTTACATTCATGTAAGTGCATTAAGTTCTCCATGTGTCATCAGTTAACATTGCATATTAGGTGAGACAATCATTAACTTGATTAGATCATTTACATACATATAGCTATATAAATCAACATAAGTTTTAAACCAGAAAACATAAAAAACATAGCCCTCATCACAATGTCTCCATTAGCTCATCATAGAAGGTGACCACATAGGTACATACATACAGGTGCATTAAAATCATCCATATACATTTGTGTCATCATAACATAACTGCATGCATAATATCCCATTAGAGAAATATCAAAAAAATAGCATATAAACATAATAAATAAATTCCATCCATGATTCATCGCATAAACATCATACATATAGGCCAAAGTAACTGCATATAAAGTATCATAAACATGTTCATCATCATATAGACATCAAAATTAAGGTGCATCCATAAGACATCACATAATACATGTAGACCATCAATAACTGCATCATCATATATAAGTATAACATAAATATGTCCAAGTATACGATATCAAAGTCCATCATCTGTGAGTCAAGTCATAAAAGGGGAATACATACATCATAAAAATAATTGGTAACTATGCAAAGTGAGATAAATACATACATATTAGGCTATCCATGAGCCATCAAAAATGTGTATACATAGGCAAAAATCGATACACATATTAGCTAACCCTGCTGGCGCGGGACGCCGCTCCCAGCACTGCCCTCTCCACCTCCCAATCTGCCTGACCCTAACTATTGTGGACCCATAGCAGACGCTGCAGACCGTGAACCCCCTACCCTCTGAGATGTGCTTGCCACAGACTAGCTCCTATAGCTGGGTGCCCTCTAGTCCACTAGTACAGCCCCATGGTATAGACACCTATAATACTGAGTCTGGACCTGCGCTCTGGCTAGCTCACCCCGAACCTGCGCAAGCTACGTCTAAGCCTGCTGCTCCTGAGTAACTAAAAATGTAGTGGCCCCATCAGTACCCAAGGTAGCTAGGGCTGAATCTCTCTCCATCGCAAGAGCCCACACCCTTGCTAATGCTATGTCTCACTAAGCAGTGAGACTGGATATAATCCCTGCGTCTACCTCCCTCAGGGACTCTATTGCTATGAGTTGTCTGACCTGACCCCACAATGTAGTAATAGCCTGCTGCTTTAGGTCAAGCTAGATGGGAACCTAAGGAACATGTACATGTGCCTACTGCTATACAACTACCTGCTGGGGCACCTGCTGTGGTGCTAGCACCTGTATCTATTGTGCAGCCTGCTGCTGCTGAGAGGGGCCCTCCCCCACTCTCCTCCTCTATTTCGGCCTCCCTCCACCGCCATCCCCTCCTCCACCTCTGTCGCCTCCATTGTCTCCATCTCCTCGTCCTCCTATACCCCTCCTCCATCTCCTCTGCCTCCTGCCTCCAACATCCTCCTCATCTAAATTGTCCTCCTCCAGGCGAGGAGCCAACTCTCCCGGTCCTTAATACCTCAGGAACAGGTGTTCCGCAAACCACTCCTCATAGTCAGGGGTCATCCCTGCATCTAATACCTCCCTCATCATCATCCAAGCCTGGTAGGGTATCTGAAGGAAGTCTGCTCTAGCCTCCTCATAGGATGCAACTGGACCCCATCGGAATAGCTTTGCGTGTGTCCTAGCAAATAGTGCCTGCCCCTGTGGTTGACCCTGTACTCTCCCAAACTGCCTCTGCACTAGGCTCACTATCTGCCTCTCCAGAATGTGTCATGTTTGCCCAATCAGCCACCTAGTCTTAAAGCAATATGGGAGCTCATCATCCTCGTCATCCCATGGCTCGCAATCTATGTATGGACACCATATAACTCCATCCACATTAACTAGCACATGTCTCCAGTACTCAAGCTTTCCCAGCTTATGCTGGGAAACTACACCTGCATAACCCTATGAGTAAGGCTCCCCTCATTGCCTAGAAAACACGTAAATCAGCTGAGTCATGGCTATGTTCTCCCACAACCAGAACTGTGACAAAGAGACGCCTACAGATAAGCTAGCTGCACCCCGATACACTACCTGATGCATATCATGGTATAAGTGAGCAAACACATAGACACCCCATGTGAAGCGGGTGCCCTCTGTAACCATCCTCTCCAGTGTCCTACCCTAGCCAATAGGGAACCCATGCGACCTCTGATCGGGGCATACCACACCCCCGATCAATCCTACTACAATCCCTGGGAAGTAGTCATAGTAATCATACATGTCGTGCTAGGAGATCACCTAACCCCGAAGCCTAGGATCATCGAAGACCCACTGACACTCCTCTAGTCTAGCATCACGCTGCAACTCATACTCCACAAGCTCACCCTAGATAAGTAAGTGCAAGATCCTGTAAACCTCCTCCAGCATAATAGTCATCTCACTAGTCAGAAGATGGAATGTCCCATCTTCACTATGAAAGCACTCCACCATAGCAGTCAGCAAACTGAGGTTTGCATGAACCTTGTGCATAAAGCAAACATAATCCAAACCCACAGCACCAAGCGCCACTCGATCAACCTCTGTAAGCATATAACACTGCAACAACGACAAGGGAAACTACTCCTGCGACATCAAGACATTTGAAATATCCTCCTGCAATCAGTAAAACAATGCGTCAACCATAACTATATCAAAGCAAACCTGCTCAACTATCAAACTATCCTATCACTTACTTAACATATCAAATTGATCAAAACAAGCATATGATCTCTTGTCTAGATTCTATCAATCTCAGAGATCGCTTATCAATTGATGCATCGATCAAGATGCCAATTGAGTCAATTTCACTAAGTAACTAAGTATCAAAATGCAAATGTGCTGAACTAGGCTGCAAATGCATAGTATCAAGACAAATGCACTAATCCAGGTAAATGAGCTAAACTTTTGAGCACATGTGCAGCTCTATACAAATGCGCAACAAGACGCAACATATGCGTAGAACTACAACACATGCATAACTTCTTAGCAAATACACCAATTCGCATTACGGATGTGTGGAAAGAATAAATGCGCAGCTAGATTATGCATATGTGCCAAATCAGAACATATGCGTTGTTTCAGGAGGCATATGCGCCGAAACATGATTTGGTGCATTTACTCAAGAAACTTTTCCCTAGCATTTATTAGCCTAATAAATGACCCTAGGTGAGTTTTGTCAAACTACATACTGGTGGTCCTACCTCAGCTGGCTGCCTGAACCGTCAAAAATGCACTCAAAGTGGTGCTCCTTGCGTGGAATATCCATATCTATACCAATTGCTCTAGCTTCTGTGCTCTCCTAAAATGGCCCTGAATTCCCATTCATAGAGACATGGGAGAAAAAAAGCTTCAGGTCACTAAGAACTTCTTGTTGGAAAGGAGTATACCCCCAGTATGCTTTAAGCTTAGAGAGGACAAAACATATAAGACCGAAAAAAACATGGGACTACTATTGAAAAGCCAAGAAGATGCTCATTTCTTCAAAACAAATTCCATCCACACCTGGTCGTTGTAACCATATGCAACATAGGCGCATTATCCCTCCATGATGATACAAGCGTGCCTACGACCACTCCTTCAACTGAATTTCAAATTTGGTCACATCTCTCACATCTAGATATCATTTGAAAATTAGTTTATCAATGAAGATCCTCAAGGAAGAAAAAATTGGGAGCAGAGAATATTCTCCTCATTGTTGAGGTGGGAAACTTTGGTACACATCTGCTAAATTCTTCTTATACTTTTGAATGGCCGGAAGGGTAATTATGGTATCTTTTAGGTCAAGGTAGTACCTTCGCGGACTTGCTGGGGACAGCTGGGAGACTTGGCGAAGTGCATGTTCTAGGCAAAATGTTGGCAATGACCACCACCATGGACAATAAATATGCCTTAGCCCACACCACACTTTTTGTTGCCTTGCTAAAAGCCCCAAGCACTCCCTGCAAAGGCATAAACCCTCCGCAGAATACCAAGTCGTCTGTAGAAGCATCATGTCGGAACCTATGGCTCCACATATACTCTCTACTCTTCAAGGATGTATGGAGCCCACGTTGGCATTGCCATGTAGAAGAACACTCTGGGTTTCGCAATCCCACATAAGCCTAAGAAAAGCTTCAATAGAGGTAAACCCTCCCTACCAAACTCCATTGAGAAGCAAACTCATTAGCCACGTCGCCTTCGCCATCTCATGAAGGAAATCTGTAGCGAAATACACCGCATCACCGGACACGTCAGATGACATGTGTGTCCTTGTAGCCCCGCGGGAAGCCGATTTGGGACCTAGCAAAGGCAATCCTTCTAGTGAAATGTAATAACAATCATAGGGCACGCTGACTGGGCACAACTTAAAGCTCATTTTAGCACATGCATATAAGTTGTTTTGAAAGAAGGGCCATGCTAGGTAGAACAAGTGGGGGGAACATAAAATAAAGTATGTACAATATCTAATATGAAGATAGAATATTATTTAACTTGATTGGGTGTTTGACATACTTTAGGTCATGGGATACAGAGGGTAACCCTTGGCATGAGGGCCGATAATCTTATGGCAAAATATACTTAAGTGACAACTTAAGTGACTAAGAACGGGTTGCAAGCAATCAATAATAGATTAAAATGAGCAAGCACAAAGGGTAAGTGTGGCAAGACATTAGGCTTAGGGTTTTACAAGGGTTTTGACAAGCCTAGAAGACATACCAAGGGTCAGGGCATGCATCAAAATGTAGATACAAATATTAGGGAAGTCTATTTTTGTACTTCAAAGGTATTTTTATTGGCCAAAAATGCATTGTGATGTCACTAGTACAAAAACAACAATATATGATTAAAAAACTACTAAAAACTACATATAAATGACTAAACATGGTCACGTGACCATTAGTAGTTTATTGCCAGTCATTTATAACACAACTGAATTGATGACTAAACCATTTTTAGTCATTTATTGGTTGTTTTGATTGATCGATTTGGTAGTATATTTAGTCATTGATTGTTGTAAATTGGTCACCTATTTAGTCATTTTTATTCACTAATATATTTAGTCGTTAATTTAGTCATTGATTGTTTTTAACTGGTCACTTATTTAGTCATTTTTATTCACTGATTTCCATCCATTGGTAGTGTATTTAGTCATTAATTTTAATCATCATTTTGATCAATTTGGTAGTTTATTTAATTGTTTTTGTTCACTGATTTCTGTCAATTGGTAGTATATTTAATCAATTGGTAGTTTATTTAATTGTTTTTGTTCACTAATTTCTGCCTAAAATTACTAGAAATGAAACAATGCTTTTGAGGTTTAAACATAAACACAGAAAAACATAATCAATCATTCATTTGTACATAATGAAACAACTATTAAGAAGGCAAAATACTAAAATTTTATTGATAAAATGTGTTCTTACAGCAGATACAAGACTTAAATATGTGTCTTTGATTTGAAAAATGTGTTACAAAGTGTGTTTCTCAGTGTTGTGACTGAGAAAATTGAGTTACAATGCTCTATTTTTTGCTTATACAGCTCCAAAAGTGCATGAAAGAACTACTTGAAAAATGAAGCCTAAGGGTCCTATATCTCATCTCATACATGAAGCCTAAGGGTCCTATGTACATCCTGACTTCCTTCACTCACCAGATGCTCTAAAAATTGTGTCAACAATCGAAGCCGGTTCCTGGAATAAACAAAGACAAAACAAGAACTATTAGCTTAATATAAACCTTAAAGAAATTGAAAAATAGCTTTGGAGATTTTATACATTACCTTTTTCTCACATTCTTCAACAAGTGGTTCAATAGGAAGGAGAAAACGAACAGAAAGAGTAAGACCTTTCATGAAGTCCTCAGGACAATCATCATCAAGCAACTAACCAACAACTAAAGGAGCATTATCAATTTAGTAAAAAAATCATCAATTTCAAAGATCATCAAACTTTATAATGTTAAGTACTAAGAACATAAAATGCTCATATTCTAAGTACACCTTTAGTAGCATCATAGTCATAATCAAGATTCTCTTGCTCCAATAGTTTTCCCACTATAATAGCACCCTTGACACCAGCATTGGAAGCAATTATATGTACAGGAGACTTCAAAAAATAGAAAAAATGAATGATTAAACATTGAGATAAAACCTATTTCTAGACATAAACAAAAGAAAGTCTAGGTTAGTAATTTATACCTTCAATGCATTCTGAATTAACTGAACTCCAATCTTCTGGTCAAAGTTGGCAGTAGGAAATGTATCAAGCTCTTTTGTTGCATAGAGAAGAGCAACACCACCACCTAGAATGTATCTGCTAGTAAGCACAAATCTATAACCTTCCTAACAAAAATATTACCATCTCTAATGCTTTAATGAAATTTACAAATTTGTTTACCTAGTAAAATGCCCTTCTCTACTGTTGCCTTCATTGCATTCAATGCATCGGTGACTCTATCTTTTTTCTCTCCAACTTAAATCTCATTGACTCCTCCAATCTAAATTAAATAAAAAAGACCATAAAAAAAATCTAGATACAATGTATCATCCTAATTTGAAAATATTGAAATTTATCTTCAGACAACTGATCACAATTTGATTATAAGTTAAACCTTGAGAACAACAACTCCTCTTGATAGCTTTGCCAACCTCTCTTGGAGCTTTTCTTTGTCATAATTAGATGTGCTTGCTTTAATATTAGTATAGATCTGTGACCAAATATTTTGTCAACCATGCCAAGCATACCAACACAAATCTCTTATCAACTCTATTGTCACCAAGCATTATAGTCTTGCAAAAATATTATCATGCTTCACTCTAATAAAACTCACCTACTCACATCTCTCTTCAATTGCCTTTTTGTCACCACCTCCATCAAGAATTATAGTATCATCCTTAGAGATAGTCACCTAGAATAAAGAACAACTATTCTTATCATACAACAAAATGTTAAAATGACAAAAAGAATTTGAGTAACAACACAAAAAAAACCTTGTCCATGGATGACAGCAACATTATATGCCTATATACAAGGAAATTACTATGTTTACCTACCTCCTTAGTTGTTCCATTCATGCCAAATTCTACTTTGTCAAGCTTCATACCAAGATCCTCTGATATGACCTGAAGATAACTACCAGCCATAAATACTTTTCCTTAAGAAGTGGAGAAAACAAAATGGCAAAATACATGCAAACGAACTCAACTAAGAAACAAATTTGGTTCAATAGGTGTCACATGAAGAAGCCAAACTTGCATAACAAACAAGAAACTCCAAACCTAAAAAAGAGAATAGATACATAGAAACATAAACCTACCCTATCCACTAGTAAGTGCAACAAGATCTGCAAGTTATTTTTCCTATTTTCACCAAAACCAGGGGTCTTAATGGCACAAACCTGATTCAGACACAAATATATTTTTAAAATGCTAAGGATTTAGAATTTAAAGTTCAAAAAAATTTTAAAAAGTAAACAAGATTTAAATAGAAAAATCCACCAACCTTCACCCCTGCACGAAGCTTATTCGAGATCAAAGTAGCCAATGCTTCTCTCTCTACATCCTCTACTACAATCAGAAGAGGCCTTTGTTTCTATGATAAATTCAACAAGAAATTATATTATTTGTCCGTAATCAAAACATTGCCTAAACATATATAGATATACTAAGAATCATAAATCAATCCAAGACACCACAAGATCTCTGTCACATGAATATTGACAAATTCACTCAACCTTCAAGTGTCAATGATCTCAGTTAGAGCATACTACTGTCCAAAGCAAAACACACTCCAAGAACATAGTAATAAAATGGCATTATGTAGTACTGTGATTCAATTCTCTTCTTTGTGCACAAGTAAATGCAACACAATGATCTTCACACTTATGATAATCATATACCCTTGACATTACTAAACTCCATTCACATGAATATTTGCATAACTTGAGCACTGTTATAGGGGTTTACACAATACATTCACACTCAAACAAACTTCTGTCACCTGAACATATGTAGTCCATTGCAAGGAAACCACGAATAATGCAAAAATAGAACCATTATATAACCTTCTCCTCTGTCATTTGAATCTCTCCCTTAATGTATACACTTGGCAAGAGTATTAGAACACTATCTTCTAAACCCTCACTATGAATTTGCTTGACAGAGGTATTGAACCTGTTGGTTTTCAAATTTACAATATGCAAAACCCTAAAAGGATGCCAAGCTTTATAATTAGGTTTTGCTACCAATTTGGCCAACTAACAGAATTAACCCAAGTGGTTATGATTCTCTGCACTTTAGGCTCTACTTTGCCTAGGTGGGTGTTACCTTAAATTCACCAATGAATGATTATTCCTCAAATTTGTTGGTGACTTCAGAATAGATTAAGGGATTTATCTAATTTTGTCAATTAAATCCTCTAATTCACCCTAATCCAAACTGGCATATGATTTGAATTAGATTTTTTAATTAAATTATTTTTCTGCAACTACTCCTAAAACAGAAAATTAAAATTGGATATTGACATTAGGGGAAATTTACATAAAAAAAAGGGCCTCCTAAGGACGACATCATCTTTTTGAGTTATCAAAAATCAACTAAAAGATGACATCAACCGTTACGGTGACATCATCCGAAATAAAAATAAAATTATTTATTTTATAAAATTAAACTTTCTAAAATCTTATGAATTAACTCATGATGGTTAATTTAACTCTACACATCCTATTCTATCTCATTTATCTTTCTAAATATAAAAGATTTTTTTTGTTTTTTAGATTATATTCTTAAGTTCTATTATAGAAATTTTTATGTTTTCCAAAAAAATAAATAAATAAAAACTAAAATAGAAACTAAAAAAGAAATGACAAAGATGAGATAAAAGAAAGATTAAAATAGAACAAACCTTTAAAGCTAAAAAAATAAAAAATAATAAATCTCAATTTATTAATGAGTTTATTAAAAAAATGATACTTGAAAGACAAATGCTACAACATTTTTTATTTAAAATCTTAATTTTATAAACATATATAAAATAGTAAATTTAAATATATAATTATGCTAGAGGCGTTATATAGTCACATGAGGGTGGGGATGAGAGCACTCCTTTTTTCTACTTAAATTTATAAGAAAAAAATTAAAATACCAAAAAGGAAATAAAAAATAAAACTTAAGAAAATCAAAGAAAAAAACTAAAAAAGAAATTAAAACAGTAGAAAAAGCTAAATCACAGAAACTATGGAACTAAAAAGAAATCGGAAAAATTAAAAAATTAAAAATTAAAAAAGAAATTGGAAAAAATAAAAATGAAAAATGAAAAAAGAAATGTGAAACTTTGGAAGGAGAAAAAGCTAGAGAAAATCACGAAAACTAGGGAACCAAAAAAGAAATAGGAAAAATAAAAAAATAAAAACTAAAAAAGAAATTGTAAGAAACTATGGAAAAAAGATATACCTCGGCATATTTTAGATATATTTTTTAAATATAAATATACTAGTTTAATTATATATATATTATAAAATTATAGTGTTTTAAATATATATAAATTAACAGTGGGGTGTGGATGAGAGCACTCATTTTTTCTGTGTAAATTTATAAAAAAAATAAAATACCAAAAGGAAATAAAAAATAAAACTTAAGAAATAAAAAAAAATAAAAACCAAAAAGGAAATTTGAAAAAATAAAAAATAGAAACTAAAAAAAGAAATTAAAAACCTTGAAGGAGCAAAAATAAAAACTAAAAACTAAAAAAGAAATTAAAAACCTTAAAGGAGCAAAAGTTGAGAAAATCACATGAACCAAAAAAGAAATTGGAAAAAATAAAAAAATAAAAACCAATTTAAAAAAATAAAAAAGAAAAACCAAAAAAGAAAAATTGGAAAAAATCAAAAAAGAAATTGGAAATAGTTGGAAGGAGAAAAAGTTGGAGAAAATCAAGAAAAATATCAAACCAAATAGAAATTAGAAAAATTAAAAAATAAAAATGATGGAAGAAAAAAAGTGAGAAAATCAAATAAACTATGGAACAATATCCCTCCGTGTACTTTAGATATATTTTTTTAAATATAAATATACTAGTAATTAAATCTGTAAAATGATAGATCTAATTACTAGATAAATATTTAAATTTCTTCCCACTTTTCCCTCCAAAATTATTCTTAAAATAAGAAAAAAAAATATTATTTTGAGAAAGAAAAATTAAAAACTAACAAATACTCATAAAAAAAGTTATTTTGTGAAAGAAAAATAAAAAGGTAAAAAATACTAAAGAAAAATATTTAAAAATTATTTTGTGAAAAAAAAAATTAAAAACTAACAAATACTCATTAAGAAAGTTATTTTGTGAAAGAAAAATAAAAAGTTAAGAAATACTAAAGAGAAAAATATTTAAAAGTTATTTTGTGAAAAAAAAAATTGAAAAACTAACAAATACTCATAAAAATATTATTTTTTGAAAGAAAAATAAAAAGCTTAAAGAGAAAAATATTTAAAAGTTATTTTGTGAAAAAAAAGGGTAAGAAATACTAAAAAGAAAAACATTTATATTTACATCTTTTAAAAAAAAAAAAAAAATCTATTTTAATTAAAGCATGAAGTGTTTTTTTTTTAATTTAGAAAGTTTTTTCTTTTAGAAATATAAGTTTAAGATAAAAGATTTTTTAAAAAGAAAAATTAAACAAAAAAAAGAAATAATATAAAAAGAAAAGTGAATTTGAGTTCTTAAAACATTTATAATATAAATATGTGACTCCCTTAACTCGTGTAGTTAACTAATTTGTATTTATTTATAATTAAGTAATTTATATTACTTGAGATATGTTTTTCTTTTTAAGAGTTTCTTAGGAGGCCTATTTTGTATGCAAATTTCCCCTAATGAATATTTTACAAGGAAATGATTTCTAGAAAGGAATTGATCGGTGCCTTCTCTTGGGCAACAAAGTCTAATTACTAAAAGATTTGTGTTTTCCTCCTAGTCACAACTCAAATTACTTGGCATATTTTAGTTTATGTCTGGCATAAACATGCAAGATTATTTTTACCTGGCTTTACTTATACATCCAGATTGAATTCTCCAAATTAATGAGATTTACTTAATGGAATTTAATTCCTTCTTGAGGAAACCCTATCAAATAAATCACACAAAATAGCAAATGTGTTTTGAAGAATTAAGCATACCCTTGATATGTTAATTCAAATAACAAGGAAAATGCAATATGGAGACAACCAGATAAAATATCAAAGATAATTAACAAGTAGTTGAGAGCTAAAAGTATTGGCACCAAAGAAATGCAGTTTTCTATTAATATGCTTCAAAGATCAAGCCTTACAATGTCTCTTTCCAAAATCAAATTTCCCAGAGAGATTTTCTCAAGGTCTTGGTTTCCTTCTTATAGGGGTGAAGGAAGCTACAAGCCTTAGACCTTTCACATTCCAAAAATGTCTTTTCATATACCCATCCCTTAATATGACCTATTACAATATATACTTTTTGACAAGTCATAAAAGATCGCCAAATATATTTTGAATACATATTTGAAAAGCATAAAAAAGAAAGAGACAAAATAGGAGGATGCCCAAGATTTGTTGGTGCCATGTTGATGCCAACTTGATGCTCATTGCTCCACTACATTTTTGGCCTGCTCATTCTTCAATTGATAAATATTGTTGCTCCCATTGATACACAACATAATCACTAGGCCACTTATATTCTTGGATCTGGAGCAGATTGACCTGGTGATCTTTCCATCTTTTGTCCAGCAACACTTTGACATCAATTATGAACTTGGCATATCCAACATCAAGAGCAATCACTCTATCAAGAATCACATTTAAACTAAGAATGTTTATATTTTCATCCTTCTTCAAATGATCAATGACTTGAGAAACTTTTTGACCAAACTCATTCTTCCATGCATCAAAACCCCTGATCTATTTATCATCTATCAAAATTGAAGGAATAAACTAGTGCTTGAAAGTAGCAAAGGAATCAATTTTTGTCTACATCTTCTAGATTTCACCATTCACATATAGAAATTCATCCAGAATCATCTTCACCATTTTCTCAGTTGGTTTGAGAGCTGTAGGGGCACTAGGATTTCTCTACAAAACTTTGCACAAAGTCATCAAGGTATGGTGTGCAAGTTGCCATCTTTTATATACAAGATCTAAAACATAAAGATTGGCCTTCAATTGTTTAATGGCCTGAGACAAGGAAGTGTAGCATTCATGCACATCTCCTAATTTGTCAACAACCAGTTTTACCCTATATTCTAAGATCTTTTCAAATACTTCAAGAATTTTCAATCTTATTTCATCCTTTGTTTTCTCATTTGTTCTTTCAGTTCCTCAATCTCCTTTTCTAATTTCAATTTCAAAACATTCAATTGATCAACTGGTACTATGTTCTTGTGGCATAGGGGCTTGGTATGGCACAATTGCTTGGCTCTGAGAAGAACCATCACCCTTCAATTGTTGCTTCAACTTTACATTTTCAAGGTATAATCTATTCATCTCATCATTTATACCTTGAATAGATTAAGGTATGCTTGAATAGATGAAATCATCATCCTCCAAGAACCTCATTGAATCCACAACCCTTTCATCTTCTTGTAATTCAGGCTCACCTTGTGCCTGTTCATCCATTCTTGCCTCTAGCTTATGTACCTCTATTTCTTGGCCAACTAGGGGTTGATTAACCTCCTCTTCTTCTCCCATATGCCTCAAAATGTTGGCCACTTCTTTAGTATCACCCACTCCTTCAGTCATTTCATATGGTACTAGTGGGGAAACATCATCAGTTTTTTACCTCTTTGAAGGTGGTGAATCAGGAACTACAGGATCTTGTACTGACATTGCATTAGGAACAGACTCTTGAATCATAACTCTTGTCAGCCTTTTCACAGGGAGGTTGGTGGCCTTTGTAGGCTCCTTCTCAGATTTGTCATGAATTTGTTGAAAATTATCAATGACAATGTTTATTCTTTTCAAGGGGTCATGCTCCTCAATAAAAAATCCAAGAAAATTAGGGTTCTTCTTTTTATCATCCTCAATCTTTTTTACAATTTTCCATTTTCTTTTTCTATTATACACCTCATCAAAAGTAACAGAATTCTTGATCGAATCCTCATCAAAATTGATTTGATGGGATATCCCCATTTTGGTGAGGATGACTTGTCTAACAAAGTTCATGTGACCCTTTGGATCACAAACCCTCTGGATCACAAACCCTCTCTGTCCCTGATTTCAAAGAATATTTTATCTTCAAGTAGGCTTGTAGTTCCTCCAAGGTATCTGAGCCAACTGACAACTCACCAAACATAGTGGAATCAGGAAGAAATGTGCCCTTCTTTGCCTTTTTCATCACATCTTTCTCTATCCAAAGCATTTGCCACATGAACTCGAGAAATGCAAGTCTATTTGGCACAAATTTTGGTAATATATGGGGTGGCTAAGTGCACCCATATACTCTTATTATAGTCTGGTCAGGGAGAAAAAACCAATCAGCAAAATTATGTGTATGGCCTTGTTCTGGCTTGTTAGCTAGAGGCCTCAACATTTCTCTGACCTCTTTGGTCAATCTTGGATAAGGGCAACCAAGTGAATTCATTATCTTGATTGAGAACTCATCATGGAACACTATGTAATTACAATTCTTGCAATGACTATCTCATTTGTAGCACCATCTTTGTGTAGGCAACCTCTATCTTTTTTGATCTATCATGCTCAAGTCCATTTTGCTGGGCCATTTTCCCGTATTCTGATACAATATCAAATGACACAACAAAGAATAGTATTTGAAATCCATGGGTGCTTTGTTCTCTCTTATTTACGATAGTCCATCATGCAATTTCTTTTCAATTAATGAAGCAAAATCATATTCAACATTGACTTATGGATTTTGTACCCTCATAGCCATCATTCATGCCAATTGGCATTCTATCCTAAGCATCAATACCAAGTACTTAGCACAAAGAAAAATATGTCCTTTTTAAATATACAACAAATTCATCGACTGAGAAAGGTTCAACAGTAGTGGTTGGGATTGAAATCCTTCTATTATTAGCCCCTTTCCTCATGTACATGGGCAACTCATCACTGCGGTGTATGTTTCTCAGACTAGTATACTCTTGTTCACTCTTCTGCAAATCAACCTTTGTGAGGGCTTATTTGCTGAGAATGAAGCAATCAATGATTGCATTTATGTCCACAGCTACCAATGGTGACACATTAGGCAATCTGACTATTCTGGTGGCTGGATGATAGTGATGTGCTAGCACCCTGGTCAAGTCAACATCAACAAACACATTTGGCAAAAAATTTCCTAAATTCAGGTTCTAGGGGTTAGCAATAGGACCTTGGCTGTCCTTTTCATAGAAATACTAAAAATGATTCCAACCTGAGATAGGGACTTTGGAATCACGACACCCCTCTGCCATGTCTTTGAATATCTTCTTATATCCTGTATCAATGGAATTAGGTAGAATGTCCAACAGAGACTGTTGGAGGGCCCGTTTCTTCTCTTTGGGAACAGGTGGGTCATTTTTCTTACTTGTAGATTTAGATTTTTTAGGTGCCATAGTTTGATGCTTTTGAGAACTAGGGTTTTGATAACTAGTTGCTATACTAAACCAATTGAAAAGAGAAATGCAGCCAAATAACAACTTTAAAACATAAGGAGATGGAACTGACTTACCTGGTCAAATTATACTGGCAGAACATGCTTCAGAGCTTGAGCTAGCAGTCACTGAATACCTTTAACTCTTTTGAATGAAGAAATGTAATAAAATCCAACTTTTATTCAATCACAGAGCTGATCACATCGCCATTACTCTGTGTGTCCTAAGAGATTGGCAAATCTACATGTTTAAATTGCTTCAAACATAGACTGTTGATGCACCTAGATCAGATGGATAGAATATTTCACTAGTTTTATGGTCATATCATCGGTTACTACATCCCCTCCATCATAAATGATGACCTCTGTGGGGTGGCGGGGTAATTACTTCAACATTCAACGCTTATCGCACTACCACATAGTCAATTTGTTTGCTCCACAAGACTATGGTGACACTTGGTGGTCATCTCCTGTCCTTCACTATTAACGCTTCCCCATAAGCTATATTTGATTGCATCACGAGACCGTGCGATCGTTTAGCATCCGTTTCACTATTTACTGCATCACAGTAAGTTCATCCTTGTTAGGTTGCAGGACTGCGGTAATGTATTTCACCACTTTCAATCTTCACCGCTATCCCGTGAGCCCAATTTGGAATTACCGCAGGATGGTAGGACGCTACTCATCCTTGATTGCACTTACCGCACAATCGCCAATTATCTTCTTGTCCGCTATGGGGTTGCAGTGAACTACTATATGCTACTCAAGCTTATACTGTCAGCCCGCCAATCACTTTTCAGACCGCCGTAGGACTGCGGTAACTAGTCATTGTATACCGTGATACTGCAAGTGGAGATTCTGCATGCTGCGGGGGAGCGGTAACTAATTTTTTGCTTCCTTTGATTCCTGCACACCTGCTAAGGCTATTTAGATATGCTGCAGGTTTGTGATAAGAGACAAGAACACTCCTATGGTAAAAAATACAAGAGTTTCCTACATCACTGCTGGCATGACTTGAAGAGTTTGTGGGAGAGTGGGTGTCCATGGTATCACATTTCTTTGAGGTATTTTTTGAAATAGTTCACTTGCCTTGTCTATGCTTCCACATTTTCATGTATGTCTATGCGTACGAGTACTCTACAACTGACATTTATTTATTGTTGTTTATTGTTGATCCCTAAACAGTGATTTCTTTCTTGTCTTCTTGCTCTGATCCCACCAAAGCTCCCATTACCTTCATAATCTTGTAGAAACCTTCATAGACTTGGAGAAACCTTATCAAACCTATACATGCTTTTTTAAAACTTCATAAGGATCTGCAAACTAGTCCTCCAATGGTGAGTACTAGGTTTATCATAGTCATGCAAGGCTTAACAAGTTTGACAAGGCTTCTATGATGTTCTACAACCTTGAGATTTCTTGGCAGTCCTAAGGATTTGATTTCATAAGCTTCTAAAAGTGTTTTCAAAACTTTGACAAACCCTCTAAGACTAGGCAGTGTTTCCAAAATTTGGACAAGGCTTTTAGGATTTAATAGATCTTACTCAAGAATGTGTGGGTTTCCTTAGGACTTATACAGAGTTATAGATTATTATGTAATGTATTTGAATGCTTGAGATGGTTCTCACAACTAATGATCATACTTTAACTATGAACAATCCCTAAAAAACACTAACATGGTCTTCTAAAGGCTTGAAAAGACTCTTTGAGCATTTTATACACTTTAAGACTACTTGACAAGGCTTTAAGGATGCATCACTAACCTTTAACACTCCTATTTTCCTTCACATAGACCTAATGAAGACTTGCCACATGTTTTTACTTTGTAGACCTCTAATGTTCATGTAAACCTCCTAAATTATTAATAGTCCTCTTTACTTTTGACAAACCGCTAAGGCTCTTTGTGTTAACCACGTACCCCTTCATACTTCTTAGGATATAGTGATAGTCTTCTAAGACAGTGATAGTTCTCTCTCTTCACTATTGCCACTAAACCCTTTTTTTTAATGTTATGTTAGACCTATTTAAGTCTTCTCTCTCTATCTTATATAGGGTTTTCCCATTCTAACAGACCTCTTAATGAGTAACAGGGTTCTTCAACATTTCATAAAGTTTTACAAAAGTTTGGTAGAACTTTATTATGCATGTACAAACCTTCTAATGATATTTCAGGTCCGTGGATCTCAAAAACACACCTATAACATATGCAGACCTCTTCATAGGACTTACAAAGACCTTACCTACTCCTTTATGCTTTGATAAAGACCTTCAAATTAGTTTCTAGGGTTTAAAAGATATGCATACCTCTTCAAATTCTATAGAATATAGTGAGGGTTATTTAAGAGGCAATGATGGTCTTGGTCTATTTTCTCCCTTCTCATAGATCTTTGTACGTGATCTTGAGACTATTTTGTGCCTCTTTACTATTTATGCAGTTTAAGAAAACCTCTAAAAGACTGACATGATGTATTAGGGTTCCTTGACATGCTCTTTAGGGTTTAACATGGTTTTAGACCTATTTGTAACACTTGTATAGAGCTATCTTAATCATTCTTCAATGATATCACTGTCCATGGAGTAAGTACCCTATGCATTTGGGTCTATCCATTTGGTTCCTTCTCCTTGCAATTCTTTTTCTTCTTCTTATCAACATTATCAGCATTACTAGTGTCTACCTCCTTACATTTCCACTGTGATCTTTCTTTGTCTTAATCCTGATGTCTTAATCTTTACCATTTTTACTTTTAGGTTTGTCACACTTCTCTAGACTCTCATCAAGCCTATCTATGCATGTTTTAAACCTCCAAATATCTTCAAACTCTGTATGGTCTTATAGACTATCAAATAGGCATGTAGAATACAGTGATAGTCTTGATCTCTATCATCATTCTCACCGTCTATGACACTTCTTGATAGACCTCTGCATTGTTATACGATTACATTGCATATGCTTTCCTCTTCATATTAACAATGAAACTTTAGAACTGTTCCAACATATTGAAGAAATGGTTCTCATAACCCTTGAAGTGCTTGAGACATGCATTGTATTATTCTCAAAACCCTAGAATTATGGAATATTTATTGTGTCTTCTTACCAACATATGAAATGCACAATGTGTATTTCATCAAATTGGTAAGGCTAAAAAATATTTTTACTCCTCCATAGTCCTTTTCTTAATCACAAGAAGCATCTGAGTTTAAAACCTCCGGTATGCCCCATTACACAAAATAAGGAACTTGCATGTTAGAAGAAAAGTTACAAACCTCTCTCATTGACCTAAACCCTAAAACCTTAACTTAACCTTAAGCCTTAGACTCAAAAGTTTGACTCCTTTTCAAAATAGGACTCCCTCAAAATGGATGTACATGAATTTTTTAGAATATAAGGTTTATGAAAACTTTTGACTCTAATATGTGGCTAGACATGACCAAATGAACACGTTTTTTATTTTTCGTATTACAAGAAACCCCCTTTAGACCTTTCAAAACTATTTAAGACATTTTTAAGACTCATAAGATATGGTTAATATTTGATAAGGGCATCCTGTAGATAAGGATAGAGCTTCTAAAGGTTTAAATGTAGAATGCATTGTGAGGACAGTCCTCATGACTGTAGGACAGTATCAAAGTCAAACAAATTTAGAAGACAGTTTTTAGGAAGGGGCAGTCTTTAACAATTTAGAAGGACATTTTTTTATGAAAACATAGTCACCTCAAGAAGACAATCCACCATGTATGCTCATGTAGGAGGTTTCAAAAATGCAATAAGCTCAATGAAGGGATAGTGAAAGATCTTATAAAGAGTAGTTTGAAGGAGTTTATACAGTCATCAGGCAAGATGTAGAGCATGAAGACAATGCACTAAGGGCAATCAAGTCACCATGAAGAGCTTAGTATATAAAGTTCAGAAAAGAATGCAATAACATTGCAAAGTATTTGATAGTGGTGATAAGGGACAAGTTTTAAGGAATGCAATGGACAATGACAATAACAGAGTTTAAGGACAAATCTTCAAGAAAGGTGGACAGAGCATAAAGACTTGAAATCATGGAGCAAAGTCATGAAGAGGTTAGTACTCATGATAGGTGATAAGTCTTTAAAGGAAAGACATGACAAAGTTAAAGAGGGCACAATCCATAATGCAGTCACCTTAATTAGTCAAAAGGACAATCTTCACCAATGTCTTAAGGATCAAGATAGGACAGTGTCCCTAGATGTTTCAATGACAATGAACAAAGACAAGATATAGTGTAGTGACAGTAACTTCTTGAGTAAAGGACCAAGCAAAAATTAAACAACAGTCACCTTTGAAGAAGACTGTCAAGAGACAAACAAGATGATTTGCAGATGTAAAGGTAGAGTTAGTATTCTATGAAATATTCAAAACCTTATTCTACACCTTAAGGAATCAATTTTCACTTCAAACCTCATGAAACACATGTCCTATTTTCATGTTGGGGGCAGTTTTTAGAAGTTTATAGTAATTAGGAGCAGCGGCAACAATTCCAAGCATCCAAAAAATAGTTTGGGAACTTTTAATCAGTCAATGCCACCTATAGCAGCAGTAGGAGCCTTTCTAATAGCAACAAAAAATTTTAATCACTCAATGTTAATTATCACTTAAGAGTTAAGACTCAGAACCAATAACAAAAACCATTTCAAGTTCAACTATATTCATTATCAAATAGGTTAAAAGACCAGCTTCCACCATGCCACCATGAAACTATGTATCTACATAATCCTAACTAGTTTCATCAGTATCACTATTTTTAATTCAAATAGACAAAGAAGAGATTGATATGCAAGAACATGAAGAAAGAAAAATCCCTTATTTGCCTTCTGCAACTCAGAAATGAAACAAAGCAACCCTAGGAAGATGGAAAAACATAGAAAAGAGGCAAAGGAAACAACCAACCATGCAAATGAAGATTGAAAATGCTCAGAAACATTGCCATGAAGCTACCCCATGATCTTAGTTGAATGAAACTCAGATAACTACCCAGAAACACTGCAACCTTCCTCTTCAAAGAGGCAAACAACAGAGAAGGCATCCATCTTGGAATGGTAAAAGCAACAAGGAAGGGTTTTCCTCTCAAAACTAAAACTTTCCTCATGAGCCCATGTTTTTATAGTCCTTTTGCCAAAAAAAAACAAAGAGAGAACTCCTTGCATACATGGAAACCTACGCAAGTTTCCCTCCTTGCAAAAATAAAAAAATTAATTTATCACTTGCTCAACTTCACGTTTCCCTCTTTTTTTTAATTACCCACTTTAATATCATATGTGACTAATTATTTAGTTGTGTTTTTTACCCGATGATCAAATTAGTCATTAATTAGTCATTTATTTAGTCACTTCTAGCTGTGTTGCAAAAAATTAGTAGAATTTAGTCATTTTTAGTTGTCGTGACTAAAAGTTTTAGTCATGTAGTCATTTATTTTCCAAATTCTACTAGTGTGGCACTCTATATATTCAAGCTTGTACTCCATGTGCCATTGCAAAGATGATGAATCGTAAACAAGGATTATATCTACCTCTTCCTATCTCTGGTGGACCTTGGAAATCAGTCTCAATGGACTTCATATTTGGCCTTCCTACTACCAAACGTGGTCATGATTATGTGTATGTGGTGGTAGACAAATATTTTAAAATGGCCATCATGGTAGCTTGCAAGAAAGGCATCTTAGTCGAGAAAACTACGAAGCTTTCCTTTAAATATGTCTAGGTTCATTTTGGACTACCACAAAATATAATCTCTGACAAGGATAGAAGATTCATTAGTAATTTTTGGTCTACACTTTGGGCTATGCTAAACATAAACTAACAAAGTCTACTGCATTTCATCCACAGACAAAGGGATAGACTGAGGTGGTAAATCGCATGATCAATTACATTCTACGGATGTATCATTCCAAACATCCTCAAACATGGGATGAGAGTCTCCCATATGTCTAACATAGTTACGATCATGTCATACACAGTTCCATGGGCCACAGTCCCTTTGAAGTATGTCTAGGATACCAACCATTGACTCCTATCAATGTTGCCCTTTCACCCAAGATGACTGAGTTGTCACCACATGCTGAGAAAGAGGTTGACAAAGGCATCCAAGTTTGTTGACAAGATTCGCCATCTTTAGCAACAAGTTCATGAGATACTACAACACAACAACTAGAAGTACAAGGAACGACATGACCAACATTGTACACCTCATCACTTTCAGGCTGGTGACAAAGTTTGGCTTCTTCTCCAGAAGAAGCGACTTCAGGGAGCTAATAAGAAACTGCGTCCTCTTTGATATGGACCATACACAATCCTGAAACAAGTTGGTGAGAATGCTTTTGAACTCAATTTACCACCGTTTCTAGGACTCCATCCTATTTTTAATGTTGAATTTCTATGCCCATACTTTCCACCATTGCTCGACACATTGTATGTTGGTGAGTAGCTTCCAACATCAGACTTGAATCCTAAGATTATTGTTCCATTTACTAATGACCAGATTATCGATGTTCTTGAGAAAACACTAAAAAAAAAATTATTCCTCTCTATTGTGTGGTTCAGGCCGGCCAGTTACCATGTCAAGGCAAGTGGTTTACCAAGGAGCACATTGCACAACACTTTCCTCATTTGTTACCGCACATTGATGCAATGGGGCCCATTGCCTCTTAAGGGGGGAGGAATGATCCAAACTAAAATTAACCTAATTAATTGTTAATTAGTTATTCCATTTCAATAGTTGTAATGGCTCGTGATCATGACCTTTAGAATAAATAAATAAATACTACTTCCTTCCCAGTGAAGAAGGTAGGCAGAATTAGACACACATCTCTCAGCAAAATTGTGAGAAGACTCCAACACTCCTACAACACTGTAGGTGACCTACTCACTAGGTGTTTTCCTTTGGATCTCTAGCTAGATTTAGATTAGAAATTGTGAAATATGAGACTCTCTGGCCTCAATGGATATGTGAATTCAACATTTCTAAATTCAACTTCACTGCACACTTCTGTCATTATTTCTCCTCTGCCATTGTCCAAGTCGATGATGGGAACCCTCTCAATCATCTCAAATATACGTCGAGCAGTGTCACATGCTTTCAAAAAGTACCCAACCTTTGCAAAACATCAAATTGGGAAGAGCACAACTTTTAATTCTACTGATTGAAATGTTTTTGATGAAAAAATTGTGCTTAGGAATGAATTATAATCTGTGATTCATCATCACATTAAGGAAAATAACTTTATTTTAAACACTTACAAGCCACCCATGACAAAGCAAATTCTAACAGCGAATACCTTTCCTTCGCTTATGCCATGATACATGACCAGTCTACTTCCATACCAGCCTCTAAATGACCAAGTGCAGAAGCTCAGTCCCGTACTTCCCACTTTCATGCCTTTCACAAGGCCTTGTTTAATTCCAAGCTTTACAGTTCTGTTAAGCACATCTGCAAACTTGGTCATGGTCCACTCTTCTCCCACAAAAGAAAAAACTATTCTAACTAATGAAATATCTTGCTTTGCAATATTGTCAGCCATGTCATAGACTTCATGAATGTTGTGAGTGATTCCAACTAGAATTTGTCCATACATTATTCCCAGAATTATGAGCAATATCACAAAAGGAAATATCACTATCGTCAGCCTCCATGTCAAGTAGAAATCCACGATATAACAACCGAAGAAGGTGGTTGTGTTCATCAGAAAGTTGGGTATCTACTCAACGGTAATGTCTATCCATCCTTCATGATGCTTGAACTTAACATTTGCAACCCTTGATCAGATGATCATGAAACATATTCCACAAACCATTTGCAGCCCTTGATCAGATCATCATGAAACATATTCCAGAAACCATTTGTAGCCCTTGATCAGATCATCATGAAACATATTCTAGATTTGAAAAAGAGGCAACACTTCTATCAAAATAAAGAAAAAAAGTATTAATGGTACTAGTGATAAACCTATTTTCCATATCAATGGCGAGCATAGTCTGTTTGTACAGTCTTTTCTTTAAGAGGTTTTCTTGAAAGCTTGCATTATTTTTCTGGTGATACATCCCATCGATAAAAAAATAAAGCATAAAAACTATGCAAAAAATAAAGAAAAAATACAACAGTTAACTAGTTATGGTATGGATGTATCTATGACACCATCGATGCATATGGTGCATCATGAAGGCTGGATGGACATTTTCAAAAGTTTAGTATATTTTGTTTTATTTATTTTTAAACTTATGTACTTCAAATTGTTTATGCTATATTTTGAAGGTTAAAAATAAGGAATATTAAAGTGTTACAATTTTTGATATTGGATGATGCATTTAAAGATATGAATTTTTTATGAAATTTGGAATAGATATGTTTTTCATGAAATGATTATTTTGTATGCATCCATGTGATTGTAGAATTTAAATATCACTTTTTGAATGATGAATGAAATGACTATGATCTTATCATGTTTTTTATTCTTATGAATAGATTATTGATTAGAGTTATATAAATTCTAATACAAACATAATTATAATTGTAATGGACTAACTATCTTGTCGATGAATGAGGTGGATGCAAGATAGGTCTAGTTTCCCCTCTCAGTCAAGGAGAGAGAGCATCATTAGGGAGAGGACTGTAGATCGAATTAAATTAGTACTCATACCATATATCCGAGAGTTTTTGCGCACGCACAAGGATAGTTGTGCATTTGGCAATGTTAAACCTGTTAGAAATGAAGGTGCAAACCACACAACTAAAATCTAATTCAAAACTTATTAATGTCCTCTAAACAATATAGAATCAATGTAGATTGCAACAAAAATAAAAACCCATTACACAGAAATAACATGCATTAAGAATTGGACACATAACACAATATGTAACATGGAGAAGACCCTTTTGGGTGTAAAAAACTCCACCAAGAAAAGAGGCTCCAAGTTGTATTATCTTCAAATATGAGATTACAATACATGTACTTCCTCTGTTTCTTCAGTCTTCAATCCAGTGGTGCCTTGTTACTGTCAAATTTGATTAAAATGTAGTACAAATATCCTTATAAAAGGGTGTTGCCTTCTAGGTAAATCTAATTGACAAAATATTGACCATCAGATCTGTGATCTAATGATGAATAGTCCAGATTCACAATGATAAAATATAAATAAAATGAGGTTTCGGGGGCACTATTGCCTCCCATTGTTGAAACCCCCTACGACCCCCCGTCACTGACAAATGACTGTCATGTACCGGATATAAACATATGGCTGAAAAAAGATTGTTGCTGGTGAAACCTTTCATCCCTTATGGGTGATTTATAAACAATATTAGGAGTAATTAATTACATAAGATTTACAAGCTTGATGGCACCTTAATCCTAACAAAACGTATCATAAGTCATTGCTTGTCACTTTATGTTTTAGATGTGCATATGTTATATGCATTACCATAAGCATCTTTATTTGCAGAAGTCTACATTTTTGCCATTCATAGAGTAATGTGGTCATTTTAATTGCCATAAGTTATACCAAGTTGGTATACTACTATTTTATTGGTACACGACATCGAAGACGTCAACCTTGTTGTCACTGTCCTAGTGATAGGAGTTTTATTGTTCGAATTGAAATTATTTTTGAGTGGTCTTTTATAAAATTGAGTTATTAGTGTGTTTAAAAAATCAAATTGGTTGATTAAAAGCTCCATGTAGTGGAAGCATAAGAATTTACTGCATGAGTTAATCGAGAGTTGAGAGCTTTCATTAAGCATGCCACCACTGTTGGCATTAATTATCATTGATGTCAACAGTGTCTGGAGATTGCATTGGAGATTGTCTACATAGGTTGTCATTGATGTCAACTGTGTTTGAAGATTGATGGTATATGTTGTATTGATGTCATGCACAAGAAGTGTTGTCCTTAGACACAAGTATTGTACAGATGTTGCATTAATGTCATTGGAAGAAGAAGACTACTATATGTGCTCTCTCTTGCATTTTCAATTTGATGGGATGTGATCTGGTATACTTCAGAATATATATTGTGTATTTTTGTAAGAGTTTTGGTTACTCTGGATTCGTATTTTGCTCCACACTTTATCGCTATTGAAGATATGGCTTTGTAGATTTGAGGACAAGTAGATAATGGTATGATAAATGTATATTTCAAGTTTCATGTCATTTGGACTTGCGGAAGAGTGTTTTTGGTTTAGCAGTTTGGAAAATAGGGCTTCAGTGTTTAAATAGTCATAAAGGAGAACATATTCTGCTCCACATTTCTTCGCAGTTATAGATACAACTTTGCAGTTTGGACAGAAGATGTATACATGTGTTTTATATGTTATATTTGAGTATCAAGTGTTTTGGATCTCTGCAAAACTTTTTTGTAGTATTGGAAGGCAGAATAGTGTGTTTGGCCCATTGTAAAGGAACAATTTTTCAATGTTCTATCAGTGGTTGTTGCATGAGATTGTAACAAAGAAGTTTTGATAATGCTTTCAAGGATTGTAATGATTAAATCCTACTCCACATGTTGATACTTTTCTCTCTTGCATCACTTCTCGATTTGAAGTCTTGGCTAATACATTGAGTGCTAGTAAAGTCGACATGATGAAGACTTTAGAGTATTGCAACAAAAGATTTATTATGTGTGTCATCAGGATAACCTTTGAAAGTGTGTAGTAAGTCCAATAAGCATTGAGATTGAACTACTTAAAGAGATTTCACTCCTTCTCTACCGCATAGCTCTTTAGAGGCTGACAGGGCTTGTTGATCACATGTTTAATCATTAGAGCCAACCTTATTCATCTTTGAATCAACTTGTTGAGGCAAGCGCCAACTATAACTCATTGAAGATTGGAAAATAGGTCTAGGTTAATGCATGGGATATAAGACTTAAGGTAAAATCACTTATATGACTCTTTGCGATAGAATTTGAAGCTGACTAGTCACTGCTTTTACATGTTTTATATTTAGAAGCTTGAAAGGCCGACATAGATATTGAAGATTGGATGAAGTGTGAAGCATATATATATGAAGAGAAATGTTTTGTTGTGAAAAAATGAATTGAACAATGTGAAAGTGATAGAATAGGATGATAAGTATGAAGTGTGTGAAGTTAGTATGAAGGGGTAATTGTGCAGAAAAGAGGACTACAACATCAACATAAGTCAGATGCTTCTTTCACAACAGTTCATGTTTATGTTCTCATTGTAATTTTCATGTATCCTGCTATCAGATAGTGAGTCTCCTTCGTAGGTCCTTGTATCTTTCCCTAAGGTTGTAGCCTTAGTCTACAAGTCCAACAGGGAGTAGTAGCTTCTTTGGGTTGTGGCCCTAAAACAAAGTTGTAATATTTTATAGCAGTGAGCTTATTATATTGTGAGTTAATCCTCACTGTGGTTTCCCCCTCATTGGGTTTTCCATGTAAAAATATTAGTGTTATTGTGTTGATTAATGTGGTGCATACTTTACTTTCTATTCTCTAAGTAATTTGATTTGATCTTTAAATGAAGTAGTTAAATTTTTGTATATGCTGATTCACCCCCCTCTCAACATCTTAGTGTGTTAAACAATTGGTATCAGAGCCAAGTACCTTTGAGAAGCCTAACAACTGAGGTAGATCCTGCATTTGAACACATGGAATCTGAAGCTATGTCTAATGATGTGTTTACTCCTGAACTGGATCTAGAAGCAATGGAACCTGAATGTTGGGATCTCAATATAGATGAAGTTGACCTTAAAGGAGAACTCCGGTCAGCTCTTGAAGATCTAGATGAAGCAAGAGAACTAAATCTGAAATATGAGGTCATGCTTGAAAAATTAAAAGGTACAATTACCAAGTTAAAGACACAAGCTAAAGAATCAAAAGAAGAAATTGGAAAACTGAAAGCTTAAATAGAAGGAGATAAAGGATGTGACATTAAACTCAAGGAGGCAGAAGATATGATCTCTAGTGAAAGTCATGGTTGAAGAAGGCAAGAGAATTGAAGACTTCTTAAATATGGAGCTCAATGAGAAAGCATCTGAATGTTCAAAACTTGAGGAAGAAGTTATTACTCTGAGAAAAGAACTAGAAAAAGCTAAAGAACAAATTGAAAAGGGGCTAAAACTGAAAGGAGGTTCTAAAATTCTTGATGAGTTGATTAACTCTCAAAAGCCATCAAAAGAAAAAACTGGTCTTGGTTTTGAAGGAAAAGTCTTATAACCAGTGCATCTACAAACCTGTATGATAACTTCAAAGTAGAAGGAAAGTCTGAAACAATGGAAGAAAAAGCTTGCATTGAAGATCCTAAGAAGAATGACTCAAGAGATACAAAAGAAGATGGATTCACTCATATCTGGAGGCAAAGAAAGAATAACTTCACACAAGTCTAGAACAAGAGGAAGAACTTCAGGAAGCCTACTCCTAAACAAACTACTCTACTAGATACGCTCAAGCTTTCAATGGTAATTTCTATGCTTGTAATAAGATTGGTCACAAGGTTGTTGAATGTAGAAGCAAGATGAATCAGAATTCATTTAGGCCTCCAAGGTACAATGTTGTGAACTCTCATTCATTTCATGGTTATTATTTTTCCTGCAATAAATATGGACATAAGGCTACTAACTGTAGATCTAAGGAAAGAAGAAACAACAACATGAGAAAGAATTCTTTCATGTCTCCCAAGTATAATGCAAGATTCTCTCATTCCTTTTATGGATACTGCTTTGTATACAACAAGTTTGGTCACAAGGCTATTGATTGTCAATCCAAGGCAAAGTACAATGATTATGGAAATAAAAATACCAGTGTATCACCAAAATACACTAAGATGTGCTACAAGGTAATGGTTTTGGACACAAATCAAAATTCTACAAAAATGCAAAAGAAAATAAAGTCAAATAGGTGTGGAGAAAGAAACCAAAGAAGACTTATGAAATGAGGTTGGAAAACATATTTCTTCTTCCTGTGGTAGAAGATTTCATTGTTGATTAAAAGAAAATGGGCTAGGGGGAGAAATTCAGTGTATATTAGCTTAATCCCCTGGTCAGCTGAGGCTTCTTTTAACAGAAGCAGGTCATACATAATGACTGACATGGAATCCTCAAGGGAGGACATAGGCAAGACAATGAAGTTTCATATTCCCAAAACTCTAGAGAAAAAGATTTCAATGCAGCAGATTGTGGAATGATTTAGGGTTTCAGTAGTAGAGCATCTACCAAAATGGAAGTGCATTTATGACAAAAAGTTTGATCTATTTATGCGATTGTCATATGATTTGACCTCATTTTGCATTTGAAGCTTTTGAAGATCTTTGCTAAGGAGAAAAGGAGCACTTGAAGCATTTGGCATCTTGGAGCAACAAAGCGTATAAGTGAAACCCTAGCAGTGAATTTTAGAGGTATTCTTCAAACTGCTTAACCCTAGTTCCTGTTATCATGGTTGTTTATGATGGCTGCCCCTTTTACCCCTCAATTGATCAACATTATTGATAAACCCCAACCAAAATATAAGAAGTATCCGTATAAGGCAACAAAAGTTGACAAAAATAGAGCATTATCTAATGTTCCTGCATCTGTGGTATATAAAAACGATGTTAGGATATATTCATGCAAAATTGGATGAGATAGAGCATGTCAAGTTTGAAACCCTAAGGTATAAACTGTTGGATGATGATGATATTCATTACAAACTTGAGTATGTCAACATTGGAGCAAAATGTTTGGATGTGTGGAAAGATTTTTTGAATTTCTATGATGAGCATGAATGGGTTAGGTATATCCTTAGTAGAATTCATGATGAATTCATGTACCTTGACAAACCCTACCAGATAACAAAAGAAGCTATTAGGGCAGTAATAGGGTTATGTTCCACTGGACCTGTACCGCAACTAAAATCAATTAAGAATAAAAAAGTCACTAAATTGACAGGTACCAAATTTGACAAGAGGGCTTTAACTATTACTGACATTATTGACCCTAGTGTGAGATATGCAACAATGGGCATTGCATACAAGGTGTATTACTCCAATAGAGAGGGATCTGCAACTACTACAACCATACATACTTCCTATCAGATGGCTAAGGAGGGTAAGGATCTTGACTTATCACACATTAAGAATATCTATAATCTTAGCCATTATAGATAGTCAAATAGTTATCACACATTATTTATGCTTCTGCATTAAGACTATCTATAATCTTAGCCATTGTCATGAATTACTAGTTAGATATTAGAAAAATTGTCCACACATCTTAAACAATATCCCAAATTGGTTTCTAGGTTTGTTCTCTTGCCTCTTAGCTTCTTGAAACATCTTGAATTTTAAAATCTTTGTGAAAGAAGGGGTGGAATGTTCTAATAATTTTTTATTGATTTTTTTTTTATAAAATTTTACTAAGAAAGGCAAAAGAAAAATATTGCAGTAATTGATAAATCTATAGTATGTCTCATTGGAGCACAAAAAGAAAAGCTCAAGGAAAAATTTAGCAAGATCCATCAAATAAAAGTAGCTTCAATTAGAGGTATGCACTTTGTTTATAAGTTTCCTATGAATGGTTATATTGAATTGGTGTGCTTTTACCAATTAATTCTAAAAGAGTGTGTTTGTCTTCTAAGTGTTTTGGATGTCAATTAGCATAGGGCATGAGTTTGGTCTCACAGGATTTTATAGTTTATATATTTTACTTTTCTTTATTAATTATTTTCTTAAGTTGTGCACTCAATTTGAAGTGTTGAGAACTATTTTTGTTGTTTTCATGATAAACAAGAACTACTTCGTTCACATTTATATATATCCCCTATAGCTCTAACTTTCTAAGAAGTTTGTTGTTTCTTTCTTGCATATTATAATTTACCTCCTAGATAACAATAAATAGAGTTTGGGAAAAGTGGACTAAAGTTAGAAAATAATATAGGTTTATACAAAATATTTTTATTCCCTTTATCATTATAATCTTTTAGATGTCAAGAAATTTCATCATATTTTTATGCTCTAAGGTCTGTCTCACTTGCCTAATTATGACTATTGTTAGCTACTTAAAAGAAAGTGGAATATATTATTAATTTTAAAGTATATTTAAACTCTTTGGTTTTACTTTTACCATCATCCACACAAGTGTGTATCCTTAAATTCAACCTATTTATGGTTATTCTAGTCAGTAAGTATATCATTTTATTAACTCTCTTATCTTGAGACTTAAGTCCTAATGATCACTCTCTAGGTCCAACTTGTTAAATGAACCTTGGATGAAAATTTCCATTATAACATAAGGTTAGATTAAGTTACTTTCAATATTGAAGCATACTACCAAAAAAAGGATTTATGTGAAGGACCTTGGAATTTCATTCACTAGATGGAAATTAAATACCAATAACAATATTTAAATGAGATTTTATACATTATTTCTTTTCTAGTTGGTAGTGCATATGTAAAGTAACTACTAGAATAAGTGTTGTTAGGAAAGAGGAGGTACTAGTTCATATTTAAATGTTGATTTTTTTTTTTTAATGAGTAAGATAGATTTCTTTATATTAATATCAAAAAAGTTTACATTCATCCCAATATCTTGGGGCAACAGACACCATAACTGACAAAAATTTACAGAAGACCCCCAGGGTCAAAAAAAACTATCCACCAATAACGTTGAAGTTGCTACTATACTAAGGCTGAAGCCTAAAACTACTACTAAAACCCATCTATACAAAAGCTGAAGCCAGATACCCTAAAACTGAAAGCATAAAGACATCTACCAAACACCAACATGGAACTCCAAACCCAACCATAACCATAACCAAAAAGATCCAACTCACTGCAATAAAAGATTATTCTGGGCAAACACATGGAAGTCATATTCCCAAGCCTTGTTTGGAGTTGCCACCAACTTAAACCTTTTTCTCAGGAACTCTGCCCTGTCGCTGCCAATCGACAATGCTCAATGAGCTCCAAGCCATTCAAATCCAGCAGAAAAGGAAAAAAATTCACTACCACATCCAGATTCTGCAAGCTATCAAGGTCACGTGGCCAAGGGATGCCCAACCCAAGATCTGTTGCAGCCAGCACCTCCTCCAATACGACAAGCAAATGCTTCTTAAATAACCTCCCCATGATCACCTTGGTGTTTGCTTTATGTACCTTAACATCTAACAAACTCACCAAAACCCTAGACAAGATGTCAGAATCCACACGATATCCTTCAACCCCGACCAAGAAACCTTTCCCCAACATACACTTCACCACTACAACAATGAGGGAATCAGGATGACGAATTAACATACCTAGGTGCCGCACTGACACTGGCCCAAGGAAGGCCATTTATCTCTTAGTAGACAACAATTGAATGGGAGTCACCATGCTACCCATCTCTAACTCCTTCGCAAACACCTTCCAAATAAACTTCACCATGTCCGTGTAATGAGAGAGAGGCCAAGATAAAAGGATGAATGGCATGAGAAACAAGACACTGACAGAGACAACACTACTTGCCATAATTAACACCCTGAAAATCTAGTTGGAGCTGAGGTGAAACTCGTACGAACCAAGCTCAAGCACAAAAACATCATTAAACCTACCCTTAAGAGATACGAAAGCTGCCTCCTAGACCGACACCTCAGTTCCCATGAGTCAGCCACTCCACATAAGTTATTGTGGAGTGGCACCCACCCTACCACCCACACAATGACTCCTTAGGCTTCAATCACAGAAGAAACTAGTTCTTTTATTGAAACCCCATCTGCCCCAAGGTTTGAGAGAAGATCAGTTTCTGAATTACCTTCCTACTAAATATGATTGATTGTGATATGTTGAAAATTCTTTAACAACCCCAAAGTTACTTCCAGCAAAGCACCCAACTTCTAATTTTGGAGTTTTCCAGAATGAAGGGCATTAACAATAACCAAAGAATCACCATCTATTACTAAATTTGAAATCTTTAGTTCTAAGCATAGTTTTAAACCTAGTTCTGCTACCTATAGCTCCGCCTCATTGTTCGTGCCATGATTGAGAGGTTAAGCTAGCTTACCAACCACAGAGCCCTCCTAGTTCCTCATAATACATCCAACCCCTAAGCAACCAAGGTTTCCCCTGGACGCTCCATCAAAGTTCAATTTAAACGAGCCGAAGTCTAGAGGTTGCCATTTGACATTTTTTTGGTTCTCCTTAGATCCTGAGCCACCCAAACTCACACAAGGAGGAATCTTCAAACCAGACCAGCTTTGTCTCATATAAGCATCCCAACTTGAAAATAAAGACTTTGAATTACTAGCCTGCTCCACTCTGGAATTCACCACCTCAAAAATCTGTTCTTCCAGTTTGTTTAAAAAAGATAGGAATGGGGTGGAAACATCTTGAAAGATACAACATTTCCTTTCCTTCCAAACTTCCCAGATAACGAGAGAAGGAAAGAACCACCAAAGACTGGCAAAAAGAGAATTCTTGAAGAGGATGGACCAACTCTTGAATAAACTTACTAAATCCCTTGGGAGGGTTGTACTCAGATGAAGCTTGGCACACAACCATCTCCAACACTTCGCTACAAAGGGGCAATTAAGAAAAATATGGTCTCCAGTTTCTTCTTCAGCTTTGCATAAAACAAACCTGGAGGGGCCGCAGAAACCTAGTTTTTTAAATCTATCTATTGTCAAAACTCTTCCCTGGAGCATTGCCCAAGCAAAGATGCCTGCTTTTGGGAGGCAATTTCTATTCCAGCATAGAGAACTAGCAAGATGTGAAACCTCCTCCTATCTCCCTATTAATATTTTGTGGCCATCATGTGCATTATAAGCCCCATAAGCTGCACCATTCCATCTCAGTCGATCCCTTCCTTCTCTAAAGTTAACTGACCACCCATTAAGAGCCTCCTTATTACTGAGCCCCAACTGCTTAATGTCTTTCCAATGCCACTACATAACCCCATCGGTCTAGTAGAAGTCAATATAATCCCTGACATTGCAGCCCCAAAACACTTTTGTTACTTCCTTCACATGACATGCCCAAGTACTTCAATGTTCATTAGCTGACTATACCCACACCAAGAATCCTCCCAGAAGAGGGTTGATCTCCTATCTCTGATGTCCCAGGTGATGAAATCTGTTACTAAATACCTACACCTTCTGATGAAATTCCATACTCGAGACCCTTTAGGAAGGGTTTGCATTGTGAAAATGCTAACTTTGCCTGCTTCTAAGTATTTGGCTTTCAAAATTTTAACCCACTTAAGATCTTGATTAGCATACATCTACCACACCAACTTGGCTCCCAAAGCCTTGTTGTGAAGAAATAATTTTTTTAAACCAGTCCCTGCTACCTTCTTTGATCTGTAGATCTGCTCCCAACTGATTAAAGGGATCTTTTTCTATTCTGAGTTCCCTTGCCAAAAAAAATTCTTCATCCTTTGAGTGATTTTATTGTTAGCCCCCACTGAAATTGGGAAACAAGAAAGCATAAAAACTGACAAAGTTATAATAACTGACTTAAGCATCGTAAGCCTCCCAGCCTAGGAGAGCCACCTTCCCTTCCAAGATGCAATTCTACTCTCAACCCTTGAAATCAAGGAGTCCCAAAGTTTTCCTGGTAAAACACCTATAGCTAGTGGCAGACCTAGGTATTTGCAAGGTAACTTTCCTTTTCTAAAGTTGAGAATCTGAAGAATATGTCTCTCAAGAATAAGATCAGTAGAAAAGAAACATGCTTCAGATTTATCTAAACTTACCTCTTGTACCGAAACACCTAAATAATCAAAGAAGATTTTTTTAAAAACCTTGGCTTCTGCTAGCCCAACATGACCCAAAAGCATGGTGTCATCAGCAAATTGCTGATGAGTTACTAGGGGCATATCAGTTGTAATTTGAATTCCTTTGAGTGATCCTTGATCCGTAGCCCTTGAGAGAGACCTTCCCAACGCCTCTGCCATAAGGATGAATAGGAAAGGTGAGAGAGGATCGCCATGTCTGAGTCCTCTAAAGGCACCAAAGAAGCCTTCGGGGGTGCCATTTACCAAAACTGAGTATTTAGGGCAAGCAATCCAGCTGAAAACCCAATCCATCCATGAACTACGAAACCCAAAAGCCTCTAATATTTTGAATAGAAATCTCCAGTTGACCTTATGATAAGCCTTTTTAATGTCAAGTTTCAATAGCATTGATTGCTTCCTAGTTTATGAGATAGAGTGGATTGCTTCTTGCACAATAATCACGCCATCAAAAATTGACCTCCCTGGCACAAAACTCGTTTGTTCCTCTGATATTAAATCCAAAAGACTCTTCTTGATTCAATTTGCCACGGCCTTAGCTAAAATCTTGTAAATTGTAGTGCACAAAGAAATTGTTTGAAAGTCCTCTAATTTCTCTAGTTTTTCTTTTTTTGGAATCAAGGCAATGAAAGTGTTGTTCATCTCTTTCAACACCATACTTGATTCCCTAGAGTCTTCAATTGCTGCAACCACGTCTAAACCAATAATCTCCAAGCACTATTGAAAGAAAGAGGCTGGAAAGCTGTCTGGACCTGGGGCCTTGTCCAGATGTAATTGAAACAGAGTTGTCTTGATCTCCTCTTTCGAGAAACATCCACATAACATATTGTTTTGAGCATCTGAGACTAGATTAGGAATGCACTCGATAAAGCCCTCTAGATCTAACCTTGAGCCTTCCCAATCATTGAGCAAATTGTAGAAAAAATCTACTGCAGCCTCTGAGATATCTTCTTGCTTGTCCAAGATCCTCCCATATGAAGATTTGATGCAGGTTATTCTATTGACTTCTCACCTAGCCTTAGTAGAATTGTGAAAAAAATTGTATTCTTATCTCTTGTGTTGAGCCACAATTCCCTTGATTTTTGGTGCCAAAAGATTTCCTCCTCCAAAATATCACTTAGATTTTTAAGCAGCTCTTTTTCTTTCAAAAATCTAGTGTTATCCATCCCCACTTTGCAAATTTCATCATTTAGAGATCCCATCTCTTCTTCAATTTTCCCCTTTTGCACAAAGATATTTTTAAAGATCTCCCTGTTCCACTCCTTGAGATGAAACTTCACTTGTTTCAGTTTTGTTGCTAAGATAAACATTTTAGAACCCAATACCTAAGATTCATTCCACCATTGTGCCATCAGATCCATGAAATTTGGGTCCTTGAACCACATTCTCTCAAACTTGAAAGGGGTTCTGATGGGCTTCTTCTCACCTACTACCTCAAGGAGGATAGGGAAATGATTTGAGCCAAAGAAAGGAAGAATCTTGCTTTCCAAGGAGAAAGGAAAACTCCCTAGATCCCCTTTGAAGAGAAACCTATCTAGTTTCTCAGCAATGGAGCAAAATCTAGGCAGTCTGTTTGTCCAAGTGAAGAGCCCATTAGTTGTAGGGATCTCGAACAGATGATTTCTTTCAAAAAAATCCTCAAAGTCTATTTAAGATTGAATCTTGCATCCCACTCCCCCACGCTTATCCTCTGAATGAAGGATCGCATTAAAATCACCCCCAATAAGGCAAAATTCAATGACTTCATTGCTACAAAAAAGCCCAATTTCTCTCAACACTTCTCTTTTTTGAATGCACAAATTCGGCCCATATACATTAATCAGAAAAAAAAACTCAGATTTGAGGCAAAGCTTATAACTTTGCAAGCCATCCATCTGTTGCTTCCTGCCACTCTATCCAAAGTTACTTTATTGGGGTGCCACAAAGTAACAAGACCTCCTGACTAACCGTCCACACTAACTGTCAAGACCTTCCAAGAGCCCAAATTTTTTTCCAAAATTGTTATCTCTTCCAAACACAGTTTTGTTTCCTGGAGAAGACAAATTTCAGCCTATGACACCTCTAGATTATGCCTGACCAGACACTTTTTATTAGGTGTGTTAATGCCCCTAACATTCCATGTTAGGACTTTCATCTTCCTTTAGGAAGGGAGCCACCCTTCCCTACTTTTAACATCTCAAGGATCTTTTTCTATCCACTATCTTCTTCATCAATTTTGAGTTTTTCAAGATTAGGGATCCTACCACGCCTTTTACTCTCTCCACAATCTGGAGAAGTTTTTGTTGATTCCAATTGGAAGATGCCTAACTTCCCTTGCTCCAAATGAGCCAGAGGCCCATTCCTTTCCTCCATATCTAAACCTGCTTCGAAGAAATCATCGTTGTCTTCCCACTCTGCATCCAGATCTGGCCCTTCACATTTACCTCCAAGGGAAGCTTCTTTAGCTTCTTGAGCTAATTCCACCAATCCTTTGCTGACCTCCAAGAGAGAATCAATATTATCTAATCTAACCCCATTATCAATCAGGTTCAAAACTTCATCCATCTTCTCATCTAGGGCTTGATCCTTATCTAAAGTTGTTTTGATCTGATCTACTTCAACTAAATTCTCTTCCTCATCCAAGGATTGCTGCAGCTTTTTGAATTCGCTATTAGGAACAATAGGCTCCATATTCCCATCCGAGCACCCAACCACAAAACCCACCGGGACTGGACCCGGATTCACCTTACATTCCTCGAAACTGGGCCGATCCCAAGATCGCCATCCCAGTACCTGAAGGTTTAGGCTCATATATCAGGGGTTGTTTGAGTGTACCCCATTTTGTGATGATCTCAAGCTCTCTCCAATGGGATCTAGAGGGCTAAATCTCCACACAAATCCTGACACAAGTCTCAATCCCATCTTTCCCTGTCCTTTCTTCCGCACACACATACTTTCCCAGATTGTTTCCAATTTCCTCCAAACTGTCAGGCTGCCAAAATTCCAAAGGAAGGTTGGGAAGTTTGTACCAATCCTGAACATGTTCCATCTGATGCCTGGTAGGGTTAAACCCTACTTCCCACTTGTGAATATAGAAGCCAAACCCATCCATTAACTAGATTCCTTCTAGGATTTCATTTATGATAGAGGAAGATAGACAAGTGACAATAAAATAGTCATTCACGAGGGCCTTGAAACTTAGATCCGGTCCCCATCACTCCTACCACCAACTCCTAAGATTCTCCCAATCAAGATTCAAACCATACCATTTTATGATTAAACCTAGCTCTTCAAGACGCCTAATCGAGGGACCTAGAAATTTAAATCTCAAAGCCATAGCTTTCATGTCCCCTAGCCCACGATAAGAGCCATGTTCTGCAAAATGCTTCTCACTGGTGCCACCCTTTCCAAAGAACTTAGGGTTTCCCCTACGGAGGGGCTTCCATCTGCGTCTGTTCAAAAAATCCTGATTTTCCTATCTAGGTTGATTATGCCAATAGTGATGGTGCCTATTGAGGCCTTGCCCGTGTCTTCTGCTCCAACCATTGAGATTTGGAGAACTCCCTCTGCACTTTTATGCACACTTACACCAACCCTCAGCAAGCGCCCATTCTTGAATATGCTCTTGGGTAAATTCCTTTTCTACATCGGCCACCCAAGAAAGGGAACTCGCTTTCTCTTTTCTCCTGACAATATTATCTACAACCTCCCTAGCAATCAAAATGTCATTCTGAGCTAGAATCTCCCCCTCCTTCTGCCCTTTGCCTGCTCCTTCGCATTTTTCAATCCACTCCATCTTGCATATGCTGGTTCTAGGCAGAGTTCATGAGTTCTAAGAAATGCGTCGACCAAAACCCTTCCAAATGCAAAATTGGAGGTAAGGTCCCTCAATTGTTAACACGATAGAGGGAAACCCCGCAAGGTTTGAACCTGGGTTGTTGGCACTACAGGTAAGAAACCCCACTATTTCACCACAGGATCTCCCCTAGGTAAGGTCCCTTAATTGTTGATGCGGTAAAGGGCGACCCCGCAAGGTTTGAACCTAGGTTGTTGGAGCTACAGGCAAGAAGCCCCACCATTTCACCACAGGGCCTTCCCTTAAAATGTTGAATTTCTTAATATTATTAAGGTGAATGAATGTTTTTACTCAATATGTTCAATGGTACTTGATTTTTTGATGGTTAGATGACACTAATTCTTCCTTATCTTTCTAACCCTATTTAGTTTGATACTTGGTTGACTTTTATTTTTAGTGTGATATTTTGTTTACTTAATTTATGTGTAATGCTTAATTAATTTAACTACAGCTATGCATCAGGACAATGCCAAATCTTGGGGGTGAAGGATGTCCCAACCCTCCTTCTCAGAGACTTAATTTAGCCTAGTTAATTACACAAAAATTATAATTGGATTATAAAAAATTGAATTAATTAAATTATAATATTAATTGAATGATTTTTTATCAATTAGTTGCTACCAGAGGGGGTAGATCCCTTTCATTAAAATAGCTGAAACAAAATTTACAGAAAGCATGGCTCTAACTAGAGCATGCGTGATTACACTAGCTACTAGGCATCTTGAAATGCAACAAGAATCACAAACCCTCAAAAATTTCAAAAGTATGTTCTAACTATTCGGGAGAGAGCAAGTTACCGTAATGGCTAATATAGAAAGTAAATGCTTCCATATTATTCCTCTATAATCTCTCCTGGAAGAGTTTGATGGCCTCCATAGTCACCTTGTTCTTGCTTGCTACTTTGATGTCAAAGACTCCACCCAAGGTGCCTTCCTCTGGATTCTTGTTGAAAATTGAAATAGCTCTACATATCTAGTTCTTCATTTCCTTCTTGATGCAGGTATCGGCTAGTAATTTCCCCCATTGTTTCTTCCCTAAAATTAGAATGGTATTAGTGAGGAACTCCTCATATATTGTTCCATCGTGCAGATGTTCAACCTAGAAGTGCTTTGCCCCGATAGTTTGCATTATTGTTTTTGTCACATCTTTAGCCTCCGCATTAAACAACCTTTTCAATTATGTTCCAACGTCCTCTTAAAGGCAGGAACACATGCAATCAAGGTCTATCCTTGAGCCCTTTGTGAAATATGAAAGAAAAGCCTTTGAATGTTGAGATTCCCAACCTAGTCCTGCCATATATCTTATCTAAAAAATGAGTCTCGATCAACATTGGGATATCATCTGCATCAAGTGTTCAAATGTGATCTTAAAACATCATAGAATTAGTAAGTTGAGTCTCATGGAAGAGTAATAATGTTTTAGTCAGCCAATCATCCCATTTGTCCTTACTATTTGATACAATTTCATTCTCCATTCACACGCTTTGTTTGCTAAGAAATCCACAATAGAGTTACATTCTCGATAGCAGTGAATGAGTGACATATCTTTTTGATCATCTAAGATCTCCCATATGGATTCTGTAATATTTCATACCCTCCAATTCTATACTTTCAACTATGGATAGAGTTAATGTAGAATTGAATGACAATTTTAATAACAAAAAAAAAATTATATTTGAAATCTATTACATAGTTTTGATTAAAGTAATCACTTTTAATCAGAACTCATAACTGATGGGATTTTGAAAGGGTCCAATTCCTTGTACAACCAGCCAAATAGGTTAAAGAGATGAGTCTCACAAGACATGAGACTAACAACAACTAACTGGCTAGAACTAGAAGGAACAATCCCAACACAAACAAGGAACACCAAAAAACAAACCCAAAGACAAGCGGTAGCACCCCATGCAGGGGGTGAGAAGAAAATCAACTAGAAAACCCACACAAAAGAACCACTCAAGGTGGTTTGAATCCAAACTACATTAAATACCTTTGTTTAGTTTCATACCTTAAAACTTTGTTCATTTCAAAGAGTGTTATCCACTTGCCTATACAACTAGGTCTCGTCATGCGTGAAACCAGGTGCTAGGTCCTTGACATTGAGCTGCCTTACAACATTATCCTAGGCTGCCCATGGATCCATGTAATGAAAGCTATTCCCTCAATGTACCATTAGTCTCTAAAGTTCCCATTCAATGGTACAGAGATAACTATCCCAGGTGACCCTAATCCTTTTGAATTCTGTTGTGTCTTGCAAGGCAGTTATAAGAATTGCAACCAAGTGCCGCAAAATGTCAAAGCCATTACATCCCCACTATATGTCGATCCTAAAAATCTGACACAAGCCTCTGCAAGTGAACCTAATCCTCTTCCTAAAATCAAAGCTCACATCTGTGATATAGGCTTTGGAACATACGATATCTCAAAATTTTGTTGTGTAGGGCGGATGCCTTTATCCCCTAAATCTTACGGCCAACCGCCCATTGCCAAAGTAACTAAAAAACCAGTTGTTCCTCCCCTAGCATCTTTAATCCAATTCCAATAGGGAAAATTATTGGAAGAGGAAACTATTGAAGACATCTCTTCTTGGCTCTATAAGGAGAAAGAACCAGTCACAATACTAGTCAAGCAATATGGCAATGGCTTAAGGATAGTCAAAAATGTTGGTGTGGACAAGGTTATTACCTATCTGGTTTAACCTTTGTTGTGTAGATAATTCATATTATTTAACTATTTATTAGTTAAATAATAATCACACACATGTTCACATCTTAAGTTGACTTAGGAAGCATTCTAGTTGTCTTCTAGATGTTTCTAATCTGTCTAGTTGTTGATAGTTGTCATCTTATCCTATAGTTGTCATATGTCATAGGATTAAGACACTTGTCGCATGACTACAACATCTTGTGTTTCACCTTGGTCTTTATAACCAAGGCCTCATTGTACATTATGTAATCCAATACATTGTTGTATCATGGCAATATAGCATTCCTTTTGCTTGTCTCTCTTGTGTGGAAGGTTATTTGGTTTTGTAGATTTGATCCTGGTGGTTGATTGCTCCAACAAAAAACATGGGCTATAAAGGCAAAGGTGGCCTAGGAAAACAGAATCAAGGAACAATGGAACCCATCATTGTGACAAAGAAACTAGACAAGAAGGGGTTAGGATTTGGTAGAAAGGTACCGCATGCCTTGGACATCAAGGGTATCCTCGACAAGGTGGCTGAAACTTCTCTCGTAGATTCAAGGTCTAATGAGGATACTGTAGATGACTCTTCCCTCCATATGACTGACCTATTTATAGAATCCTCCATATTTATGCTATCATCCGTATCCCTAACATCCACCACAAACACCCAGAAAGTAACACTTGTCTATCCTGAACTTATCGATTAGGACTAACAAGGGTCCCCCATTATAGATGTATTTCAGAATAATGAAGCTATACCTGAGTTCATGGGACTCTGGGATGGTATCCCTCTTCGAAATCATAAAGTAGGTTTTGTAATGGAACTAGAGCCAATAGCTTATTTTGGTGAGAATGCCAAATCCTCCAATCGCAAAAGTAAAAATAAAGAAAGATCTCTAGGTGAAAACCACACCGTGGCACTACCTGATCATAAAATAGTAAAAACAAAGGATGTATCCAATGGTGAAAACCCAATTGTGGCACCTGAGGATGGAGGATTTGACCTTCCCCTACCATCTAAGTATCAAGAGAAGTCATCTCTCTTAGTGGAAGATTCTATAGAGATAAACCTTGGCACAAAGCAAAATCCAAAGACCACATTCCTGGCAGCATCATTATCAGAAACAGAGCACATGAATCTTAACAAATTCTTCTTACAAAGAACCATCAACTTTGTGTGGACCTACACTGATATGCTAGGGTTAGACCCTAAGCTAGTAGTTCACTACCTCATAGTGGATCTAATAGTTAAACCAATCAAGCAAAAGCTGAGGAAGATGCACCCACAGATAGCTCTCTTGGTAAAAGTGGAAATACAGAAGTTGTTAGATGCAAAGTTCATCTGACCCATTGACTATTCAGATTGGGTCTCAAACATTGTACCTGTGTCTAAACCTAATGGGTACATCCGCATGTGTAAGGATTTTAGAGATCTTAACAAAGCATGTCCCAAATATGACTTTCCATTACAAAACATTGACCTCATAGTAGACTTGACAGCAGGTCATGAAATTCTTTCTCTCATGGATGGATTCTCTGGCTACAATCAGATAAAGATAGCAGAGGAAGATCAACATAAAACAACTTTTACTTGTTCATGGGGTAATTATTGTTGGTGTGTCATGTCGTTTGGTCTAAAGAATACAGGGGCAACTTATCAAAGAGCAATGACAATCATATTCCATGATCTCTTTCATCATATCATGGAGGACTATGTGGATGACATACTATCTAAATCTTCTAGGGAAGATCACATACAGGTTCTAGGATAGATCTTTGACAGGCTCGAGAAATACCAAGTGCACCTCAATCCAAAGAAGTGTGTCTTTGGTGTAACATCAGGGAAGCTGTTGGGATACATTGTATCTTGTAGAAGCATCGAAGTAGACCCCACAAAAGTAAAGGCTATAGTTGAGATGCCTCCACTAAAGAATCTAAAAGCATTAAGGAGTCTTCAAGGAAGGTTGCAATCTATTAGGTGTTTCATCTCACAGCTAGTAGATAAATGTCAACCATTTCAACACTTGCTCCGAAAGGGTATCTCATTCCAATGGGATGATAAGTGTCAAGCAGCATTTGATCAGCTCAAAGAGTATCTAGCTACACCTCCTGTATTGGTTCCACCAGTTGCTGATAAACCTTTGATATTATACATCTCAACTACAACTTCAGCCCTAGGGGCCCTGCTAGCACAACATGATGAGTCAGGAAAGGAGCATGCAATTTATTATATCAGTCGAACGTTGGTGGGATATGAACTCAATTATTCACCGATGGAAAGAGTTTGTTTAGTAGTAGTATTCTCTTCCCAAAAGTTACGGTATTACATGCTAACCAACACACAAATCTTATAGCCAAAATTGATCCATTGAAGTATCTACTAGCGAAAGAAGCTCTCATAGGTAGACTAGCTAAATGGGTCATGATCCTTAGTGAGTTTGACATTGAGTATATGGATCGTAAAGTAATCAAGGGACAAGCCCTAGCAGATCAACTAGCAAAAGCACCCATGCCAAATACACGCCCTATGGTAGCAGACTTTCCAGACGAGAATCTCTTCACTCTTTCCAACTCAATAATGTGGAAGTTGTACTTTGATGGTTCCTACACACAGCATGGATCAGGGGTCGGCATCTTATTATCACACCTCAAAATGACTATATTCCAAAGTCATATCGGCTTGCATTCCCTTGCACCAACAACATAGCCAAGTATGAAGCACTCCTCATAGGTCTCAATACAACAGTTCAATGGGACATCACAGAATTATAGGTATATGGAGACTCACAACTAGTCATTCACCAAGTCACATATGAGTACCAAACAAAAGATGAAAAGTTGGTCCCCTACAAGCAACTAGTGGATGCCTACAAACCACACTTTTCTAGCATCACATTTGAGAAAATTCCAAGAGAGCATAACAAGGCTGTAGATTATATGGCTTCTATAGGGTCACTTATAGACATGCCTGCTAATACACAGAAATGTGAATTCTTGATCGAGCAGTTGTTGATACCAGATGTCGATGTTCCAGTTACTGAAATCATCTGTGAACTTGTTGGTCCCAATTCCCCATGGTATGAATATATCTATGAATACCTTAAAAATAGTACCTTTCCCATTGACCTCTCATCAACCCAATGCAAAACCTTTATTCGTCGATCCTCCTGTTACACCATTCTGGGTGATACACTATATCGTCAGAGTCTTGAGGGTATCCTCTTATGATGTATTAACATGGAAGAAGCTAATGCTACCTTATGAGACATACACGAAGGTTTCTGTGGTGCACATTCTACCGGTCCTAATCTTGCTAAGAAGATACTCAAAATAGAGTATTACTAGCCTACAATATAGCAAGATGCTTTACAGTTTTCTAAGAAGTGTCTACAATGCTAGCAGCATGGAGATTTGATTCACGCACCAACTCATGAATTACAACCTGTGACAACTCCATGGCCTTTTTCTCAATGGGGTCTCAACCTTGTAGGACAAATCCACCCATCCTCATCCAATGGCCATAAATTCATTATTACCACCACTAAGTACTTCACAAAGTGGGTTGAAGCCATTCCCATGACCTATATCACTGGTAAGCAAATAGCCAAGTTTATCCTTAACTACATCATATGCCGGTATGGTATTCCCCAAGCCATTGTCACTGATAATGGGAGACCATTCAAGAACCCTTGTGCACACAATACAATATCCAACATCACTTTTCAACACCCTACTATCTGCAGAGTAACGGCCAAGCTGAGGCTTCCAATAAAACCATTCTCAAAATCCTCAAGAAAATGGTTAATGAAGTTGGTCATGATTGGCAGCTACAACTCAATCCCACCCTATGGGCCTATCGCACTAGTATCAGAACACCAACTGGTGCCACACCATATGCCTTAGTCTATGGCTTTGAATCCATCCTAGCTATAGAGGTCGAGATCCCATCCCTCAGAGTATCCATGTAGAACCTGATCAGCAGAGAGGAGTATCACACTTCCAGATTAGCTGAGCTAGAATTACTAGATGAAAGGCGTCTTGCTGCACTTAATCATCTCTGTGTCTATCAAAACCGCCTCCGACATAATTACAACAAAAAGATCAAAGAAAGATGATTTCAAGTTGGTGATCTAGTACTCAAAGAGAATCAGAGAAATCAAGTAGACTGAGAAAAGAAGGGCAAGTTTGAGCCTAACTGGTTAGGTCCCTTTATTGTCACAGTAGCATATGGATCAGGAGCTTATACTTTAGTTACACCTGACGGTATTCCTCTAGATGAGCCACTTAATAGTGTTCATCTCAAGAAGTTCTATGCCTGATCCTCAGAGTATACCAAAAAAAAAAATCCGTCCTCTGGTGAAAACTTGGTAAACAGGCGCATCGGATAAGTACCATAGTGAAAACTTGGCAAACAGGTGCTATGTGTAGAGTCAACATCCATCATCTATCGAGTCCTATTCATTCTATGCCCATTTCATAACAGGCTTCATCCATTCATCCATAATAAAACCATTGACCTTGTTTGTATTTCCATCTCCCTATCTAGTATAGCTTGGAAATTTGTCAGTGTCCATCATCGTCACGCCACGTCTTGATCTATGTCAATAGTTAGCACTGTCTTATCCTAGGTCAAACTTTCTATGTCTTCTTTGTCAGTCATCCATGTGAATTCCTCTACCGGAATGGGGGCAATTCCTTCCTTAACCTGAGTCTAGGAGTGGTTCCTTGTTCGTGGTTCACAAAGCACTTTAATTGTTCTCCTTTTGACAGATAACACTCTTTAACGGACACATCGCTCCTACGATAAGGCTGTTATCTTCCCAACGCTTCTTCTACATCATCACACCAACCAGAAGTAGATATTATCTCATCTCAATCTTAAGGTACCATGATTCCATGGATATGGGTATGTAGGTAGTCTGGAATACAAAGGAAGTATCCAGTACTCAGGTACATAAGATCTCCTCATTTCACCTTAACCCATCTCATCACTCTACCCATAAGTATATATTATCATTTTCATCTTTCATCGTAATGTGCCTTGATCCTGTGGATACAGGGTATGTAGGCAGTCTGGAATACAAAGGATGTATCTAGTACTTAGGCACATATGATTCATCATTCTTCACCCATCTCAATCTGTTCACATGTCATCTTTCTAGTCCTCTATTTGTCAGCATCCATTCACCTAGACTTGACTAACTCAAACAGCAAAATAGAAAACAAGCACATCCTTTCAAAGTAAAAGTCCTTAACAAACCTGAAGCAAAGCAACTTACTTCTAGAGTCATCTACTGTCCTGCATATCGATTGCCAGCATCAACTAAGTCCAGCTTAACCAAAGCACCAAATCAACAAGCTTATCTTCTGCAGAATGTTCCATTGTCGAGACCAACACACACGTCTCATGCGACATGTAGCATTTACTATAGCGTGACATTGTCTTTTTAGGTAGATAGCCCCCTTTAATGGATACATCGCTCCTACGATAAGGCTGTTATCTTTCCTATCCAATCTATCTTGAGAAACCTCTTTGGCAAGAGAATATGTTGGTTGTATGTTTACTTTGTAAGTCAATCAATTTGCTTTTTGGTTTATCTTTTGTTCCTTTATCCATTACCTATTCAAGGCTACCTTGATTTATCTATAATCTTGGCATGTTGCAATACAGTATGGATTGGGCGCATAGTCATTGCTTTTGTGTGTCGTGTTTGAGGAATGATCTTTAGCATCTTTCTTGGTAGCATATTTATCTTGTGTGTATTACGACCTAGCATCTTACATATTAATATTCTTCTTGCATTTATGTATTGAAGTTTATTTTATGTTCAAGACTATGGCTCATTCACATGTACCAACAAGGTCATATTTTGTCTAAGGGATCTAAGTTCAAATCACTTGCTTGCAGAGTCAATGTCCACGCACTTGGATATTACAACACCTTGGTCTTTTATATCTTGGTAGTGAACTATCCATGTGCTATATCAAAAATAAGGATTGCTCTTTATATACAATGGTGAAACCAATGCAACAAGCTCATTATTTTCCCATCCATTTACCCATGGCCTTATATCGCTTTCAAAGCAATGATCGATCAACAGTCTCTCTCTTCCATCTCCTCTTTTCTTCTCTCTGGTGCATATCTACAAAACCCACATGTTATATATTGCAAGTCATAGCATCTATATCATCATACATCTATAAGCATCATGTCATCATATGTCATACCTCTATAAGCATCATATAAGCAATATACGTCATCACATTAATCCATAATCATACATACATATCATCACATCCATGTCATAAAGAAGTGCATACACAAAAGCATGAACATTAGTGAGCATAATATGTCATCATATATATCATGTGAAGGTCATCAAAATACAAACTGTATGTGTCTACATCAATAGTCCATATGTATACATCAATAAAGTACATCAAGGCTATCGAGAGCTCACAAAATATACATCAGGATGCATGCAGGCATCAGTCAAAATATACAAATGTCCATAATGATACAAAATGATACAATGTACATAGTCCATGCTCTAGTGGGTAGAGTTGCCCTCCTGCTGTGGTCCCTATCCTCCGCCTGTACTCGGTGAAGGTCCTCCTGTTGGTCCTCCTCCCCCTAGTGGCACAAAAGGTCCTCTGACTAAGGACACTGACTGCCCTATCCTACATGACCCGGATGCTCTAGACCTGCTCCTCTCTCTGTAACTAGGTGCCTGCTGAGCTGCTGGCACCGCACCAACGTAGAGTCCCATGTAGTACTCGATCTATCTACCTACCGACACTAGCTCTCCCTGGACATGGACAAGCTCACTATATAGTGTCCTCTGATCGGCACCCAATGCACGACGTGCCTTATCTCTCTCCTGCCTCACTCTCTATAGTGTGGCCTCTGCTGTCAACCATAGCTATACTACTGCATCCCTCTCCAAAGTCCTCTGGGTTAACTGCCCATCATCCCCTGCGTGTGCTTGTGCCTGGGCCTATGCCTGTCTCAATGCTACCTGTGCCACCGCGGCTATCTGTGCATGAACCTATGCTAGGGCCTCAGCTTGTCTTGCCTCTGCCCTTGCTGCATCCCTATCTCTCCTCATCCTCATCATCTAGAGCTCTAGCCATGTCCCCCATGCCATCTCCTCCTGTAATAGTCACTCTGCTCACTATAAGTCAGTCTCTATGACCGGATCCTCCTCCTCTGCCATTGCTACATCTGCCTGCTGGCCTCCAGCCTCTCCACCTACCTGCTATCTCACCTCTCTAGCCTACTATCTCATCCTTGCCTCCACACCTAGGACTAGTACCTCCCCTACTGCTTCTGCCACACCTGGTGTCGTCAATCTCACTGGCTTGTGTGTCTGCCAGTACCTGTCGTACTCAGGTAAAGTACCCAAGTCTGCTAGCCTTGAATCCCAGTCCCATCTAACTGGGACAAGTCCTCATACCTCTGCCAAGGCTGTGGCCACTAGAATATTAGCAACCCAATCCCCAACCTCCCTCCGTGTCCTCGCGTGGCTAGCCTCCCCAACTAGCAATCCCTGTGGTAATCCAAACTATCTGAGTACCTGCTTTGGCAGGTATCTCTCAATAGTATCCATTTGTATCTTGAATAGGTATCAAGCCTCTCGATAAGACATCAGTTGCTCATGATCATCCTCCCACTCCTCACATAGTAGCCACGACCTCCAAATGAATAGATCCATCTCGTTGATCTATCGCCTCCAATGGCTAATAGATCTAAGCCACCTATGTGTAATAACTCCCTCATACAGAAATGCATAGGGCTCCCCCCTCTCATGGCGGCACTGTGTAATAGGTCTGATCACTGGGATATGCTCCCATGCCCACACTTGTAGTAGAGTCACCCCTGCTGAGAGACTCTGGCCTTTCCTATAGACACAGTCATGCATATCGTGATATAGCTACCTAAGCACACACGGGCCCCATGCATACTAGATGCCATGTGTAAACATCCCAAATAGTACAGTGCCCCATCCTACAGATAATCCTCTAGATCACCTGTCTGGGCACAGGAAGCTACCAATCAGTGAAGATACTATCCATCTGATCCTGTCACAGAGTCTCAGGACGTCTGCCCACCGAATCTTGTCGTCATCAATCCTTAGATCATCTGTGCAGAACACCTCTATCAGGCCCACCTCACCCCGCACTAGTTCAAAATCAACTCACTCTCCATCAATCTGGATCCTGAGGATACGATACACATCCTCAAGTGTCACTATAGCCTCCCTTGTTGGAGAGTGAAACAAACATGTCTCACTGTGGTATCTCTCCATGACCACTGTCACTAGGGCGAGATTCACCCTAATGTGTGTGAGGTTTACCACATGCCACAATCCCATGTAATCTAGGAACACATCCTCCTCCTTCGTCATCTGTACCACCTCGTTTGCTATAATGTGGTGTCACTCTCTTGACATCAGCGGCAGCATCATCCTCTGCATCCACTAAAACCACTTGTTAGACCTTTTACACGCTTCTCCAAATCCCTACCGAGATCTACCCTCTAACGCAAACCCTTAGACCAACTCTACCCTTCTCTAACCTAGGTGGTCAACCCCTCGGTCAACCCTAATTGCTTCTCTTTTCTATCTTAACCAAAAGCACCTTGTTTATCCAATAGTGCTCCACTGTTTTACCAAAAGTGCCTTACTATTTATGCATATGCGCTTTACTGTCATCTGCCAAAAGTGACTTGTTTTACACAAGCGCGCTACACTATGTATCCATCTGCGCCTTGCTGCACATGCAAAGGTGACTTATTTTTTGACTCCCATGCCAACCGCGCCTTGCTGCACACGCAAAGGTGACTCATTTTTTTGACTCCCATGCCAACCACGCCTAACTACCCAACCAACTGTGCTATACTGCTAGGCCAATAGCGCTGCGGGTCTATACCAGTAGCAATACGATGCGACGCCTAAAAACTAACAGCCCTGACATTTGACCAAAAGCATTGTACTAACCTACCAACTGCGCTTCAGCACACTAAAAGTGCTTTGACTAACTACCAGACGTGCCCTAGCATCCTGCAGCGCTTTTGGCTGGCCTAAAGACCTACCTAGTTTAAAACCCTAAATCAGACCTATAACGTTAAATACAAGGAGGTTTTCAAACACTTACTGCTACCGGAGCTCTTGCTGGTCTCCCGTATGTTTGCACCAGCTCTGCCCGATGTCTGTGAGCTGGAATCGACATCTCTCCTCGTTACAAGCTACTTCTCCACTCAACTCTCACACACTAAGCTTAGAGGATCTAATCTCTATTTTTAGCAACCCTTAGTGTGCAAATGAGGAGTGTGGTCTCTTGGGACCTATTTATAGTATCCCTCCCACATTTTTTCTTCCCACCCCATTCTTTTTTCTACTACCTTGTCGCACAATCTTCTAGTTGAGTGTCAACCCAGTCCTTCTACCGCTTCCCTATCTTTCTGCTCAAGGGGGCATACGCTGGGGTAACTAGTTACACTGGGGCATCAATAAATTGTATCATGTCTTCAACAATCATTTTCTTTGACGCAACGCTGTAAACTGCATCGCATCAAAGAGGGGCAAAATGTAGACACCCTAAAATGACCATGTCTTCGAATCACTTGCATTTCGTCTAATCTGTCTAAAATCACCTGCATTCAGCAGTAAATAAATAATCTAATTATTTATTTAATTTCATCAAATTCTTTCAAAAACTCCAAAATTCAACATTAATTGAATAAATTGTATTTATTTAATTAATTAAATTAAATTCCTCTATATTCTTCCAAAATTAAATAATATTTATTATTTAATTAAATCATTATCCTCTTTCAAATTTTAAGTCTCCATTAATTAAATAATCTAATTATCTAATTAATTCATCCAATTCTATATTATCTATAATTAAATAATTCTACATTATTTAATTAAATCACTTGTTCTTCTAAATTTAAATAAATCATGCAAATTTATTTAAATTATCTCAATACTCTAAAAATAAGTAAAATCAAATATTTTATTTATAATCTTCTGTTCCTCAATCATGCACAAACAATTAAATAAATTTATTTATTTAATCTCAATTATCTTCCAATTCCTCTTAAAATATCTTGCTAACTCGTGTGCACAATCAGTCTTATTTTTAGAACTCTAAAAAAGACAAAATTACAAGTTGAGTTATCTATTCAATCAATCTTGTTTTCATCATATCTTAATAAAAATATCCTTATGGATTGACACATGTCGTGTGCACATTCATCATGGTTATTTGATTTATCTCCTCCATTGATTCTTCTGAAGTATTTGGACCGTTGATCAATCTCTATTGAAACCTATATAAACCCCCCTCATCTCCTTCACAAATCCTCTTCGATCACTTATTCTCAGGCATCCTTTACAGTGCTTTGAGCATACATCGCATCGATTAAGCACTTTACGATCTTTTGACATTGATCTTTGAGCACCTACACTTGCTTATTGCAAACATGGTTTCGCAACATTATTGAGCAATCCACATTTCGAACAAAGAGAATAACACAATATGGGTAAAAGCTTTCTTATTTCATTTGATTTATTGATAATGGCTTTTTATTTAGATAGTTCTCTTTATGTTATGGGTTTTTGATTTGATTATTATCATAGTTTGGTTTTATCATTTAAGCATAGTCGATTTTCCTCATACACAGATTATATTGAAGAGCTATTTTGTTTTCATGTTAAACTTAAGCAATAGACTTTTGATTCATGCAAATGGAAACCTAGATATTAGAGAACCAAAAGAAATGTTAGAAATTAGTGGTTAAACTTTAATCTTGGTCTAGGGTTTAAACCTATAATTGTAGAAAACTTGATAGAGGAAACCAGGGACTAAATCTAGAAGGAGATCTTCCCTTTTGGTGAAGCATGATGCGACGCTAGAGAACCAAAAGAAATGTTAGAAATCATTGGTTAAACTTTAATCTTGGTCTAGGGTTTAAACCTATAACTGTAGAAAACTTGATAGAGGAAACCAGTGACTGCCTCTAGAAGGAGACCTTCCCTTTTGGCGACACATGATGCAACACCTAACTTGATAGGTTAACCCTCATTTTGGCAGGACACAAAAGGAGTTTCACATTTCCTTGTCTTCATAGACTTTATCCTCATTTTGTTGTGGCATGATTAATGTTGTTTGCACTTGCAACAACATTAAGTGCGCTTGTCGTCAAGCGTGCATGATGCGTGCAAGGGGGTTCTAGTGTCGGGTGGAATTTTTTTTGATATTTCGTGTCATGACCACATGACGAATGTGGGTATGACATGTGGATATCATGTCATGATCACATGAAAAATGTTGAAAGAAAGATAGGTGTGTGGAAATCGCTTCCTACACTATTCTAAAGAGGAGAGATGAGTGCAAATTCATTTTAATCTTTACAGTTACAACAATGTTAACATAACAATAGAGATATTGCAATAACACACAACACAAGAATGTAAGACATAAGAGAGAGAGAGACAAGATATAATGTGGGGAAAGACCTTATGGGTGAAAAACCCCACACTCCAAAACCTACACAATGTATTATCTAAACAATGAAGTTTACAACACACTTGTAATACAAGTCTTTACAGGAGTCTTCAACACTCGTATCTGGAGACAATCTGGCAGCATAATAATACTTGTCAATCACATAATACATCTCCACTCCAATCACCTACTTAAATAGAAGTTTACAAGGCAAAAATGTACTTTCCTTGAGATGGGTGTCCGACTTGGCCTCATGGCCCAAAACCCATGCCTAGGGACACTTGTCCAACATTGCAACATGGTCATGACACTTGTCACATCACCCCATCCCAATGAGGTTGCCTATTCCCAAGTTGGGCAATGACATATACTCTTACACATCTTACGACTGTCATAGAATCTATCATAACTGACAGCTCTTACAGTTGTAAGAGAATCTGTCATAACTGCCTAAAAATAGCATATTCTACTTACAACACATCATCACCCTCCTTGGGGCACCCAAAGATGCCTTCTTCCAAGATGCCTTGCAACACATGTCTTCACCTATCATAGAACCTTCCATTTACAACTCTTACGCGTCATAGATTCTGTCATAGGAATCTGTCATAACCATTTCGGTCAAGATTCACTTACACACTAGTCAAAGTGCCGACACATGCCAAAATACCTCTACCAATAAGTGGGATGCCTATCTCCTCATGTGAGGATAAAATTACATGTGGTCACCTTCCATGTAGGATAACACATCACTGTGCCAACTCCCACAAGATGACGAAACATGATTTGCATCCTAATTACAATAATAGGCAATAAATAAATACATACAATTAATTAATACAAGGAATTACCAAGGTTGAGACATCTTAATTCCCAACATTCTCCTGCTTGTCAAACACCTTGTAAGTGCCAATGGAAATGACAGGATTTAACTTCTATAGGCCGAGAGGCCCATAGACTCAGAACACCATCTTAACTTCTCTGTGCCCACTAGTTTCGTCAATGCATCCACAACATTCTTCAAAGTGTCCACCTTCTCCAAATTCACCTTCCCATCCTCTACCATGTCTCGCACAAAGTGAAACTATACATCAATATGCTTTGTTCTGGCATGGAAAGTTGGATTCTTTGCTAGGCAAATTGTACTCTGACTATCACAACAGATCGTAATCTGTCCTGCATCAATACCAATGTCTGAACGCAATCTCTTAAGCCAAATGGGTTCCTTGCAAGCATGATTTGCTGCCATATACTCAGCTTCTATCATGGACAAAGTGACCAAAGGTTTCCGCTTACTCATCCAACTAATTGCACCACTGAACATAGTAAACATCTAAGCACTGGTGGATCTCTTGCTGTCAATGTCACCTGCCCAATCTGAATCCACAAATCCACAAATACATACATAACACAGAGCTCTTGTAGGATGACCATGATAACATATGAAATACTTAAAAGTACCCCTCAGATATCTAAATACTCGCTTTACTACATGCAAATGTACCTATCTAGGATTAGCCATAAATCGACTAAGGACTCCCACTGCTTGGGCAATGTCTAGTCTTGTGCAGACCATAGCATACATCAAACTACCAACAACACTAGCATAAGGTACTTTGCTCATGTCCACCTCAGAAGGAGATTTTGGACAATCATTAACATATAAATTTGTCCCCAAAGATACAGGAACACACAATGATCTACAATCTACCATGCTGAACCTATCCAAAATGGTCTTCACATACTTACTCTGGGTTATCCAAAGTTTTCTATTAGCTCTATCTCTTCTGATTGCCATTCCCAGAATGTACCTGGCTACCCCTAAGTTTTTCATCTCAAACTGTGCTGACAACTAAGACTTCAAATTAGAAATCATATTCTTACCATTTCCAATTAACAACATATTGTCAACATACAATGCAATAATGAGAATGTGATCATTGTCAAATTTGTAATACACACAATGATTTGATTTTGATCTCAAAAATCTAATCGAAAACACAAAGGAATCAAATTTCATATACCACATCCTAGGAGACTACTTCAAACCATACAAAGACTTGTTCAGCTTGCAAACCAAATTTTCTTTACCTTTCTCTATGTACTGCTTTAGCTGTGACATATAAATCTCTTCCTCCAAATCACCATGAAGGAATGTTTTCTTCACATCCATCTACTCCACCTCTAAGTCATATGCTGTTGTAAGAGATAACAAGAACCAAATAGATGTTAGCTTTGCAACATGAGAGAAAAATTCATCATAATCAATTCCCTCCACTTGTGAGTACCCCTTCGCAACCAATTTGGCCTTGTACTTTTCAACACTACCATCTGCACTGAATTTCTTCTTGAACACCCATTTGCATCTAATAGGTTTCTGTCCTTCAAGCAAAGGCACCAAGTCCCATGTTTTATTCTTCTCCAAAGAAGCCATCTCATCTTCCATGGCCTCCTTCCAAAAACCTGCATCTTCAATGCCCATAGCCTCTATCACAGTTCCAGGCTCATTGGTGTTAGTAAGCAAGGCAAAAGCACAACTAGAATCAAGCAATGAATAACAAAACCTATCAGGTTGCTTTCTTTTTTGTGTAGACCTCCTCAAGGGCTGAGGTTCAAGTTCTACTTCTTCTTCTAATCTTTTAGACCTGCTAGAGCTCTCCTCATCATCAGGTCTCACTAGGTCTGTTAGTTCAATCTTCTCAGGGGTAGAAGGAAACTGAACCACATATTCTTTCTTTTCTTTCTCTTCAAGTTGTAGAACAATGGAAGAATGTGTTAGCTCTCTAAAGATAACACTTCTGCTATACAACACTTTTTCAACCATAGGATCCCAAAGCTTCTATCCTTTCACACCAAAACCATAGCCAATAAAAATACACTTAACAACCTTGTTCTCCAATTTTGACCTTTTCTCCCTAGGCACATGTGCATATGCCTCACAACCAAAAACACGAAGATGTCTAACTAAAGACTTCTTACTAGACCACACCTCCATAGCTGTCTTACCAACAAGAGCTGATGTAAGAGACTTGTTTACCAAGTAGCAAGCAGTGGCCACAACTTTAGCCCAAAACTTTTGTTCAAGGCTTTCTCCACTAAGCATACTCCTAGCCTTCTCCATCAATGTCATGTTCATTCTCTCTGCAACTCTATTTTGTTGCAGGGTGTATGTGTTGGATTTAGGGCATACAACTGAGAGGGGGGGGTGAATCAGTTGTATAAAACTTCTTGTTCTTTCAAACACTTGATTCTTCGTTGTTAGTTAACAGCATATCAATTAATCATCCATGAAAGCATAATACATCAACACAAGAGCAGATAAACATCAACACATTGAACACCAAGATTTTGACGTGGAAAACTCGGTTAAGGGAAAAACCACGGGGTGATTAACCCAAGGATTATTCTCTGTTAGAAGAATAAGAAAAAGAATGGCACTTGCCAATTAGGGCTCACTGCCTGAGCACACTGCTCACAAAGAGGCCCACTGCCTACAAGGAGACACACTGTCTACAAAGTGATAAGAATCACAATCTTGAACTGGAGAATGACATCTCTACCATGTCCGGATCAGTTCCATTTAAGCCCAAAAACCTCTACTCTGCCTTTCGCACTTCTCTTCGCTATGCCACACTCATCCACACAATCCACACTTCGAAATGAACTCACAAACCGTTATTTATACATGACATCGACTTAGGAACAAACATCTAAGTCGGCAAACAACCATAAGAGTATCCGCAAGATGAATAACACATCCGGTCGGCCACCACAAGAACATTCGCAGGATGAACAACTCATCCGGTCGGCTAAACAGAGCAAGAACTTCATCCGGAAGAATATCTTCAATTCTGGGCTCTACTATCAATGCGGACCAACAACACAACCTCAACATGATCCAAGAACCTTCACAAGCCTGCCTGAATGACCAGGTACATCCGCACTTTCTTTACTTACTGGAATCTCTTCTCTTCCTTATCCGGAACTTCAAGAACACTGTCTGTCGCCACTGTCAAAATGCAAGAGGTACTTCCGGACCTCCAAATCATACACAACTTGAGATGGCACATCACAAGGACATCCCAAAGACTCTTTCCAATCCACAAATTAGGATTATATAGTTCCGGACCTCACCGGACCTTTTTGTGATCCTCTGTCACCTCTGAATACTTGCCGGAACCGGTTCTACATCGACAGCCACAACTCCTTCAGATCTTCATGCGGACCTCTGAAATCTTAACTGAAGCATCTCAAGACTCATATCTACAAACCCTTTAATCCGCATCCTCCGGTTCTCAACCTATACAATACATTTGCCTTCTTCTCATCACGGTTCTTCACTGTTCCTGACTGAGGCTAATTTTCTCAATATCCTCAGCACCCAGCTCATCCAATCCTTCTTGTCAATGCAATATGAGTATGTTGACATCAATGACAACACTGGCTCACCTCATACTTGCAACAATCTCCCCCTTTGTCATTGATGGCAACATATGATGTGAAAAACCATCAAGACAAGAACTTCTCCTTTCTGTCACAGCTCCCCCTATCAACAACAACTTTTCACATGTCTTCTCTTCCTTTACTGCTCCCCCTTTGATCATCAACCACTTGTTTTTCACATGTCTTCTCTCCCCCTTTGACATCAATGGCAAAGGGCTCATACTTGCAATTCTCATACATCAGAATCATACCAGCTGCTCCCCCTTAGTTGCAGCTCCCCATCATCAATCCGGATCACAAGATATGACTGTGATATCCACCAGACTGATGCACATCAGTGCATCCTAGTTCATCACCGGAGGGGCCATGACCCCTAACTTCTCCTGGAGATATTCAAAAGAGTCCTTGGGAAGAGGTTTAGTAAAGATATCTGCAATCTGATCCTTTGAGGGAACATACTCCAATCTGACTTCTTCCTTGTTCACTTGTTCTCTCAAAAAGTGAAACTTGATAGATATGTGCTTAGTCTTAGAATGCAATACCGGATTCTTAGAAATATTAATTGCACTTGAATTATCACAGAAAATTGTGATAGGCTCCTCATATTCAACTTTAATGTCTCTTAGCATCTGCTTCATCCATAAGATTTGAGTGCAACTACCTGCTGCTGCAATGTATTCTGCTTCAGTTGTAGACAAAGATATTGCATCTTGTTTCTTGCTTAGCCAAGAAACCAATCTCTTCCCCAAAAAGAATGCTCCACCACTAGTGCTCTTCCGGTCATCCACATCTCCTGCCCAATCTGCATCTGTGTAAGCATGAAGAGAGAAATCCGGATCTCTAGGGTACCATAGACCATACTCAACTGTTCCTTTCAGGTACCTAAAAATTCTTTTGATTGCCATAACATGAGATTCTCTAGGATCAGCCTGGAATCTTGCCACAAGACCAACAGCCTGCATTATATCTGGTCTAGTCTGAGTGAGATACAACAATCCACCAATCATTGATCTATACTTTGTCTGATCTGCCTTTGGGGAGTCATCATCTTTGCTCAACTTACATCCGGTTGCCATGGGAGTGTTCATTGGTTTTGAATCTTCCATACCATATTTCCTTAACAATTCTTTCACATATTTGGTCTGAGAAATGAAGATTCCTTTCTTTGTTTGAGTAATTTGCAGACCCAAGAAGAAATTCATTTCACCAAGCATAGACATTTCAAACTCACATTTCATCTGATTTGCAAAAGTTTTGCACATACTATCTCTTCCTCCAAAAATGATATCATCTACAAACACTTCAACAATCAAAATGTTTTCATGATCAATTTTGAAATATAAGTTACTGTCAGCAGTACCTTTGCTGAATCCAATCTGCACAAGATGCTTATCCAACCTTTCATACCATGCTCTTGGGGCTTGCTTTAGTCCATACAATGCTTTCTTCAACTTGCAGACCATATCATCATTATCAGACAATTGAAATCCATCCGGTTGTTCAATGTAAACTTCTTCTTCCAGATCACCATTTAGGAAAGCAGACTTGACATCCATCTGATATACCTTGAAGTCTTTGAAGGCAGCAAATGCAAGAAATAATCTGACTGCTTCAATTCTTGCCACCGGAGCAAAGGTCTCTTCAAAGTCAATTCCTTCTATTTGAGAGTAGCCTTTGCAGACCAATCTAGCTTTGTTTCTGATAACTTCACCAGTTTCATTCAGTTTGTTCCGGAAGACCCATTTGGTTCCAATCACATTCCTGTCTCTAGGTCTGGGAACAAGATCCCAAGTATGATTCTTCTCAATTTGCATTAATTCATCTTTCATTGCTTTAGTCCAGTTTTCATCATTGCAGGCTTCATTTACTGTTTTAGGTTCAATCTTTGAAATCAGACAACATTCATCCTGATTTTGAGCAACATTCCTTCTAGTTTGCACACCTTTGCTTCTGTCACCTATGATCTGATCTTCAGAGTGGTTTAGTCTTACATACCTTGGAATTTTGGGAATATCCTGCACTGTTGCTCCTTGATCAGGTTCATTCTGACCTATTTCTTCTTCCTGATTTACTGGATCAAGTTGATTCTGACTTACCGGAGGGGATTGAGTCCCTTGAACTTGAACACCATTTTGATCATCTTCATCAAACTCATAAAATCTTGAAGGCTTCTCAATTCCTTCATCAACTTTCACATTGGTGCTTTCTATCATCTTCCTCAATCTCTTATTGTAACACCGGTATGCTTTGCTTTGAGTGGAGTAGCCCAAGAAAATTCCTTCATCACTTCTAGCATCAAACTTTCCTAGATCTTCATCTCTTTTAATATAACACTTGCTACCAAATACTCTGAAATATTTCACAGTAGGAGTGATGCCAAACCAAAGTTCATAGGGGGTCTTACCGGTGTTGTTTCTGATTTGAACTCGATTAAGAGTGTAGACTGCAGTGCTGATAGCTTCTTTCCAAAACATCTGAGGAACATTTTCTTCCAACATCATTGTCCTGGCAGCTTCCTGGATGGTCCGGTTCTTTCTTTCAACTACTCCATTCTGCTGTGGACTCCTAGGAGCAGACAATTGTCTCCTTATACCCTGCTTCTCACAAAAGTCAATGAACTCACCAGATGTAAATTCACCACCTCTATCAGACCTTAGACACTTTAGTTTCAATCCGGTTTGATTCTCTACCATAGCTTTGAAGATTTTGAACTTCTCAAATGCTTCTGATTTTTCTTTTAGAAAGGTAACCCACATCATCCAGGAATGATCATCAATTAACAACATGAAATATCTATCACCTTGCAGACTCTTGATTCTTGTCGGACCACAGAGATCAGTATGTACTAATTCCAACAATCCGGTAGAAGACTGATCTTTGCTTTTGAAAGAGATTCTGCTCTGTTTACCTAGCTGACATTCTTTGCACAAACTATTTGTAGGTTTCACCAATTTTGGAAGGTCTCTTACAGCCTGAATTTTGCTTATCTTGATGATGTTATCAAAATTCACATGACACATTCTTCTATGCCATAACTAACTCTGATCAACTTGAGCAAACAGACAACTTTTGTTTGAACCAACTAGATGAAAGATATTACCTTTTGTTTGAGCACCGGATGCAATTTCAGTTCCAAAGCTTGTAAAGATTCTGCATTTTCCATTCTTGAACCGGAGATCATAGCCTTTGTCCACTAACTGACCAACACTGAGAAGATTGTGCTTCAATCCTTCAACATATAGTACATTACCTGTTTTGCTCTTTCCATCAAAGGAAATAGTTCCCCTACCTCTGATTCTGCCAGCAGAATTGTCACCAAACTTTACCATTCCTCCTTCATACCTTTCCAAATCTAAGAACTTATTCTTGTCACCAGTCATATGGTGAGAACATCCACTATCAATAACCCAATCATCCTTTTCTTCCACTTGAGCAGCCAAAGCTCTTTCCACAACCTTGTGATTGACAGATTCAGAGGATATTGAATCTTCTTCCTTGATGGCAATAAGCACCCATTCATTTCTGGATTTGCTTTCTAGTTCTGATTCATCATCTGTTACTCCTTCATTGTCATCTTCTTTATGAACATAATAGCAGTTCTTTTGAAACCTTTGTCTGTTAGTATTAGACCTTGCAGATCTTTCCGGACATCTTGAAGCAAAATGACCAATCTTATTGCAGTTGAAACACTTAAAGGGTAGTTTTCCTTCATACTTACCGGATCCTCTTGGCAGTCTCTTTGCAATGAGGGCTTCAAGTTGAGCTGTTTCTGCTTCTTCTTCTTCCATGTCTCTTCTTGCTTGATCATACCATGACATCTTCCTTGATGAGTTTTCTCCCGGATCAAATCTCTGTTTGCCTTTCACATAGGCACTGGCTTTGAAAGCAGATTCAGTCTTGGGAGGATCATCTCCAAACTCGGTCATTTTAAATGCAGCTAGTTTGCCAGCCAGTTGTTCTCTTGTGACAGTTGTGTGAGCTCTGAATTCATCAATGGCAGCAACCTTGATTTTGTAGACAGCAGGAAGGGATCTTAGGATTTTGCAGCAATCTCATTTTCATCTAGAGTTCCACCAGCATTACTAATTCCACATACCAGCTCATTCACTCTTGGCATAAAGGTAGTGATGTTTTCATCATCTCTCATCTTCAATCTTTCAAATTTCCCTTTCAGACTTTGCAACCTTGCACTTTTGACAAACTCATCTCCTTCATACAGAAGTTCCAGTTTAGTCAGGATCTCATATGCAGTTGGTAGGTCAATAATATTTGAGAGATCTGAATCATTCAATGCGCTTAGTAGGGCTTCCTTGGTCTGCAGATTATTTTCAGCATCTGTGATTTCATTCAGAGTTGTCGGACCACCTTGTGGAGGTACATATGGTTTTGAGACCATAGCCAAGTATGCTTTTCCCATACATTCCAAGTGACACTTCATGCAACCTTTCCAGAGAGTGAAGTTGGTTCCATCGAACTTCGGACTATCCTTCTTATATGACGACATCCTGGATCTCCTCAAGCGGTTAAGCTCCTTTCAGAGGAACTTGGCTCTGATACCAATTGTTGGATTTAGGGCATACAACTGAGAGGGGGGGTGAATCAGTTGTATAAAACTTCTTGTTCTTTCAAACACTTGATTCTTCGTTGTTAGTTAACAGCATATCAATTAATCATCCATGAAAGCATAATACATAAACACAAGAGCAGATAAACATCAACACATTGAACACCAAGATTTTGACGTGGAAAACCCGGTTAAGGGAAAAACCATGGGGTGATTAACCCAAGGATTATTCTCTGTTAGAAGAATAAGAAAAAGAATGGCACTTGCCAATTAGGGCTCACTACCCGAGCACACTGCTCACAAAGAGGCCCACTGCCTACAAGGAGACACACTGTCTACAAAGTGATAAGAATCACAATCTTGAACTAGAGAATGACATCTCTACCATGTCCGGATCAGTTCCATTTAAGCCCAAAAACCTCTGCTCTGCCTTTCGCACTTCTCTTCGCTATGCCACACTCATCCACACAATCCACACTTCGAAATGAACTCACAAACCGTTATTTATACATGACATCGACTTAGGAACAAACATCTAAGTCGGCAAACAACCATAAGAGTATCCGCAAGATGAATAACGCATCCGGTCGGCCACCACAAGAACATTCGCAAGATGAACAACTCATCCGGTCGGCTAAACAGAGCAAGAACTTCATCCGGAAGAATATCTTCAATTTCGGGCTCTACTATCAATGCGGACCAACAACACAACCTCAACATGATCCAAGAACCTTCACAAGCCTGCCTGAATGACCAGGTACATCCGCACTTTCTTTACTTACTGGAATCTCTTCTCTTCCTTATCTGGAACTTCAAGAACACTGTCTGTCGCCACTGTCAAAATGCAAGAGGTACTTCCGGACCTCCAAATCATACACAACTTGAGATGGCACATCACAAGGACATCCCAAAGACTCCTTCCAATCTGCAGATTAGGATTATACAGTTCCGGACCTCACCGAACCTTTTTGTGATCCTCTGTCACCTCTGAATACTTGCCGGAACCGGTTCTACACCGACAGCCACAACTCCTTCAGATCTTCATGCGGACCTCTGAAATCTTAACTGAAGCATCTCAAGACTCATATCTACAAACCCTTTAATCCGCATCCTCCGGTTCTCAACCTATACAATACATTTGCCTTCTTCTCATCACGGTTCTTCACTGTTCCTGACTGAGGCTAATTTTCTCAATATCCTCAGCACACAGCTCATCCAATCCTTCTTGTCAATGCAATATGAGTATGTTGACATCAATGACAACACTGGCTCACCTCATACTTGCAACAGTATGGAGTTGTCTTATGTCTTTCAATCCCATGTTCTTTACAAAACTTATCAAACTCTGCTGAACAAAACTCACCACTATTGTCAGTCCTCAAACACTTTATCTTTTTACTAGTTTGATTCTCAACAAAAGCCTTAAACTCTTTGAACCGACTAAAGACTTCAAATTTACTTCTGAGAAAATAAATCCATGTCCTTCTACTGTAATCATCTATGAAATATATAGAATATATAGATTTAGAGATCGAAGGAACACTAACTGGACCAAACACATCAGAATGAATAAGATCCAACACACCAGAAGACTTGTGAGAACTAGAGTAAAACTAAACATGGTTTTTCTTTCCATATATGCAATATTCATAAAAGTTGAACTCAAGATTACAATCATTTAACCCCTCAATGATGTTTTTATTTTTTAGGGTTCTAAGACCCTTCTCACCAATGTGGGTAAATCTCTTATGCCATAACATTGTCTTTTCTGCAGTAAGCTTAACTTGCAAAGCATGAGCACCCTTGGGTACCCAAAATGCACTACCATCAGAATTTGATACAACAAACTTTTTCGTCGTCGGTTCCAATGGTGGGGATGAAGTGGCTGCAGATCTTTCTTCAAGTCAAAAGAACTATTGCACTATGAAGTGCATGCCTCCACTAAAATAGAGTACCTCTCCAAGTACCCTTTGCAAGCACCATAGATCCTCTAGTCATCTTGCATCCATCCTTCAAAAAGACAACCTGCACACATGCATCATTCAACTTACTTATAAAAGGTAGGTTCTATGCCAAGCCTAGGATGTGCATGGCCCCAGTGATCCCCTTCACTCATCCATCAGGGAATTGGATTGAGACTCTCCCATGACCAACAATCTTCAGATGAGAATCATCACCTAGGTACACTCTTCCACCATCGAACTCTTCATACTTTGTGAACCAGCTTCGATGCGAGGTCATGTGGAATGATGCACTAGAATCAATCAACCACACATCATCAAATGCATGGGTAGTCAAGGCTGCGATGAAGGCATCACCATCATCTTGTGACTTGTCAGAGTCTGAGTCTGGGACATTCTTCTTCTTCTTTTTCTTTTCCTCTTTGCATTCCTTTCAGAAATTCCTAGTTTTACCACAGTTCCAACTAAGAGCCTTGGACTTTCTAGGAGATTTAGATCTCCCACATGATTTGAATCTACCCTTCTCAGCTTTCTTTTCCTTCTTTTTCCCTTTCTCCTTGGGTCTTCCACGAACCATAAGAGCCTCTTTGGCTTACTTGATTGTCTTTCTCCACATTTCTTTAGATAACAGTGAAGGCACTACCTCATCCATCTTGAAGGTGGTTGTAGTGCTTCCAATGGCCATGACAAGATGAACCCACAAATTCAGCAAAGAACAAAGCAGGGTCATACATCGATCCTCCTCCTCCATTTTCACACCCACGGATGTCAACTGAGCAACAATCATGTTAAAAGCATTCATATGGTCCGCAACAAATCCTTCATCTTCCCTCTTCAGAGAAAACAACTTCTTTTTCAGAAAAATCAAGTGTTCACCAAGGACTTGGCCTGATAAACATCTCCCAGCTTCTTCCAAAGATCTTTCATGGTCTTCTCCTCATGGACATTCAATAGGACAGAGTTAGCTAGATAGAGTCTTATGAGACCCTTAGCCTTTCGATCTTTGAGGTCCCAATCAGCTTGTGACGTTGCCGTAGGTTTTATGCCACTAATGGTTTCCCATAGGTCACGATCAACAAGCATATCTTCCATCTTAAGTTTCCACAACTCAAAATTGGTGTCGTTAAACTTCTCCACCTTTAATCTTCTAGATGTGCCTTCCATCTCCTTCCTACAACAAGATTTTAGAATACTCTACATAGACTCCCACTCAACCTAAGATTAGCTCAAAAAACCCCTACCCAACAGCTAGAACCAAAACTGGCCAGGCTCTGATACCAACTGAAAGGAAGCTAGGTGTGTAGAAATCACTTCCTACACTAATCTAAAGAGGAGAGATGAGTGCAAATTCATTTTTATCTTTACATTTACAGCAATGAAAAACCCCACACTCTACAACCTACACAATATATTAACTAAACAATGAAGTTTACAACACACTTGCAATGCAAGTCTTTACAGGAGTCTTAGACACTTGTATCTAGATACAATCCGGAAGTATAATAGTACATGTCAATCACATAATACATCTCCACTCCAAGCACCTGCTTAAATAGAACTTTACAAGGTAAAAATGTACTTTCCTTGAGATGGGCATCCAACTTGGCCTTATGGACCAAAACCCACGCCTAAGGACATGTGTTCAATGCTGCAGCATGGTCATGGTACTTTTCACATCACCCCATCCCAATGAGGTAACCTATTCCCAAGTTGGGAAATGACAGATGCTCTTATGCATCTTACAACTGTCATAGAATCTGTCATAACTGACAGCTCTTGGAGTTGTAAGAGAATCTGTCATAACTGCCTAAAAATAGCATATTCTACTTACAACACATCATCACCCTCCTTGGGGCACCCAAAGATGCCTTCTTCCAAGATGCCTTGTGACACATGTCTTCACCTATCATAGAACCTTCCATTTATGACTCTTGCGCGTCAGATTTTTTCATAGGAATCTGTCATAACCGTTTTGGTCAAGATTCACTTACACACTAGTCAAAGTGCCGACACATGGAAAAATATCTCTACCACTAAGTGGGATGCCTATCTCCTCATGTGAGGACAAAATTACATGTGGTCACCTTCTAGGCAGGATGACACATCACTGTGCCAGCTCCCACAAGATGATGAAATAGGATTTGCATCCTAATTACAATAATAGGCAATAAATAAATACATACAATTAATTAACACAAGGAATTACCAAGTTTGAGACACCTTAATTCCCAACAAATGTGGGCATGACATTTGTTATTAAAGCCCATGTTTCAAACACTAAGATATTTGGGTCTGTATTTTTGTTTGTGTTGGGCCAATTGTTTCAAACTCTAGCTTGTGTAGCAACGAGTTCATAGGACACCTTGCGTGGGAACAACTTGTTTCCCTTGATTTTGCTTCCGCTAACCTCCTTGTATGACTTGATGTCGTAGATACTTGGTGAGTGTATTCTTGATCAATAGGGTAATTGAAGGACCATGCAAGTCTTGAATTCATGAGTTAGTTCACTTCTTGATAATGTTGCCCTAAAAAGATGTTAATTGTTTGAGTTTTGCTAAGTGTTTCATTCTGTTTGATCCTTGCTCCTTGTCCTAGTTGATGGTACTTTTTGATCCTTCTTTAGGGACTGTGACAAACTATTGTAGGTCATACCCTTGGAAAGGTGTTATTATGGTAAAGTTTATTCTTATGGCTACCTTGTAGGTTGCCCTAGTGAATGTTGAGTGGCACATTGCAAGTCGTGAGTGTCATTGCATCGTTTGAGACTTGCCCTTTTCTGAGAATGTTGAGTTGTGTTTATCCTACCTTGTAGGAGGGAAGAACTGTATTAAAGTGGTACACTAATCTTGGACAAAGACTCATGTACCCTATTTCATTTATTATCCACCTTGTGTCGTTCAGTTAACCTTTGTATCATGGGGTAAGTTGTGTCTTGTTTAATAGATCCTTGGTTGGGATGTGAAGAAGTTGTAGATCTATAGTTGTCCTTCGCTTAGATTTAGAATTAAGTTACCCTGTTGCATAGTTGTTACTCAGAGAGTGAAAAGAGGATAATATGGTATATTCTCATGTAAGAGTTGCTTGGTACCCCCACCTCATCTTGAGGATGGAGTAGTGGATGTTATAAGAGCTTGGCATGTAAGGCCTTTTATGGATATCTTCTCATGTATGCCTTTGGATTAAATGAAAGGATAGTAGTGGCTTTGATGACCACTTTGTGGTTGAAAATATTATGACACTTGTGGTGCCACATCGAGTTAATCCCCTTGTAGTTTGTTGGTGTTTAGTGGATATTTAGGCTATGTACTACCTTTGCATTAAATTGTAATGTGATTTGATCACTTATAGTATGGTACCTCGTTGGTTGGTGGTATGAGTGCATGATGTTGAACCATTTTATGATAGTCAAGGAGTAAGATCTAGTTGCAGGTGAAATCCCCTAATTTTCTTATTAGATAGTAAACTAAGTGCAACTTGATCCTTTCCTTGCCACCTTGTTTCGCTGGATTTTTGCTTACCTTTATGGCTAGTTAGGGTGACACATTCCCCTTGGGAGTAATGTAGATCTTTGTGCGTAGAAGGCGATAGTGAAGCCTTGTGATGGGTTGTAGTAAAGAAAGTTAAGATTTTGTTATGCTTGTCCTATTGGGTTATTCATGTGAAAACCCTCTACGTAGTTCTTTCTTGTCTTTTAGTTTGGGAGAATGCAGGAGATGGTTACGGTAATTAAATAGTTGATGCGACAAGATAGTTGGAGTGCCAACCCTTCCATCTTGAAACTTTTAGTTGTTGGATTTTGGTAATTCTTGATGTGAGTCCCTTGTGCAACTGATTGCATGATCTGACAAAGATGACCCTAATGGGTAGAAAGATATTATTTTATAGAATGCAATAATTCTAGGTGTTGAATTGTTTAAGGATTCACACACCTTGCTATAGGGTAATGAGCATGAATAGTAACTTGAATGGTTATCTTGGAAGTGGTGTGGATTTGAGTTTGTTTTGTGAGTAATAGTATGTTGGTATTTATAGCTTTTGGTTATTAGTGGATAAGTGTCATGGTCGACACATGTGATCGTCATAGATGTTTTCATTGGAATGTCATTTGGGGTGATATGGGGGTATAATGTTTTGTGATCCCTACATACCTTTAAATTCTTTTCATGTACCTAATTCTCCATGGGTGCTAGGCATGCACTTCTATCTTTATTTGATCCTTAGCAGTGCATGAGGCTATGGGAGTTATTCAACAATGGCTTTGAACTTGAGTTAAATTGTGAACACATTGGTTGGGGTTCTCCAACCTTGTTGCACTGAACTTTGTGCTAGGATAGTTGATGTGATGATAGTCATGACTAAGGTTGGTTTGGCTTAGCCCCCACTCTAGTATCTTGGTACCTTAAGTAGGATTATTATTGTATTTATGAATTGCCTGGTGTGATTATAAATCTTTGGAAGTAAGTTAGTGAATTTTAGATGGACTTTGGTAGTATCCACGAAGATGTGGGTATGTGTTCCTTACTAGGAGGCACGAAGGGCCCCACTTTGAAGGTGACTCTTAAGATACCCGACTTTTGGAAATATTTCCAAGCATGTCCTAGGTCGCCTAGAATTTGTGGGTGTACGTTTAGTTGCAGTGTTTCATAACCTTAGTTGAGAATGTGACCATTATACCTCTCCTCTCTTTTGTAACTATGTTATATACATATGGTGTTGTCATGTGCAATTTTGGTTAAATTGTTAAAGATAATTATCTACTTATTGATGGAATTTTATTGATTTCAAAACTAGCAGTATTGAGTTTCTTTACTTGGGCTACTTAGATGACTTACTTTCTTATAGTCCTCTTACCTCAAGGACTTATTTAATCGTATTTCGATTTAAATTTTGAATGTTGCATTTTGGTGCCACTTTTGAAGTTGACTTATCTTTTAAATTTGATTTATCTTTGGGATCTTAATCCTTTGAATTTTATTCATTAAAACTTATTTAGAGACTTATCTTTTGCGAGCTTTTTATTTTGAGAATTTTCTTATTGTTGGTACTGCTGGTACATGTGTAGTGTTGTGACTTATGTAACCTACCTTACCCATAAGGGGTACTTGGTGAGAGGAAAATGGGAATAGTTGGTCTTGGTTTGATGTCATAAGGTTGAGATTTGTTGAGCAGATCGATAATGGTGGGTCAAATTTCCTTGTTGACCTTGAGTCGTGTTGAGTAATGCTTTGGTGCTTTCCCTATTTTGGGAGGTTGAATCTTTAAGTAGCAAGAGATGAAGGCTAGAGAAGTTAGAAGGAGTAGTCAGGTTGGGAAACCTTGAGATCCTCCCATTGATGTGTGGACCCACTATCCTTGTGATATCGGCTTCCTTGTTTAAGAAGGCCTTGTGTTTGCTCCAATCTATTAGAAGTTGAACTGTGAGTTTTGTAGTGGCATAGGTGTTTAGTTTTTGTTTCTTGATGCTAGGGATGCATGGTCATGTTTGGTTCATACCTATTCTGTAAGTTCGATCTTGGTAGTCTAGTGAGGACCTGTTGATAGAAGAGGTAGTTGAGACTCATGAGTCTTGTGCATTTTGCTTGGAGTCTTAGGTGTTGTAGCTTAGCATCGATGGTAAGTTGAGTGAGATACATGTTTGGGGATGATTAGTATGGTTATTGTGGCTAGTTGGTTGCCAAACTTCTTTTTGGTTGCCTTATGTTAGTTAATTTATTTTGGATGCCTACACAAGGTTAGTAATTCATTTCAAATAGTTAGTGTTTAGAAAGGCCTCTCATGGTGCTAACCTTCTTGGTGTATCCTCGTCTTTCATGACCTTGATTTTCTTGGTGGTCTATCCTAGGGAATCTAATGCCCTTGTGCCTTTTAATGCTCATAAAGTTTTTGGAGTATGTGTTACTTTTGGATACTTGACTCATCCTAGTCAGAAGAGGGTATCATCTAGGTTATTGCTATGTGATTACTTATTAAGTTCCTAATTGTATTCTTACATTTTTTTTTATAAATCTTTTCTTTAAGTTCACTGCCATGTTGGAATGGCTTATTTATGGGATGCTCTACCTTACCTCTAGGTTAACTTCCAGGAGGAAGTTTAGCTCTAGGGGAGGAGGATGTGAGGCCCACCCTTGTGCAATTGGATTAGTTTCACTATTATACCATGTTGTTTTGCTTCACCCAAGATAAGGGTTCGATTTATGGAATTGTGACCCTATCTTAGAGTCAATGTAGTGCTATTGTGGATCTTTTGTATAAGGTGGTTGTGATAATTTGTGGGTGCATACATGATGCACACCCTAGCAGGGATTGATTGGAATATCCTTAAGTGTTGTAGTGTGAGGCTAACTTATGTTACACTTCTTGTCTTGTTTATGAGACTTGTTGTTTGGATTATATTTGACTTGTGGTAATTTTGAGGACTATTGATCCCTTCTATTTGGACATTTGACAGTTTTATCTTGTGCTTGATTAGATAGATGGGTTATTGTAGGATGATGCTATATCTTACATGCTTGATTATATTATGAATTCTATGATGATTGAATGTATTCTTGTTGGGTCAATTTTGGCTTAAATGACTAATTAGAGTATGAGAGAATTATCCTAATGTTATTCATTGTGGTATAGTCGTGCTTATGAAAATGAATGTTTCTAGAGAGAAATTTGATGACTCATAGAAAGATTGCCTTGATTATAGAAGATTGGATTCATTTGAAAAGAAAGTGACTAAAATGAGTGTATGATGTGTGTGCTTTCCTATTTCTTGTTGCTTTGGCTATCTAGATATATATACTGCATGTGGGTACTAATGTGCATTATAGTGTGTAGACTAATTCCATTGCCAATGGAAATCGGAGGTCCATGACTGTACCAATGTTTAAAACTAGTGATGCTCAACCAAGTCCCTCTTAGGGACTATGGTGTTGTTTGATTTTATTTGCATGATTAAATTGATGACAATTTTTGTAAGATTTTACTTTATTGTTTGATCTCCTTTAAGGTTTGTAATGTTGTGTTGTATTGGTTTGCACAAATTTCGTGCTAAATGTTTATTAGCCTTTTTAAAGTAGATTTATGACCTTATGACCCCCCTTGTGTTAATTATGGTTAATTAATGACCCTAGGTCATACACCTAGGGTCTCAGGCCATTTCTAGCATGTTAACTCTTGATGTAACCCTTTTATGGCCACGTTAACTTACCCCTAGAGTAAGGTGACGAGTTTCAGAGATGTGTAAGGTGGGTGGCAAGTCACCATCCCACCTTAACTAACCCCACTCACCTAGGGTAAGGTTACCCTTCTCATTGAGTGCTTTAGAAGCTTTTAAAGCCCTCACGTGTGTGAGACCTCTTTCCTATGCTCTCACACATGTGTGAGAGCACAAGTGGGGTCTCACATGTGTGATCCCCTCTCCCAATGCTCTCACACATGTGTGAGAGAATTTGTGGGAGAGTGTGTAGCATAGTTGAATGGGAAGGTGACAAGTGTCACCTCCTCATTCATCAAGGCTTGTGGGAAAAGCCTATTTAACTCCCTCTTGTTGAAGGGAGCAGGGTTCTTTGTTTTTGCATGTTTTTTATTCTTTTCTTGTTGGGAGAGCTTTTCTTTGGGTTTTGGACTTGGGAGAAAAGTAGAAGCTTGGAGATAGAGGCTATTGTGGAGCTCTTCTTCAAATCTTCTAACCTTGGAAAGCTTGATAGGTAGACTCTCATGCCTATTGGCTTATTAGTTTCATACTTTCCTTAGTTTTCTTTGCATTGTTGTATATAGTTGTTGATATGTGTTGTGAGTGTTATTCATGTTATTTTCTTGTATGGGAAATGGGTTGTAGACATCAACTCTCTTAGGAGAGGTATGTCAAAATCAACTCTCTTAGGAGAGGTATGCCATGTTTGGGGTTTGATATTTGGAGCACCTCCATTTTGATCTTCCTGCTTATGGTTTTGGAAAGGCTTTGGCCTAATACAGTTATGGCTACATGTCTTGGCCTTGGAAGGAGTTGTGGAAGTTTTTGGAAAGAGTTGCGGAAGTTTTTGGAAGGTTTTTGAGTACTTGGAGTTGTTGGTTTTGTGATATTGAGTTGTGTAAGAATATGCCATGTGATGGCTTGGTTTTGGTAAGAATATGCCATGTGAGGGCTTGGTTTTGGTAACTCTATAATTGGAGGGTAGCCTAATCTCCCCCTTCACCATTTTGGCAACAAATTGGTTGTGAGTGTGTATCCCTTGGGTGGGTGTTGATGTGTTTTTTATGATGCTTTGCTTGTTGTGTTTGTGTGAAACCTTGGTAGCCTAGTGGGCCTCCTAGTTCAGGGGTGGCTTGCTAGCAAGCCTAGGTTGGGAGGTGAGCAATCCCTTGGCATTTGGAACCTTGTTGTGAGTTTTGTAGGTTTTAGCTCTTGGAGAAGAGTTCAATTTGGCTTCTTGAAGAGATTATGGTGGCTCTAGTTTTGTGTATGGGTTTGGTGTGGTACAAGGGAGTAAACCTCTCGTTGGAAGCCTTTGATGTATAAATTCCCCTTGCAAAAATATTTGTGCATTTTTAATAAATATATGGCAATGAGTTTTATATCTTGTTTTTGAGAAAATATTTAAATGGTGTAAAATAAAAATCTCCCTCTCTTCTCTCTCGCTCTCCCTAATTTTCACTATTAAATATGTATAAGTTTACTTGGAAGGAAAGAAAAATACAAAGCTTGTATTAATGTTGTTAAATGAAATAAATGGGCTATGCTTTTAAAGAAAAAGCTATCTAAAAATTATACTTATTGTTGATAAAAAAAAAGGAGGCTAGTTACTCCTTTTGTGAAAGAAATGGAAAACCTATTTTAACCCTCCTTAATGTTTTGTATATATATATATATATATATATATATATATATATGTTTATTTTTAAGCTTGTTGTTTTATTTTATAGTTCTCTGTTTTAAGAAAAAAATTACAGAGTTAATAAATCAAAATATATATATTAGAAAATAACAAACATGTTTTATAAATGTAAATGCTACGTATTTCTTTTAAAACAAAAACTGTGGGTGACAATTTAGATTAGGGTTTTGGTGAAGTTAAAAAGAAAATGATAAGCAAAATCTATGCATGCGGGGCACTTCCCTGCCGTCATGGAAGGCAGTGGGTTGGGGTCGGAGACCCCGACCCACAACGCCCATGGGTACTGTGGGGCGGGGGATCCTCCTCCTCCCCACGGGGAACCCTGTGGCCTATGTAGGCCATAGGCCCCCCCAAAGGGGGTCTTGCGGACTGCACAGTCCGTAGGGTCTCCCCTATGTTTTGTTTAAAACCAAAAAAATAAAACCCTCTGTTTAGTGAAGATGCCGATAATTTTACCATTCGGCCCTACAATATATTTGCCACTATTATTTTATATTTATAATTTCTTCTATAATTTCATTATTAAAGTTTGGTTATATATATATATATACACACACACAGCATATTGTTTGGTTTTGCATAGTATTTTCTTTATAACATTTGTATGCAAAGGATATTAAATAAATATATACCATACTTTTTGTTTATTTAAAACAGTAGTTTATAATATTATTCCTTGTATAAATATGTAACATATATATATATATTTGCACAAAACAATAAACCTCTCTGTATAAATCCAAGAGCAGATTTTATTTGAAAACAAATAGATTATATTGAAGAGCTATTTTGTTTTCATGTTAAACTTAAACAATTGACTTTTGCTTCATGGAATTGGAAACCTAGATATTAGAGAACCAAAAGAAATGTTAGAAATCATTGGTTAAACTTTAATCTTGGTCTAGGGTTTAAACCTATAACTATCAAAAACTTGATAGAGGAAATCAAGGAATGCCTCTTGAAGGAGATCTTCCCTTTTGGTGATGCATGATGCGACGGTAGAGAACCAAAATAAATGTTAGAAATCATTGGTTAAACTTTAATCTTGGTCTAGGGTTTAAACCTATAACTATAGAAAACTTGATAGAGGAAACAGGGACTACCTCTAGAAGAAGATCTTCCCTTTTGGCGACGCATGATGCAACGCCTAACCTGATAGGTTAACCCTTGTTTTAGCAAGACACGAAAGGAGTTTCACGTTTCCTTGTCTTCATAGACTTTATCCTCGTTTCGTTGTGGCATGATTAATGTTGTTTTCACTTCCAAAAACATTAAGTGTGCTTGTCATCAAGCGCACATGATGCACGCGAGGGGGTTCGAGCGTCGGGTGGGAATTTTTTTATATTTTGTATAATGACCACATGACAAATGTGGGCATGGCATGTGGATATCATGTCATGATCACATGGAAAATGTGGGCATGACACCTTTGGTTCATGTTTACTGATGAAGTCATCATGATTGAACTATTGCATCTATCATCTAACATAGATACAACAATGACATCTATAGAATCTGTTGAAATGTACAGGACAACTAAGAGGGGGGGTGAATCAGTTGTCACAAAACTTTAACCACTTATGAATATCAACACATCAAATTCTCAATTGTTATTATTAAGATTAATCACAAAAGCATGAAATAAGAAGCTCAACACAATAGCACATGGGACACCAGAATTTTTACGTGGAAAACCCTATAAGGGAAAAACCATGGTCAGTGTTAGCCCACAAAAATAAATAAGTTATAGCAATACCAAAAATCAGAGGCTCACTATCCAAGATGCTCACTGCAAATGTTAGGGCTCACTACCAAGATCGGATCACTGCTAAGGGGTGGCTCACTGTTAAGGATTGGTGAACTGATTTGATAGCATCTACTTCATGCCTAACTTTAGTTCCATTGAAGCACAATATAACACCTCTACTCTACTCTTCTTACACCTTCACACTTATCTTTTCATTTTCACACAAGGACATCTTATTCGCAACTACATTACATGCTTTTATACAATTCATCAACCTTGGAATGTACATCAATGTCAGCATTACATTCATCAACCATTGGAACAATCTCCAAGGTCGGCAATACAAACATACATAGAAATAGATCTGAGCCTAAACAAGATTAGCTAAAGGAAAGATGTATGCATATCATGTTATGCCTTAGCTGGGACTCAAATGCAATCTTCCACACCACAACATGCTTCCACAATCTTCAATGCATCTCTGCAAGTAGTGAAAACAACCAGATTGGCCAAAACTGGTGTTATCACTAAGTCTTCTAAGAACAGTCTTCATCTACAATCCATAATTCTCTTTGTGGACTAGTTCAAAGGTAGGAACATTATCATGAGACATCCACAAGCACATTGTAATCACTAGGAACAACCACACAATTTATAACCACTGTGTCAAGAAGATTCTTCAAACTAGAGCACATAAACAACACTGTCATCTACTGTCATAAGGAAAAAATCACTTGCAGACCACTAAATCATGAACCATTGGAGTTGAAGGCACTTATCATCATTACAAACCTGATTCCAAAACCACAGACTTAAATACTTAAATGCGAAGGAATGCAGAGCATAATACATTCTCCCTGTCATCACCAAACATACAGAAAAAGTAGTTTTCACTCTGGTGGACATAACTCACTCAAATATTTATACCAGAGGCTCAAACATGGAACATAGCATCTTCAAACATGCATCTAAATAAATTCCAATCTATAGACAAGGATATTCATTCTACAAGAAATGCAGAGTAATCTACTGGAATGTTCTGTTGTATCAGGAATACTTATTTTCTTCGACACTTAACTTATTACAAGCAAGCATCAGAACAAGAGCACAGTTGACACCAATAACAACATAGATATGTTGACATTAATGACAACATTGGTTAAGCGTATACTTGCAACAATCTTCCCCTTTTTCATTGATGGTAACATATGATGTGAAAAACTGTAATGACCATCAAGACAAGATACTCCCCCTTTCTCTTTACACATCTGCACTCTTTCTCCCCCTGAGTTTTTCACATGATTTCTCTCCCCATTTGACATCAATGGAAAAGGGCACATACTTGCACTCTGCTGCTCTAATCAAATTGCTCTTTCATGACTATTGTAACACTTACTATTCTTTGTGAAGAACACATATCAGGAACACTTGCTACTCCCCCTAAGAGGTAGCCCTCAAAACATCAATCCAGATCAAACAATGAGGCTTTGGACATCATTGGACTGATGCATTCTTGTGCATCTTAGTTCAGAGCAGGAGGGGTAATAATGTTGATAACTGAGAGGGGGGGTGAATCAGTTATCCTAATTGTTTCTTCTTTTGAACTTTCTTATTAATCAAAGCAGCATTGAATTAAACAAACAAACATTATCATGAAATGAGAAACACATGACACAGTATTTTTGACGTGAAAACCCGGTTAAGGGAGAAAACCACAGGGTGATTAACCCAAAGATTATTCTCTATTAGAAGAATAAGGAGTTACAAAAATGGCACTTGCCAATTAGGGCTCACTGCCCGAGCGCACTGCTCACAAAGAGGCCCACTGCCTACAAGGAGACACACAGTCTACAAAGAATGTTATATAATACTTGAACTGATTGGAAGCACCTACATATGCTGGGGTTCAGTTCCGGTTAGGCTTAGTACACTGATCTGCTGCACTTCATCTTTCCTCTGTTCTTTATTCTGCTATCTTTTCACATACCGGATCTTTCTTACTACTTCTGCTCTGCTCTATACTTATTCGCATACACCATCACACAATCACACTTTTCACAACTAAATCCATCCTCTATATATATCCGCACAAGTAATTTCATCACCTTTCTAGTCGGCATCCGGAACAGTCTAGTTTCTTACAAACTCTGTTCTGTCGGCTGAATCCTTGCTCACCAAGCAATGCGGATCAAGCATATACTTGTAGATATCATTAATCATGTTGGCCAAACATGATTCATGCCTTCACAACCTTTACCATCAACAGTAACATATCCGGAAAATATTTTGATGCTCTGTCAGTCAGTTCTTCCTTCTGTTCTCATTGTCTTTCAGAAATCCGGTACTCAGCTATTCATATCTTTTTCTTTGTCCATCACCGGAGGCTAAATCCTTGGAATATAATACTCAAGGTAGTCCTCTTGACTTCCCCAAATCCGCACTGCACCAAGACACTTCCTCTGACAGGTCCGGACCAATCTGTCGGACCTTGCCACATGCTCTGTTCTTGTTCACCGGACCACAACAGTTCTTCATCCTGACTTCCGGTAGAGGCACACCATGACTTGCGGATATGTGGGATGACCTTTGTTGCCATCAATGACAACAACCATGAATCCATATAGTGTCTCTTGCCATCAAATAACCCCTAATTTTTCTCTGAGATAATCAAAGGTATCCTTAGGCAAAGGCTTAGTGAAAATATCTGTAATCTGGTCCTTTATGGACACATATTCCATCTTTACTTCATTTTATGTCACCTTCTCTATCAAAAAGTGATACCTTATTGATATATACTTTATTCTTGAGTGCGTCACTGAATTCTTTGAAATGTTTATGGCACTTGTATTGTCACAAAAGATTGCAATTGGATCTTCATACACAACTCTTATATCCTTCAAAGTTTGCTTCATCCACAACACTTGAGTGCAACAACACATTGCTACAATATACTCTGCTTCTACAGTAGATAAGGAGATCAAATTGTGTTTCTTACTTAACCATGAAACTAATCTATTACCCAAGAAGAAAGCACCTCCACTTGTACTCTTTCTGTCATCAACATCTCCAGCCCAATCTACATCTATATAAGCACTGAGAGTGAAATCATTATCCTTTGGATACCATAAGCCATGATCTGATGTGCCTTTCAAATATCTCAAGATTCTCTTAACTACCATCACATGTGATTCTCTAGGATCTTCTTGAAATCTTGCCACAAGACATACTGCATGCATTATATCAGGTTTGGTTTGAGTTAGATAAAGTAATCCTCCAATCATAGATCTATACCTTTTCTAATCAATCTTAGGTGATTCATTAGTTTTGATCAACTTGCAACTAGTCACCATGGGAGTGGGTCATCCCACAATAATGGGTTACACTTTTTGGCCAAACTTGACATTGAAATCAACATTTTGAACTAAATCTTCACTTTCTGACATCTATAGCCACTAAACCGTTAGGAATTTGAAGATGATGTGAACTAGTGATTTGTGAGATTTTGTTTGTAGATTCTATATATATATTTTGAAAAAAATTGGGAGTTAAATTGTAAAATTTTTTGCGTATCCTTTGATAACTAGTTTTTAATAGTAAACAACATTTTTTTAAAGTGATGTGTATTCTGTAGCACATAACTTATTTTCTACAAAGGATAAAATTTTGATTCTTTTGAATTTAGATTGGTAAAAGCAATATATAGGGCATGCATTTGGTTTCATAATGTTTTGTTAAATATATTTTTTTAATTAAGTTTTGAAGTCAAACCAATTATAATTTAGACATAAGCGTATTCCGTAAAACATAATTTTTTCTGTATCATTTTTTTTTTGTTGAAACAAGGACATTAATACCTAGGGCATAGATATTTTTTAGAATTTTTTTTCACTAATTTACTAATTTTCCATGTGTGTAGAATAGAGAACTTGATGTTTGGTGAAAAACCTACATTCACAAAAAATAAAAAACAAACATAATAATCAAATTAAATATATTTAAAATTATACTTTTTTGGGAAGTGTATAATAAGGACTACATACTTACAAAACATAAATTTTAAATGAATTCATTTGATCCCCCAAAAGGTAAATCAAAAGTGATTTTTTATCAGTATTTTGATAGGTGTAGAGGAGACTCCATTATAGGTATGGTTTAAAATAGCGGGGTTCTACCCAAGGGGGTTTGAGTCTAAGGGGGTTTGATCAAACCCTCTTTAATTAGAATCCTTTAAATGGAACCTTTCAAGGCTTAAATCATTATATTTTCTAAAAATATGTGATTTCAACAAAAATTAGATGTCCCAGAAAGTGTAACCCATTATTGTGGCAGCACCCGAGTACATACTGGTTTGGAGTCCTCCATCCCAAACTTCTTCAACAACTCTTTCACATACTTAGACTGAGAAATGAAGATACATTTATCTGATTGAGTAATTTGCAGACCTAGAAATAAATTCATTTCACCAAACATAGACATCTCAAAAATTCATTTTGTGTTTCTTCTACAAACTTCATGCACATACCTTCATTTCCTCCAAAGATAATATCATCAACAAAAACTACAACAATCAAAATTTGATTATCATTGATTTTGAAATAGAGATTGATGTCAACAGTGCCTTTACTAAACCCTAATTGTAGCAAATACTTGTCTAGCCTTGCATACCAGGCTCTGGGGGCGTGTTTCTGTCCATATAGGGCTTTCTTCAATCTACATACCATATCACCTTGGTTTGGTAGTTGAAACCCTTTAGGCTGCTCAATGTAAACTTCATCTTCCAACTTACCATTCAAGAATGCAGAATTCACATCCATTTGATACACTTTGAAATCTTTGTGAGTTGCAAATGCCAGAAATATTTTGATTGCTTTAATCCTAGCCACTGGAGCAAAATTCTCTTCAAAATCTATTCCTTCAATTTGAGAATATCCTTTGCACACAAGTCTTGCTTTGTTTCTTACAACTTCTCCATTTTCATTCAGCTTGTTCCTGAAAACCCATTTCGTTCCAATGACATTTTTATCAACAAGTCTAGGATCCAATTCCCAAGTTTGGTTCTTATCTATTTGCATCGGTTCTTCTTCCATGGCTTTTACCCAATATTCATCATTGCAAGCTTCACTCACATTTTTTGGTTCAACTTTTGAAAGCAAATAGTAATTCACTTGTTCTTCTATAGCTCTTTTCCTTGTCATCACGCCTTTGTTTTTGTCACCTATAATCTAATCTTTAGAATGATTAATCCTTACATACTTGGGAATCTTAACAACACTTTCTAGAGCCTCTTCTTCATCCTAACTGTCTTCTTGTTCAATTTTTCTTCATTTACTATAGTCAGATATTCATCTGATTTATAGCAACTCAAATCTGATATTCTTTCCTTGCCTTCATCCACCTTCACATTAGCACTCTCAACAATCTTTTTCAGTATCTTATTGTAGAACCGATAGGCCTTACTCTTGGTAGAGTAACCAAGAAAAATTCTTTCATCACATCTAGCATCAAACTTGCCTAGTTCTTCATCTCTTCTGATATAACATTTTCTACCAAAAACTTTGAAATACTTCACTGTAGGAACTCTTCCATACCACAATCCAAAAGGAGTTTTAGAGCTGTTACCTATGACTTGAACTCTGTTTAGGATGTACATAGCAGTATGTATGGCTTCTCTCCAATATACTTTTGGTAGATCAACTTCCTTTAGCATAGTCTGACCAGCCTCTTGAACTATCCTATTCTCTCATTCAACAACTCCATTCTGCCGAGGAGTCCTAGGTGTAGACAATTGTCTTTTTATTCCTTGTTCTTCATAGAAAATATTGAGTTCATTTGATGTGAACTCACCTCCTCTATTAGACCTTAAGCATTTGATCTTCACCTCCAACTCATTTCAACCATTGCCTTGAAAACTTTGAAATTGTCTAGGGCTTCAGATTTTTCTTTTAAAAAAGTGACCCAAGTCATTCTAGAATAGTCATCAATAAGAAACATAAAATACTTGTCACCTTGTAGACTTCTTGTTCTTGTGGGACCACACAAATTTGTATGTACCAGCTCCAGCAATCTAGTAGAGAATTATTCTTTGCTTTTGAAACTTGTTTTTTTTTGTTTTCCAAATTGACACTCCTTGCAAATGGTGTTGGTTGGCTTCAAAAGTTTAGGTAGATCTCTTACAACCTATGTAGAACTTATCTTCACCAAATTGTCAAAATTGATATGACACATACTTCTACGCCACAACCAACTCTCATCTGTCTGAGCCAATAAATAATAATCATTAGTTCCTCTTAATTGGTAAATGTTACCTCTGGTCTTCTTACTGGTAGCAATCACTATTTTAGAGCTTTCCATGATCTTGCATCCATTGTCTTTGAATCTCAGATCATAACCTTTGTCACACATCTGACTAACACTCAAAAGATTATGCTTCAAACCCTTCACATAGAGGACATTATCAGTGTTGTGCTTTCCATCAAAAGAAATAGATCCTTTTCCACAAATCTTACTAGTTGTATTATCTCCAAACCTAACCAGTCCTCCATCATACTTATCCAAACTCACAAACTTACTTTTGTCACCGATCATGTGATGAGAGAATCCACTGTCAATAATCCATTCATCCTTATCTTTTTCAACCTAAACAGCCAAAACACTTTCTTCCACTAGTTTTTCTTCCTTCACACAACTAGCAGGCAATAAAAAAACATTCATTTGCACTAGTACTAGCATCATCAGATTCATCATCTATCACATCTTCATCATCAAGATCTCTAACATAGTAGCATTTCTTTGGAACACTAGGTCTACTCTCAAATCTTTTTTTGGACATCTAGAAGCATAGTGACCAACCTTACCACATGTAAAACATTTGAAAGGTAATTTGCCTTTGAACTTACCAGAACATCTTTGCAGTCTATCAACAAAGTTGGTTTCAATTTCATCAAGCTCATCATCAGATTCTACCTTGTACTTCTCTACTCTAGAGATCTTCTCTAAAGTACTAGCTTTGAAATCAATTTTAACTTTTGGTAGGGCATCACTAAACTCTCTCATCTCAAAGGCTGTAAGCTTTCCAAGCAACTGATCCTTAGTGACATCTTGCACTGTCATTACTTCTTCAATTGTAGCTACCTTGTGACTATAGGACTTAGGTAGTGACCTAAGAATTTTCATCACAACTTCCTTCTCATTAATAGTTCCTCCCATACCTTTTATTTCATTGACAATCGCATCAACCTTTTGCATGAAGGCAATTATGTTTTCATCTTCATTCATTTTTAAACCCTCATATTTCAGTTTAGGCCCTACAATTTGGCACTCTTTACAGAATCATCTCCTTCATATAGTTTTTCCAGCTTTTCCCAGACTTCATGAGAAGATTCCAGATCCATGACCTTTATCAACTTAGTGTTAAACAAGGCACTCAACAGAGCATCTCTAGATTTTATGTTTAACTCATATTCTTTGATTTCATCTTCAGTTTGCAAACCATTTTGAGGCAAGGTATACTTTGTCTCTGTCACTTTCCACACTTTATAACCAAGACAAAGGAGGTGGATTTTCATTTGTACCTTCCAGAGAGCATAATTCATTCCATCAAACTGTGGAGCTTCCTTCCTGTAAGACATCCTGGATCTTACTCAAGTGGTTAGGCTTTCTTGCGAGGAACCTTGCTCTGATACCAATTGTTGAAATGCATAGGACAATTGAGAGGGGGGTGAATCAGTTATCACAAAACTTTAACCACTTATGAATATCAACACATCAAATTCTTAATTATTTTTATTAAAATTAATCATAAAAGCATGAAATAAGAAGCTCAACACAATAACACATGGGACACTAGAATTTTTATGTGGAAACCCTATAAGGGAAAAACCACGGTGGGTGTTAGCCCACAAAAATAAATAAGTTATAGCAATACCAAATATCAGAGGCTCACTGCCTTAGGGCTCACTACCCAAGATGCCCCCTGGAAATGTTAGGGCTCACTGCCAAGATCGTCTCACTGCCAAGGGGTGGCTCACTACCAAGGATTGGTGAACTGATTTGATAGCATCTTTCCTGGGTTCAGTTCCATTGAAGCACAATATAACACTTCTGCTCTACTCTTCTTACACCTTCACACTTATCTTTTCATTTTCGCACAAGGACATCTTTTTTGCAACTACATTACATGCTTTTATACAATTCTTCAACCTTGGAATGTACATCAAGGTCGGCATTACATTCATCGACCATTGGAACAATCTCCAAGGTCAGAAATACAAACATACATAGAAATAGGTCTGAACCTAAACAATATTAGCTAAAGGAAAGATGTATGCAGATCATGTTATGCCTTAACTAGGACTCAAATGCAATCTTCCATGCCACAACACACTTCCACAACCTTTAATACATCTCTGCAAGTACTGAAAACAACCAGGTCAGCCAAGACTGGTGTTATCACTAAGTCTTCTAAGAATAGTCTTCATCTATGATCCATAATTCTCTTTGTGGACTAGTTCAAAGGTAGGAACACAATTAGGAGACATCCACAAGCACATTGTAATCACCAGGAACAACCACACAATCTATAACCACTATGTCAAGAAGATTCTTTAAATTGGAGCACATAAACAACACTGTCATCTATTGTCATAAGGAAAAGATCGCTTGCAGACCACCAAATCATGAACCATTCGAGTTGAAGGCACTTATCATCATTACAAACTTGATTCCAGAACCGCAGACTTAAATACTTAAATGTGGAGTGTTGGGTGAATATTTTGTCATTTAGCTAACTAATGACAAAATGGTTATATCGCCATAGCTATGATGAGACAAAGTCTCTCCTCTCAGCAAGGGGAGGTTCCCTCTAGATAATGGATTATTTCTAATCAACAACTTTTAATACTTATATAAACTAAAACTATGCTTGGGTGTTTTCATTGCATCCTATTCTCTTTTTTCAGAATAGATGTTTTCCTCTTCAAAATGATAACGTCAATAGAACTGATATTTAGTAACTTATGAACTAAGACAAACCATAGAAACACAAAGTCTTCTATTGCTTAACTTATTTCCCACAAATAAACTTGATTGAATTCAAATGTAGCTCAAAGTCTTCACTCTCACCCAATATGATATAACTAAAATGAACACAACAGTTTATAGCACAAAGTCTTCAAACAATTATATTCCCACAAATATAAACACAAACTCCTACAATGAGAAAATAGCACAAAGTCTATTTAACTAGAAGAAGAACACTTCTCTCAATTTTCAATAAAACACCACAATTCTAGAAATGATTCAATATAATATAACACCAATGACATAAGAACACTTATATCATAAGACAATATGATGCAACTCAAATTTTGATACTCAAACTGCTTTCTTATATTGATAATCACTTAAAAATTTGATAAACATGAAAACATCAAAGTCTTGATATGTTTTCCAATTCGGCAAAGTTTCTTTGCAATAGCTAAAAGATAGATAATTACAAAAGAGGCCCTCTTTATTTATAGGGAGATGCCTAGAGAAAATTTATGAAAAACCTAACTACTTTGACTTATTCAAAAATAGGAGTCCTTTTTGACTTGGGACGTCCTAAGTTTTTACATGTAATTACATATGAGAAAAGTACATGTGAAAATGTCCAAAACTAATTCAAAAGTACATATGAAAAATAGAAAATAAACTAAGTTGTGAAAAGCCACTTCAACTTGTACTGCCTTCTTTCTTCAAATGAGCATCATACATGGTAAATGCAGCTTGCATCCCCAAACTGTCTGGACTGACAGTGTTCCTGAAAATCATTCGGGCTCTGACTATTACATCCCTTACTGTTGCGATTGCTTTAGCATGATTAGTTAACTTGGCCTTTAGGTTATCCAAAGTTATCTGGTTGTCCAGAATATTATCCATGGAAGAAATTGAAAAGGTTTTATCTTCAAACTCCTTTTGAAACATGTTCTCAAACTCTTGGATCATCTCATCCATAAGAAGAAATTGATTATCCTTAGATACCAAATTGCACAGAAGCTCCTCCAACTTATGTAAGAGAGTAACGTCGCTTTGGTCACTTAGCTCGTTGGAAGTTTCCAGATCCTTGATCAAGTCCTTTAAAACATTACTCTAATATGTCAATGCTTCCTTAATCTCTGTGTATGAATCCCGATTTGGAATAACACCAATTGATATCAAAGCATTTATTTTCAATTTCCTCATTTCTATCCATTTATCATAGCTTTGATCCAAATGCTTAATATCTTGAGAAATAGTGTCAACCAAATCATCAAGCTCTGCTTTGACCTTCTCCATTTTACCTGTCTTCTTAGCTACCTCTATAAGAAGAGATACTCCCTGTGCACGCATCCTTTCCAAATATTCCTCAACCACTTTTCCTTTGAGATGAGTCTTTTTAGCTTTCTAAATGATAGGGTCTTCTACAGAAATAGCTTCGGGAGTTATTGATTCAGAAGTCAAAGTGATCTTTCACACCACTGTAGTCAATTGTTCTACCATTACCTTATAATAATCCTTCATTTCCTTTTCTTTATCAAACTTTTGAATCAAAGAATCAAGTGCAGATAACATATCAACTTTTGCACTATCATGTGTGATTTTGCCAAGTTCAATTCTAGAAATAGAATAATCATTCATAGTGAAATTCTCAATGGTGGCATCCTACGAAGGTTTAGCAATTTCCACAAATTTGTGTCCCTTATCTTCCAGCACTCGAGAAAGTATTTTAGGCTTCTTTTGAGTCTTGAGTCAAAATCATCTAGGGGGATGGCTTGTTTCTTTCTTTTGGGTGTATAAGCTGATATCCATGGAGGAAGCATAGAAGTAGTTACATTTGGATCAGGTCCCATTGTTGGTGTAGTAGGAATTGCACCGGCACTTGAAGTAGAAACAATAGGAGGAGTTTCAGTAAACACTACACTTGACACATCCACATTTGAAACTTGCTCAGATCCAAAATAAAGTCATCAAAGATGGAAGAATCCCTAATGTCAAAAGATGATGAGGACAAACTAGGAATTGATTCAAAAGAATGGAGAACATTGTCAAAAGCAACTTGAGGATTATCAAAAAATATCCTCGAAGATGAAGGAGACTCAGAAGATGAAATGTTGATAGGTGAAACTGGGATAGTAGGCAAAACAGACAAAGGAACTAAAATAGATACACTGGGCAAAGGAAGAGGGGTTTCAATCCCCTGTGGCACATCCCTCTATGGAGACATAACTTCATCTTGCAAACCCTCTTGATCACCTCCTATCTCTTTCTCTTGTTCATCCCACTACTCCCCTAAAGACTTATCTTCAACCTCCCTCTCCTCAGTAGCTGGCTCATCAGTCCTCTATTCCTCAACTTCCATTGCCCTTACCTCAGAATCTCTCTCTATGACCTTGGCCTTTTTTCCTTTAGACACAAATTTGATCCTTGGTTTGGAAACCTTGGACATACCTGGAGTATCACTTTTATTCTTTATTCTCAGTTCAACCTTTTTACCAGTTTTCTCTAAAACCTATTCTTCAGATCTAGTTACAAAATCCTTCAATGGTATGCCTCTGCTTTGGAGCCACAAGTTCGTGTTAGCTAACACGGGTTTGAATCTCTTCCTTAAGGAAGTTAATTCCTTTTGAGACCATTGAATAGGGGGGAGAGGAGAATTAGCAATCTGCTCATTATCATACCTAGAATCAACAAGCTCTTCATCATCCACCATATCTTCAGGTATATCAACTAAGCCTAAATACTCAATTTGATCTAGAGATAGCCTGCTATAATCTAGTTTTCTAATTTCCTCCTCGGTCCTCAGATCAACCCAAATGTCTTCAACCATTGGCTCATGAAATTGAGTCTTTCTTTTGATCTTATCTTTCACACCCCTATAATCAAATTTTGGTCTCCTTCTGAATTGCTTCATGGTCACCAACTGCACCTCAGTCTCCATAGCTCTGGCCTTTACTGCAATTGACACTGAGTATCTACCAATTTCAACTAGAAACCTGAATCTTGGTTTCTTCAACTCCATTTGCTTGTTGTGAATAACAATCATTTGTTGACATAGTTCCATCAAAACCAGTTTATCAGAAGGAAATATGGGTAACATGTATGGATAACCTTGGAAGAAGCCAACCCTTAAATATGTAAAAGTTGGAAATTGAAGAAATAAACAACCAAATCCATTTACCACTGACCATGCCTCATCTGAAACTCTTCTTTGTTCCAACTATGGATCAAAAAGACACAAGAACATAGCAAATAAAGCATCATTTACCCTCCTGAAATGGTGGATGGAACCCTTCAATGTAAGCTAAGGATAATATTGGTATATAGAAACAACCCTCCTATCTCCTTCAAATGTCAAGCCCGAAAAGATCCTCATTGAGGCTGCTATGTACACACGATAGGAAATCATATAGAATTTGAAAGTAGTAGGTACTTTGATCAGTTGCTCATGGAGAGCATTTTTTATTTGTTCACCCCAGAAGTTGGTCTATTTACCCTGAAGTATAATTTTAATGAAAGGATACATCCATTCATGAAAAAGTGAAGAAGAAGCTAGCCCCTTTACCCTACTAAGAAGAGTTATTAGATCACCTACTTCCTCAATAAAATCACTTTGGGGAAAGCTCCTTGGCCACCTAGACAAGTTTGGCCTTGGATTCTTAAGCCACTTGGTATTAATTGTCTTCTTAGCCTTTTCAGAGTTTTTCTCATATTCTTGTTGAGCAATAGTAAAATCAAGTTTCACAACCTCAACAGAAGTGGGACATATAAAAACTTTATCATTAAACTCTGGGTCCAATCTTATGATTACATTACCATTTGCATCCACCACTGCCCTAGTGTCTTTGTTGTAGAAATGAGCACACTAAATAACAATCTTTGTATTGTGTGCTGTCACTGGAAAAGAAGACACTAGGTGACTGTTACTCTAGACAATCTTTTGCATAAGAGGGCTGGGGTTATCTGACTTAGTCCTCTCTACAAATTTAGCCATGTCCACATGGCCAATCTCTGTATCCCGAATATCATCAACATTCAAGGTGACCGAGGTGATTGGGAACACTCCTTGGTATTTATACTTCATTGCCTTCACCTTCTTTGGAGACAGCTTAGTCATTTGGAAGAATGACACCAGAAGGATGTCGATGAATAGAGCACACCTTGTAGAAGAAAATGCATTTGAAAAGTCAAGATCATGCAGTTAGGGGAAAAATAGCTAATTAGGGAGAACCGCATATTGTCGATCATGACTGAAAAGGCGAGCTTAAAATGTCTACAAAGCAACTAGGCTAAAAATTCAGATGAAAGCGGACTCGATTTGAGATTTTGAAATTTCTCTGGAGTTAGAAAAATTTTAGGGAAATATGCATGGGTGGCAAATTTTGCTACCCTTGCATATTAGGGGTATTTTGAACAATTTGTAGGGGCAGAAAAATTTTCCGCCCCTGCATATTGGTAATGCAAAGGATATTAAAATGACAAAAAGTACCACTTTCGCATGTTTGGGAAAAGAGAATCGTCCAAGAGTTGAAGCAGTAAATTTTGCCGTTAGTACTTTTTTGGCTTGGTTTATTTTGGTGTGTTGAGAAGCACTTATAAACATGTGTGGTTGAAACTTGTAAGATCTAAGTGTTTGACCATGTAGGGGCGGTGAAAAACAAAAGAATACATTAACACAAGGAAACGTAAAAAGAAGTGACGGGTAAATGATCACCGCCACTTCCCCTGTAGTTTGAACATAGGGTTTACATTTTTCTCACATGAATGCAAACTAAAACCACTAATTTCATTATTTTCATTAGAAAATTAGGGTTTAATGTATAAAAATAAAAAAATGATTCGGTTGAGCAACGACGCTAGTGCCAAAGCCGAAAATAAAGAATAAAAAAAAATGATGATTTTAAAAGCTTTACTTATAGAGATTTATTTTGAAAACATGCATAACAATATGTAAGATGAAACGAAAATGAGAAATAACAAGGCAAGGTTAAAACAATATACATACCCAAAGAAATGGGCAATAAAAACTCTGGCCAAAACCGTAATAGATCGATAAAAAATGTGAACAAAATCAACACTTAGGGTTCGAATCTTTCAAGAGGAGATAATGATTAGAGAAAACAAGAATAAAATGAAATAAAAACACTTTAAAACATATATAAGACTGCCATTAAAAATCACATGTTTGACATTTATTACACTACAGTGTTAACTGAGGGTGCATAGGCACCAAAATTCACCGCCTATGCACTAGGGCTTTTAAATGATCAAACATGTGGGGGTGGTGAAATTCACTGCCCTTGCACTTGCATGTCCACAAAAAAAAATTGCATAGGCGGCAAATTTTGCCACCTTTGCAAGTTATGAAAATAAACTCCCATGTAAGGGAGGCAAATTTTGCCACCCCTGCATGGGATGCAAAATAAAAACTAACACTTTTTTAAAACACACTAAAAACTAAATTTGACCAATTTGATAATTGATTCAAAAATAGAAACTTTGAGGATCTGAACCAAAAGAATATTTGAAGGATCTTCCAAAGTAGGAGGATTACATACAAGGTCAAGAGGATTTTGCCTTGATTCACTTGCTCAAAGTCTATAGGCTATGAAAAGGACCTGTTTCCTAGGGGTTGTCCTATAAAATGAGCTCAGCTTGTTTTGAGGACAACAGCTAGGTCTAACTAGGGAACTTCCTTTGATTATCCTTTGAAATGATCAAAGGGAGAAGAATCCAGTCTCTAAGTGCCTTCATCCATGCCATTGAACCATAGAGTCAAGCGGACTAAACAAAACAAAAGACACAAAAAGACTACACAAAAATGAAAAAGTAAAAACACAAAAACTATACAAATTTACAAATGAACTTATCTGATACTTCAAGGGTTGAAATGTTTCAGATGTTATCCACTATGGAGCAGCAAGAATGGTGTTCCATCAAGATACTCCAGCAAGAAACTATTCTCTCCACAAAATTGGTGAATGACGAATGGGCCTCTCCATAGGGAATCAAACTTCCCATGCATTCCTTTTATCTCTCTCCTCTTATCCCATAACAAGACTTGATCCCCGATTTGAAATTCTCTAGCCTTCGCCCTCTTGTCAAAAAGTTTCTTGAATTGACTTTGATGCTCAACAATACAGTCTACTACCATAACCCACTATTCTTCAAGCTCAGTGAGGTACATTATTCTTTTATCAATAGAACTTTCAAAAGTTCAATCTTCCACTACTTTTTCCAACCTCAAAGCTAGCAATTCCAAAGTAATAGGTATTTCTACATTCAAACCATATAGAAGCTAGAATGGTGACATACCTATTGCCCTCTTAGGGGTAATTTTGTTAACCCATAAAGCATCAAACAAGTCTTTATGCCACATTCTCTAATTATCCTCTACTAGTTTCCTGATAATTGTAACCAGATTCTTGTTGCTAGATTTTGCTTGACCATTCCCTTGTAGATAATAGTCTAAGGAGTGAGAAAGAATGATCTCATATTCAAAGCAAAAACTAGCGATCTCATTTGAAGAAAAACAAGTAGCATTATCTACTACAATTTTGTTTGGAACTCCAAACCAGGAAATAATATTCTCCTTGAGAAAATTACATACTACCTCAGAAGTAGCACGCTTGACTGGAATTGCCTCCACCCACTTAGTGAAGTAATCTGCTACAGTAAGAACAAAATTGTGTCCCGCACTCGACGGTGGGTTCATAGCACCAATGAAATCAATGCCCCATTGCTGAAAAGATTCTTCAATCACAATTGGCTTTAGTGGTAGTGCAGCTAACTTAGGCTTCCCAACAAATTATTGGTAGAGTTCACATCTACGTACCTAGTTATATGCATCCTGAAATAATGTAGGCCAATAGTACCTAGCCCGCAAAATTTTATGAGCTGTTACAGGTGTAGAAAAATGTCCTCCACATGCCAAATCATGAAAAGACTCTAAAAGTTTGCTTTATTGTGCTTTATCCACATAACGGAGAAAAACTCCATCAAGGCTTCTCTTATACAAACCATTATCCCACAAGACATAGTTTGTAGCCTTTAACTTGATAGTTTGCTTCTCTTTATAAGATAAATGAAAAGGACACTCACCATAGGTAAGAAAGTGAGTGATATTGGAATACAACTCATCTGTTGTAGTTACAAAGAGAGCAGTTGGCACATCCTCAACTTCTTCCTCTTGATCTCAAGTTTCTTTTGGGACATTATCAGCAATTAGTTGACACAAACCTCTGCCATGCACAAGCTTGTTGGGTTTGATATCAAGATCAAACTCTTGAATTTTTACAATCTAATTGCCTCTCTTGGTCCCAAATTCTTGTTGTGTCAAGATAGATTTCACTATTGTGTCTAGCACCAAAACAACAGTATGTGAATTCAGAATGTAAAACCAGAAATGCTTCACCGCCTTTACCATAGTGTAAGCATATTTCTCCATATTTGAGTACTTAAGTTCATAAGCCTTCAGTGGGCAACTCATAAATGAAATTAGAGATTCCACACCCTCTTCATTTTGCTGAAACAAAATTGTTGAAAGTGTATGCTTAGAAGCATAACTGTACATTATGAAGTCCTTAGTGTAATAACCAGAACCGGAGCATGAGCTATGGCCCTTTTAATGTCCTCAAAAGCTACTTTACCTTCTACACTCCAATGGAAAGTGGTCTTACCCTTCATCATATTGACAATATGACAGGTTTTCTCTATGAACTCTGAAATGAACCTTCACAGAAAATTCACCTTTCTGAAGAAAGAATGAACTGCAGTCTTACTAGCAGGCAAAGTAAGACTCTGGATAGATTTGACCCTTTCTGACTCAATTTTAGTGCATTCTCTAGAAACAATGTGACTGAGAAGCTTACCCTCTGTAATCCCAAAAACTAATTTCTTAGGATTAAGAGAAATACCATTTTGACAACACCATTCCAAAACTTGTCGCAAATGGTAGGCATGATCTTGACGCTGTTTAGAGAAAATGGTCAAGTCATCAAGATACACCACAATGAATTTCCCCATCTCATCTCTGAAAGTGAGGTCCATTGCTGTTTGGAAAGTAGTGCTAGCATTAATCAAACCAAATGGCATCCTGCAGTATGCAAATGCACCCTAGGGTGTTGTGAAAGTAGTCTTATATTGGTCTGCTTCATTGACTTCTACTTGATTATAGCCTAAAAAACTATCCAACATAGACAGCATCTCCAAACCAGTTACAGTTTGTAACACTTGGTCCATAATAGGCAGAGGGTAGTTATCTTTTAGAGAAGATTGGTTCAGATTTTTGAAATCAACACAAATACGGATTTCTCTATTCTTCTTTCTCACAGGAACAATATTCGCAATCCAAGTGGAATAATGGATAGGAAAGATTATTCTAGCATTTAACATTTTCTAGATTTCAAAAAGAATAGTACCTAATAACTTGGGATTATACTGCCTCTGCTTTTGCTTGTGAGGCAAAGATCCTACCTTGAGAGGAATCTCATGCTGGATCTACTTGGGTCTGAAAGAATCCAGATCATCATATGAATACAATAGAACATCAATGTAATGACGAAGAAGTGTAATGAACTTGAATTTCTCATCAGCAGTGCAACACTTTCCGATGTTAACCATCTTGGGATATGCCTCAAGTCTCAAATTTACTTGCTCAAATTCCATGGATGAACTTGAATCAAGTTGTTTCTATTGTTTGATATATCTATCATGCTTGTCAAATAACTTTTCCAGAGAAACCAAACCTTTTAGAATCTTATTCCCTTTTAGCTGAAGAATCTCCTCACTAGTCTATGAATCTATTTCAGAAACATATTCACGTGGTGGAGAACCACTACCTTCAAAATAGAGCTCATCAAAGTTATATTTCTTCTCTAAGAAAGCTATTATCTGATTATCACCATTGAAGACCTACCAATGGTTAGCATTATCTAGCACACTTGGTCACAAAACCAACTCAATTGTGTATTTATCACCTTTAAAATCCTTGTGAGGGACCATAAGGGTGGCGGATACAACTAATGAATCAGCACGATCATTAAACTCTCTCGACACTACAAAGATGTCAAAAGCATCAAAACCTTCAATGCAATCCTAGACATGATTGTGGTAATGTCTCAGCCTTTCATTCTTGGTCTGATAAAGATTTTGTCCTTGACAAACAACAAGCTCAGCATCACCTTGTGTGTGAAGATTTTTAATACCTTTAACACGAGTAGCCTCCATTCTAAGTAACAATGACTCATACTCAACAGTGTTATTAGTATTGTCAAACTATAGCTTATAGGAGAAAGGAAAGATATCACCTTGTGGAGATATTAGAACTAATCCAGCTCCAGATCCGGTGGAAGAACAACTGCCATCAAATTCTAAAATCCAAACATCATTTGAATTTCCCACTTTGATGTTTCTATGACCAGTAGATTCTTCCTCATTAGAGAGAGAAGAATCTGGCATCACTATGCTCTCATCTAAACTTTCATCTAAATTATCTTTTGATTCTCTATGTGAAATATCTGAACTCTCATTTGATGAACTAGAAGTATTTTTAGTAGACAAGAAATAGTTACCCATTCCTGAAGACTCACAAAATTTGGGCTTTTGGATTTTCAGTTTGGGTAACAATATATTTTGCCTCCTTCTCAGGAAGCAACTTTTGCATGACACCTTTAATAGGTATCCTTGCCTTAGATAAATCTATGTTTAGTTCTCTACCCACATCTTTACAAAAATTACACCCAAGCAAAATGCCATAAGAAGCTAGAACATCAGCCACTAGGATGGTCATCTTGATCCTTTTATCCGGAAAGGTTGCAAATGCAAATTGGGCATCCTTGATTTGGCCTAATAAAGGCACTTGTTTATTCTCCATTGAAAAACATCTCCCAAAGGTCTTAGTCAAAGTGAGACCAAGAGCATCTGCCACCTTGGCAGGCATGACATTGTCAGAAGCCCCGGAGTCTATTATACAATTGCTTAACTTGTGACCATTAACCAATAGAGAAACATAGAAGGGTTCTATCTTCCCTGGAGCAAGAAGGGGAGTAGTGACTAGGTTATTTTGGGTCGACCTGTTCCTTGAGGAGTCATGGGCAATTTTAGGAGAATCTTTCCCTGTAGGGACAGTCTTGTTTTTAACATATTTAGCTAACTTATCAAATTGATCAGAGTTAGCTTGTAGATATTCTACCTCAGACATCTAGATTTTAGTTTTCCTAGCATGATCTATTATGTCAAAGAGCTGAAATGAATTAGATACAAAGGTAGGAAATCCATCATTCTGGGGTTTAGTTGGGGTAGTACTAGAAGTAGAAGAAACAAGATTGTTAGATGAACTTACTTGTTTATTGACAACCGGGTCCTTTGATTGAAAAGGCAATGGAGTTCCTCACTTGGCAATTGAGATCACAGGTTGAGGCTCTTCTCTTGACTTTCCTTTATCAGATTGCTGATTTGATTGATTTTGGGACCTAGTAAAAATAGCATACACTCCATCATATACCTCTCCTTCTCTTTCTACTTCATCTTGGTAGTTCAGAAAACCAATGGTAGAGTCACCAACTAATTCTTCTTCTCCTTATGTAAAAAGATTAGCATTATTCTCCTGATCCAAATCAAGTTGGAAAGAATTATCATGTTCTGCTTCATAGTAGCCAACTACTGAGTTGACCAATGGTGCTTCAAGGGCAAGCTTCCCCTATGTAGGCAAAAGATGATTTTGTTTCCCTTGATTTTGAGCAGCATTGCCCTGATATGAATTATTAGGGAACGTCCTTCTTGGTATATCCCTATAAGAAGGAATAGACATACCTTGGGACATTTCCTTTTTCAAAGCTAGCAATTCAATTGCTAACTTTTGCACCATAGAATCTATGGTGCTTGTGGAAGAATTATCAGTAGAGGGCTAACCTCTATTTCTATTTGAATCTCTTCTTATCTTACCCGCAATGATAAGATCATCTTCAACCTCTGTAGCCAAACTTTGAGCTACGGGAAGATTAGCAGGACCAGCTCGCCTTAACAAAAAGCTTACCTTAGGAAGTTGAGTGTTGATGAAGAAACATTTAAGATTCTCCATCGTTGGTTGAGCGGTTGCCAGAATCCTATGTCAATTTATTGAACTTGGTGATGAAATCTCGCATGGGTTCATGTGCTTCTTTCTTCATCTGTGTTAGCTGAGCTAACAAAGCATGTGCATTTTCCACAGGCTTAAACCTAGCTTCAAACTTGGTTTTGAGAGTATTCTAGTTGGTTATGGTTTGAGCTTGGAGTTGGTAGAACCAATCTGCAACAGCACCTTGCAATGTTTCTACAAAAAGTCACACAACCACATATCCATGTTCCACACCACAAGCTATACAAAAAGCTGCAATGTGTTCATCCGGATGGACTTTCCCATCACCATAGAATTTAGGGAAATTATTCCTTAACTATGAGGTAGTTCATGCAATGGTGGCATTAAATTCAAAGGACCAAATGTATTACCCCACGGGCCTTGAGCCTTCATTGTGCACTGATTGAAAGGTGGGATAACAAACCTTCATGGAACTCAAATAGATAGAACTCTATTGGTATTAGAGCTAGAAGCTTCACTTGGTATAGGCAACCTGGTGTTGCTAGGAGGAAAACTCCTTGTTCGCTGAAGCTGAGGTTGTGGAGGCAAAAGACCAAAGTTATTTTGCTACATTAACTCAAACACAAGATCAATAATACCTTGAACTCTCTTACTTTGTGTATACCTTGAGTCTACCAGAATGCAATGTACTCAACAAAGTTTTGAAACAACTTAAAATAATGGACAAGGAGGAAATGCTTCAACTCAAAGCGTGAGGCTCTAAGTTGTGCGTTATCCCTAGCAGAGTCACCAAAAAACTGTTGGGTGAATATTTTGCCGTTTAGCTAACTAATGACAAAATGGTTATATTGCCACAACTATGATGAGACAGAGTCTCTCCTCTCAGCAAGGGGAGGTTCCCTCTAGATAATAGATTATTTCTAATCAACAAATTTTAATACTTATATAAACTAAAACTATCCTTGGGGTGTTTTCATTGCATCCTATTCTCTTTTTTCAGAATAGATGTTTTCCTCTTCAAAATGATAACTTCAATAGAACTGATATTTAGTAACTTACAAACTGAGACAAATGAAACACAAAGTCTTCTATTGCTTGACTTATTTCCCACAAATAAACTTGATTGAATTCAAATGTAGCTCAAAGTCTTCACTCTCACCCAATATGATATAACTAAAATGAACACAACAGTTTACAGCACAAAGTCTTCAAACAATTATATTCTCACAACTGTAAACACAAACTCCCACAATGAGAAAATAGCACAAAGTCTATTTAACCAGAACAAGAACACTTCTCTCAATTTTTAATAAAAACCCACGATTCCATAAATTATTCAATATAATATAACACCAATGACATAAGAACACTGATATCATAAGACAATATGATTCAAATCAAAGTTTGATATTCAAACTGCTTGCTTATATTGATATTCACTTGAAAATTTGATAAACATGAAAAGCTCAAAGTCTTGATATGTTTTCCAATTCGGCAGATTTTCTTTGCAATAGATAAAAGATAGCTAATTACAAAAAGAGGCCCTCTTTATTTATAAGGAGAGGCCTGGAGAAAATTTAGGAAAAACCTAACTACTTTGACTTATTCAAAAATAGTCCAGACCTTATTGACTTGGGACGTCCTAAGTTTTTACATGTAATTACATTTGAGAAAAGTACAATTGAAAATGTCCAAAACTAATTCAAAAGTACATATGAAAAATAGAAAATAAACTAAGTTGTGAAAAGTTGCTTCAACTTGTACTGCCTTCTTTGTTCAAATAAGCATCATACATGGTAAATGCAGCTTGCATCCCCAAACTGTCTATACTGACAGTGTTCTTGAATATCATCCGGGCTCTGACTATTGCATCCCTTACTATTGTGATTACTTTAGCATGACTAGTTAATTTGGCCTTTAGGTTATCCAAAGTTAACTGATTGTCCAGAATATTATCCATGGAAGAAACTGAAAAAGTTTTATCTTCAAACTTCTTCTAAAACATGTTCTCAAACTCTTGGATCATCTAATCCATAGGAAGAAATTGATTATCCTTAGATACCAAATTGCACAGAAGCTCCTCCAACTTATGTAAGAGAGTAACGTCACTTTGGTCACTCAACTCTTTGGTAGTTTCTAGATCCTTGATCAAGTCCTTTAAAACATTACTCCGATATGTCAATGCTTCCTTATTCTCTATGTATGAATCTCGATTTGGAATAACACCAATTGATATCAAAGCATTTATTTTCAATTTCCTCATTTATGTCCATTTATCATAGCTTTGATCCAAATGCTCAATATCTTGAGAAATAGTGTCAACCAAATCATTAAGCTCTGCTCTGACCTTCTCCATTTTACCTATCTTCTCAGCTACCTCTATATGAAGAGATACTCCCTGTGCACACATCCTTTCCAAATATTCCTCAACCACTTTTCCTTTGAGATGAGTCTTTTCAGCCTTCTGAATGATAGGGTCTTCTAAAGAAATAGCTTCAGGAGTAACTAATTCAGAAGTCAAAGTGATCTTTCTCACCACTGCAGCCAATTGTTCTACCATTGCCTTATAATAATCCTTCATTTCCTTTTCTTTATCAAAATTTTGAATCAAAGAATCTAGTGTAGATTGCATATCATATTTTGTACTCTCATGTGTGATTTTGCCAAGTTCAATTCTGGAAATAGAATAATCTTTCATACTGAAATTCTCAATGGTGGCATCTTGCGGAGGCTTAGCAATTTCCACAAATTTGTGTCCCTTATCTTCCAGCACTCAAGAAAGTATTTTAGGCTTCTTTTAAGTCTTAACCTTAACTGGTATTAGTTTACCAAAATCAAAATCATCTGGGGAGATGGCTTGTTTCTTTCTTTTGGGTGTATAAGATAAGAGCCATGGAGGAAGCACAAAAGTACTTACATTTCGATCAGGTCCCATCGTTGGTGTAGTAGGAATTTCACCGGCACTTGAAGTAGAAACAATAGGAGTTTCAGTAAACACTGCACCTGACACATCCACATTTGAAACTTGCTCAGATCCCAAAACAAAGTGATCAAAGATGGAAGAATCTCTAATGTCAAAAGATGATGAGGACAAACTAGGAATTGATTTAGAAGAACGAAGAACATTGTCAAAAGCAACTTGAAGATTATAAAAGATTATCCTCGAAGATGACGGAGACTCAAAAGATGGAATGTTGATAGATGAAACTAGGATAGTAGGCAAAACAGACAAAGGAACTAAAACAGATACACTGGGCAAAGAAAGAGGCGTTTCAGTCTCCTGTGACACATCCCTCTATGGAGACATAACTTCATCTTGAAAACCCTCTTGACCACCTCCTATCTCTTTCTCTTGATCATCCCACTATTCCCCTGAAGACTTATCTTCAACCTCCATCTCCTCAATAGCTATCTCATTAGTCCTCTATTCCTCAACTTCCATTTCCCTTACCTCAAAATCTTTCTCTATGACCTTGGCCTTTTTTCCTCTAGACACAAATTTGATCCTTGGTTTAGAAACCTTGGATGTACCTGGAGTATCACTTTTATTCTTTGTTCTCAGTTTAGCCTTTTTACCAGTTTGCTCTAAAACCTCTTCTTCAGATCTAGTTACAAAATCCTTCAATGGTATGCCTCTGCTTTGGAGCCACAGGTTCATGTTAGCTAACACAGGTTTGAATCTTTTCCTTAAGGAAGTCAATTCTTTTTGAGACCATTGAATAGGGGGGAGAGGAGAATTAGCAATCTACTCATTATCATACCTAGAATCAACAAGCTCTTCATCATCCACCATATCTTCAAGAATATCAGCTAAGCCTAAATACTCAATTTGATCTAGAGATAGCCTACTATAATCTAGTTTTCTAATTTCCTCCTCGGTCCTCACATCAACCCAGATGTCTTCAACCATTGGCTCATGAAATTGAGTCTTTCTTTTGATCTTATCTTTCACACCCCTATTATCAAATTTTGGTCTCCTTCTGAATTGCTTCATGGTCACCAACTACATCTCAGTTTCCATAGCTCTAGCCTTTACTGCAGTTGACACTGAGTATCTGCTAATTTCAACTAGAAACTTGAATCTTGGTTTCTTCAATTCCATTTGCTTTTTGTGAACAACAATCATTTGTCAACATAGTTCATTCAAAACCAGTATATTAGAAGGAAATTTGGGTAACATGTGCAGATAACCTTGGAAGAAGCCAACCCTTAAATATGTAAAAGTTGGAAATTGAAGAAATAAACAACCAAATCTATTTACCACTGACCATGCCTCATCTAAAACTCTTCTTTGTTCCAACTATTGATCAAAAAGACACAAGAACATAGCAAAGAAAGAATCATTTACCCTCCTGAAATGGTGGATTGAACCCTTCAATGTAAGCTGAGGATAATATTGGTATACAGAAACAACCCTCCTATCTCCTTCTGATGTCAAGCCTGGAAAGATCCTTATTGAGGCTGCTATGTACACAAGATAGGAAGTCATATAGAATTTGAAAGTAGTAGGTACTTTGATCAATTGCTCATGGAGAGAATTACTGATTTGTTCACCCTAGAAGATAGTCTATTTACCCTAAAGTATAATTTTAATGAAAGGATACATCCATTCATGAAAAAGTGAAGAAGAAGCTAGCCCCCTTACCCTACTAAGAAGAGTTATTAGATCACGTACTTCCTCAATAAAATCACTTCAGGGAAAGCTCCTTGGACACCTAGACAAGTTTGGCCTTGGAGTCTTAAGCCACTTGGTATTAATTGTCTTCTTAGCCTTCTCAGAGTTTTTATCATATTCTTGCTGAGCAATAGTAAAATCAAGTTTCACAACCTCAACAGAAGCGAGATGCATGAAAACTTTATCAATAAACTCTGGGTCCAATCTTATGATCACATTACCATTTGCATCCACCACTACCCTAGTGTCTTTGTTGTAGAAATGAGCACACTAAAGAACAAACTCTGTATTGTGTGCTTCCACTGGAAAAGAAGACACTAGGTGAATGTTACTCTTGACAATCTTTTGCATAAGAGGGCTAGGGTTATCTAACTTGGTCCTATCTACAAATTCAGCCATGTCTACATGGCCAATCTCTGTATCTAGAATATCATCAACATTCAAGGTGACCGAGGTGATTGGGAACACTTCTTGGTATTTATACTTCATTTCCTTCACCTTCTTTAGAGACAACTCAGTCATTTGGAAGAATGACACCAGAAGGATATCGATGAATAGAGCACACCTTGCAGAAGAAAATGCATTTGAAAAGTCAAGATCATGCAGTTAGGGGGAAAATAGCTAATTAGGGAGAACTGCATATTGTCGATCATGACTGAAAAGGTGAGCTTAAAATGCCTACAAAGCAAGTGGGCTAAAAATTCGGATGAAAGCGGACTCAGTTTGAGATTTTGAAATTTCTCCAAAGTTAGAAAAATTTCAAGGAAATATGCACGGGAGGCAAATTTTGCCACCCTTGCATATTAGGGGTATTTTGAACAATGTGTAGGAGCAGCAAAATTCACCACCTCTGCATATTGGTAATGCGAAGGATGTTAAAACAACAAAAAGTACTGCTTTCGCATGTTTGGGAAAAGAGAATTGTCCAAGAGTTGAAGTGGCAAATTTTATCGTTAGTACATTTTTGGCTTGGTTTATTTTGGTGTGTTGAGAAGCATTTATAAACATGTGTGGGCAAAACTTGTAAGATTTGAGTGTTTGACCATGTAGGGGCGGTGAAAAACAAAAGAAAACATAACACAGGGAAACGTAAAAAGAAGTGACAAGTAAATGATCACTGCCGCTTCCCCTTTATTTTGAACATAGGGTTTACATTTTTCTCACATGAATGGAAACTAAAACCACTAATTTCATCATTTTCATTACAAAATTAGGGTTTAATGTATAAAAAGAAAAACATGATTTGGTTGAGCAACGATGCTAGTGCCAAAGCTGAAAATAAAGAACAAACAAAAATGATGATTTTAAAAGCTTTACTTATAGAGATTTATTTTGAAAACATGCATAACAATATGTAAGACGAAATGAAAATGAGAAATAACAAGGCAAGGTTAAAACAATATACATACCCGAAGAAATGGGCAATAAAATATCTGGCCAAAACCGTAATAGATTGATCAAAAATGTGAACAAAATCAACACTTAGGTTTTGAATTGCTCAAGATGAGATAATGATAAGAGAAAACAAGAATAAAATGAAATAAAAACACTTTAAAACATATATAAGACCACCATTAAAACTCACACATTCGGCATTTATTACACTGCAGTGTTAACTAAGGGTGCATAGGCAGCAAAATTCACTACCTATACACTAGGGCTTTTAAATGATTAAACATGCAGGGGGCGGTGAATTACTTGCATGTCCATAAAAACTGCATAGGTGACAAATTTTGCTGCCTTTGTAAGTTATGAAAATAAACTCCCATGTAAGGGCAGAAAATTTTGCCGCCCCTGCATGGGATGCAAAATAAAAACTAACACTTTTTTTAAAACACATTAAAAATTGAATTTGACCATTTGATAATTGATTCAAAAACACAAACTTTGAGGATCCGAACCAAAAGAATATTTGAAAGATCTTCCGACGCAAGAGGATTACGCACGAGGTCAAGAGGATCTTGCCTCGATTCGCATGCTCAGAGTCTATAAGCTACAAAAAGGACCTATTTCGTAGGGGTTGTCCTATAAAACGAGCTCAGCTTGTTTTGAGGACAACACAGAGGAATGTAGAGCATAATACATTCTCCCTGTCATCACCAAATATATAGAAAAAGTAGTTTTCACTCTGGTGCACATAACTCACTCAAATCTTCATATTGAAGGCTCAAACTTGGAACATAGCATCTTCAAACATGCATCTAAATAACTTCCAATCCACAGACAAGGATATTCATTCTACAAGAAATGTGGAGCAATCTACTGGACTATTCTGTTGTATTAGGAATACTTATTTTCTTCGACACTTAACTTATTACAAGTAAGCATCAAAACAAGAGCACAGTGGACACCAATGACAACACAGATATGTTGACATCAATGACAACATCAGTTAGGCGCATACTTAGAACAGCATCATCCCTATAAATCTCTAGGGAGAAATAAGGACACCTTATTATTTAGTTAAATCTGAGTGAATGAGAAATCTTCCTCAAACTAAAATCAACAACTACTTAAATCAAGTGAAACATTATCATAGGTTCCAAGAAAATTTTTGTTTTACTTGATTAGGAGTATTTGTAGTAGTGAAACAGTTAACATAATTTTAGATAAAATGACAAGTGTTTAATAAATTAATGCTTCCCTCAGTGGGTGACAGTAGAAAAGGAACTATCTAGGGAAAAGGGGCCCTAGAAAGGGATTCATACCCACTAATATAGTTTAAATCAAACTTAAATGAAACCAGAACTACATATATATTATACCTTGATCCAATGGATACAGGTATGTAGGTATTCTGGGTAAATGGAGGAGGTTCCGAGTACTCACATTTTCATGTGTGCTATTGGTAAACTTTCATAAAACTAAATTGACCAACACACATTAACTAATTATAAAAAATAAGTAACAAAGAAATTAAATTATATTCTCTAATATTCAAAAGAGTTCCAGGTGAACTGTAAGTCTCTAGCTAGAGCAACATGTTTGTCTGTCCCATTTGGAAAAATGTATTTGCCTATTCTATTTGGACGGATGTGTTTTCCTATCCTGTATGGATAGAAGATTCATTTGACTAGCCTTTCCTAAGTATTCAAACAGTAATCATAATGTAAACTAAACTTGTTTAACAAAAAAGTTAGTGAAGTTTTTAATCATAATATATGTTATAAACTAGCAACCTAGTTGGGTTATTACAAAAGTTTCCATGAAGATGTATGAAATGATAAAATGATTATGATTCTTTCCAAATATGTTTATGAAGGAAATTGGTGCTACTAATAGATCATTGTGTGCATGTGTGTAGGTTTGGGGACATGGTTTATTTTGCATAAAGAAAAATGAAAACTTATTCATGTTGATACATACGTTGTGTTGGTTTTTCTTCTGAATCAGCATTAGGGTTTGCCACTTCTAATGCACAGGCAGATTCAGCCAACTAAATACAGGAGGTTGCATGAGCTGCCTCCCCTTCACTTCTAGTTCTGCCGCACCAAGGGGGGTATCCCTATAACTCAAGATGTAACCTTGACTAGCTCAAAGATAGAAGGATCTAACTTGACAACAACAGGCAGAATACTCTCATGTATGGACCAAGATCTGCATGATAGATCACAAGGCTGGCAACATTCTTGGACATGATGTCTGGTTGGGTATGAGAGCATGCAGGGGGTTCCTAATCCTACTCCTACAACTAACAGGTGGAAGTATGAAATGTTTTAGTTTGAATTTTGGATGCAAAGCTGGACATGGTGTATAACACAAGAACACAGCATGATTGGTGCCTATCCAGGGCTTGGAGTCGGTAGACATACACCTGTGAATGATCAGCATGAATAGCTAAAACTGGATTTCAGGGGGATACACATGATATCTGCCTTACAGATATCTCCCAATAAAGAGTGTTAAGTTATCTCTACTTATGGCATCCCTACTGCAGTATACCCTTCCCAATGTTCAACCTGAAAACAGTTTAATCTACCCCTTGAGCAGAAGTTAAAAGATCAGACATTCAACATAGGAATTCTATGCTCTAGAATCTAAACATTACCCAAATATCCAGATTCAGAAGAAGAATACATGCAATACTGGAGACAGAATTAACACAACACATGCTAAGATAGCATTACTCATATAAGATCAACCATGAAATCAGTGGATTCATGCCAAATCGTACAACAGGAGATACATAAACTCACAAGTTAGACTGTACAGAGCAACCAGATCAGCTGGTTTTGGATTACAGAGCCAAAAATCCTCAACTTTCAACAACCACAAATGAGTAACACTTCCTGCTTATAACAGCCAGGTAGTGTACCATAGCAATTAATTACAGGGTTGACCAAAAATCCTGCCAGATATACAGTATCAGGAAAATGGCCCTCAAACACTAATGCAGCAGGTAGGGGAGGAGACAGGAAGATTTTTCGAGCCCTGCGCCACCGCTTAGGGATCCAGATCTTCAACCGGGTACTAGATCCGCCCACGCCATCGCCCATACCTCTGCAACAATAGCCATTAATGGCGCACCAACCCGCGGCCTTGGGAAGAACATCAGACAGTCAATCGCAACCATTTCCCGCCGAGATTCATCATCATGATATTTCGAATATGCAGGATATCAATTATCCCACATGCACCCCGCAGCAACCTCTTTAACACTTTATATACTAGGTCATGAGCATATATGATGTCGGTGCTTTTGCTCCTGACGACACTAGTATAAGACTTTCATCATCATCATCCTCCAGCAGCATGATATCCTGTTGCTCAAAAAATCACCCTGACGTCAGCATCATATCGCAGTATAACCTGCATGATAATCGCCTTCATCGGCACAACCTGATCCATCGGAGGAACATCCTCCTGCTGAGCCTATACCAAAAGTCTGGCCGATGAACATCCTGATGACGTCATCATCATATCCTGCTGACGTCATCATCATATCTGCCTACTGCGCACCTCCTCATATCCGGATGACGTCATCATCATGTTTGCAAATATCGGGGGATCTCCACAAGATGATCAGTGTTAGAAATATGACCCCCCCGGACCTTGATGACTTCATCATCATATCGACATCAGGATGATATTCGGAAGATAACCGGATATTTGGAAATATCATCCTGATGCACAAATATCATGTTGCACTGTAGCTCCACTATAAGATCGGGGCGATAGATGAATATGATGATGCTTGAAAAGATCACCCCCACTAGATAATGCACGAAGCCGGCAGGCGGATATCTCCTTGATATCAGCATCATCTTGACGCTGGAACAAACATACATCTAGGTGATATGAAAATATCACCCCCTCCTTCAGAAATATCATGATGCAGACAGGCAGAGAAATAGATATCACCCTGACGTAAGAATGACGTCAGCATCATCAGGATGATAGAACAACAAACATGAAGTGATACAACATCATCAGGATGATAATTGACTAAGATCATCCTGACATTCAAAATATGATGACCCCAGTGAATATCGGGTCACACTTAGAACTCTTCAACAACATCATCAGGATGATCATAACCAAGATCACCCGATGATAAAAATATCACCCCGGCGAAATATCATGAAGGCAGAAAATATGATGACCCTCGCAAGCAACACGGTGATAACTGGAAATATGATGATGATGATGACGACCCTTAAGAAAGAACAAGTCAGGTCGAACAACTCAAAGAATAACCCCTTCAGAATATCGGGGCAACATCATCATCATGCTTGGGCAAGGTGATAATTGGAAGATCACCGGATACTTGAAAAATCACCCCCGCAAGCAAATCAGGGCGCACTGTAGCTCATCAGCAGGATCAGGATGACATCCAAACATCACCCGATAGTGAAATATGATGATCCTTATGAGAAACCGGTCAACAGAGAACATGATGATGCTGACCATCATCGAAGAAAATATGATGATGATGACCTCCTCCTCAAAGAAAATATATGATGATGCAGCTGAACAATGCTGAGGAGGTCCAACACTTAGAACATTTTTTGGATACTTAGGGAAAGTGCCTGCATGAAAATTGCTCAAAAATAGCCAGTCAGTTCAGGCACTAACACGTTGATTCAGTACTCAATTTAGGTCAATATAGCACAAACAACTGACAAAACTCTAATGATAGCCCTCCATTTGATCATTCTAACCTTCATTCATTCATACACACCTTTTCCCATTCACACATCTTAGATAGTGACTATGTTCCCCATTTCAAAATTTAATTTTTTGCATTCTAAGGTTAACATTTCATGAACTTGATTGTTGATCACTATCTTACGTGCAAATTTGTTTGAATTGGGGTCTAGATCATCATATTTAAAGACATGCACTAGGACCCTAGTTTCATAATAATGGAACATCCATCCTTAAGAGTTCAAATTGCATATCATATGTTCAAAAAAGGAATCAAAGAATGATAGGTTCTAGATCTCTATAATCATTCAAAGAATCTAGATATTGCATTATAGGCATTTTTCATTATACATATCTCTAATTTTGTGAACAACAATCAACAAGGGCTTAACTAAGGCTAAAATAAGTGAAGTACTTTAACCCTAACATAACAATCTCCCAAAGTTGTTCATCAACACCACATTCCCCTTTTCATATAATTAGTGCAAGTGAATCATAATGTATAATTCTCTGGCACATAGGACATAATCATAGATTTTACAAAAAAATTGTAATTTGACTTCAATGGTGTGATTCTATCTGAAAGTTTTAAAAAACGTCAACTTTAGTCACTCATAGTTGTTTGCACATCCTAATGGTCTCTATAATGATACATAGTCAATTTTAGGCACAATACATCATCCACAATCTAAGGAGAAAGAAACTCTTACACCTCTTTTTTGTCAATTATACTATATATTTTCATGCCTTGTATTTGGCTCAATTTATGTATGCTAATCACTTGGCTTGGTTCATTTATACTAATCAAGGATTTGATTTAATTAATAAGAATTTTTATCTTAGATTAGCATAAATTTAAACATAATGACCTATTTTGTTCCTCTTCAAGACTTTCCTCTTCTAAATTTATGTTAATTTAAGCATAATCTTATCATCATATACATAATCTCAATAAGTAGCATTAAAGGATATCAAGTCTATCATGGGGTCCCTTTTTACCATTTTACCCCTCAAACCTAGGGGCCATATAACCCATTAGAAAAGGATAGGCTAGAATCTCAATAGAGAGTGGATTGTGCTTTATTTCACTTATATCCTTCTAGGTGTTTGGGAGTAAGGTATTAACTTATATTTGCATCTCATCAGGCCTCTTAATGATGATGTCAATAGTTGAAGGGTGGATGGTAGGGGTATTGATGGAAAGTGGTGAAAGTAGGAACATGTGTAATGATAGGTTGGATGTAAATATGTTGGGAAATAATGGAAGAAGAAGAGATATTATGATGGGAGGTTTGGGAGGGAACAATGGGATCAGGGTGGATGTGGGAGGTGGTAATAATAAAGGATTAGTTGTATTGGAGTCTATGGAGGATTGATCAAAATTGGAGATAGAAGAATGAGCATGTGGGTGAAATATCCCCCAAAATTAGCCCCTTAATGTTTTTGAAATGGATAACTTGTGGACATACACCAACAATTTCCCTGGATCTAGTTTTCCTTGTATCCCACTATCATCAAATAGAACCCTACTATTGTAGAGGAAGATACAGAGGATAGACCGTCTAAGGACATACACCAACATATAGGCTTCTTTGAAGCTTCTTCAAAGCTTCTACTTTTACAAGTTCCATTATTTAATTATATTTCTTTTTAAAAACTTCAAATTATTTAGTAATTAGAAAATCACTCTTTCCTAGGAAAAGTAATAATTGCTTGCATTTTCTTGGTTTAGATTTAATAATTTAATTATTTTAGTAGATTCAAATTTAAATTAGTTACTTTGCATTTATTTTCATAGGTGAGATCTCACCTGGAAAATGCAACACAAAAACATTTAATCACATTGGATTTAGGAAAGCCATATAATTGCATCCATATAGAGAAATATTTTTTTGCAAGCAGTTTAATTAGATAACATCTAAATTTGGGAAAACACAATAATATAGAGTAGATTACTTCTACATACATTTAGATTAAATTGCATTTAAAGACATCATTAAAATCATGAAAACACCAAAAATAGAGAAATCATAAGCCCTTAATAGCATCACAAGGCACACAACAACATTTAAATGGACATAAAAACAAGAGAATGAGTTAGATTCCTCAAGATTAACTCATCCATGAATCCCCTTGTGGCTACTTACTAGGAATCTCATGCCGATGTGTCCTGGAGTTTGAGAGGATTGGGTTACATCCATCTTGAGAGAAATTAGGACCAATTAACTAGCCCATGAGGCTATAGAACAAGCCCAAGTTCAAGAGCAAGCTTAGATCTTAAGAGAAATAGAACAAAACTTCATATAGCAAGGGTATTGTAAATACAAGGTCAATGTGTCAACCACTTTTTCATAGACACTTGACAAGAATTAAACTTTATCTAAGAAATTGCAATTGCAAACATCAACTTGCTACAAGAGTTAACATTAGCACTCCATGACATCAACATTACCAACAATAACCATCAAAGTCCCACTCAAGGCCATCCATGCATAAACCCCTCTATCTCTCATATGACCCTTCTCCCTTGAGAAGAGGATAGTCCAATAGTCATTCCCCCACTTTATTGGTTATTGTCACGCAAACAAGAATGATGTGCACACTCACGAGATGCATAGTGGCAATGCATGTGATGTGTAATCTCTCATCTATGCATAGTAATGGTAGGTCACATTTTACTAATCACATAGTTTGGTGAACCTAACATGAATTGGAAAATCATTTCAAGTGAACTTGTTCACATTTTTTACTCTTTCTTTTCTTTCCATCTCCATCTCTCTCTTTTATTTTGCATCCATTCCATTATTCTATGATATCTTTGATACCCCTAGAAGATGTCAGAATTGGATAGAGCTCAGAAGGAAGTCCCCTCTAGTAAATCTATTACACCCACATTCGATAGGTATCTTATACTATAGCTAATGAAACCCATTTTCAATCATTGTGATTATGAATTTATTGACTCAATTGTTTGGTGACTAGAACTACACAATTGTGTGACTTTTAAAATTTGAACCTGGAGTCGACATATAGTTGTACTCTAGCCAAACCTAAATCAAGGTAGAGCATGATGAGTGCTCATTCAATCAGAAATCCACCAAAGGGATCATTATATCACACCTATAGAGACACAGCCACCCAAATGGACAACAAGGTGAGCCATTTAGAAATGAATTTAGAAGAGGCTCATGTGTCTTGGGAATCCCTCCATGTAGCCAACCAAAATGAATGGGTTGTAGCACACCAAGTATTCCCAAAAAAAATCTAGAAGAAGGAGCTAATGGGGATACCCAACCCCCATTGCAAGACAACCCGCCTCAAGGTGATGAGATGCAAGAGCATAGAACAAAGGAAACAATGCCTAAAGACCTCATAACCACTGTAGTCTAACGAATTAGGATGCTTGAAGCTAGAGGTACTAAGAAACCTCTCCAAAACAAATTTGATGAAAGGCCTAGGTCAGCAAGGCAATGATTGCATGCTAATCGATTTACCACCACTAGAAATGATCAAAGCTAGAGAGTAACTCAATTACCCCCTTACCTTATTTTTTACTCTCAAAACACGTGTAATGAGGCATTTATGCCCCCTCAACAACAACAAATGTTCAACTCTCAACCTCATGGGATGCTTATAATGCAAAACTATACATACCACCAAAATTGCAATCGTTAAATACACAACAAAACTATTCATCCATGCTTAGATATTAGACTAATATTCTCTTCTAAGCCTGACATAGTCAACAAGCCCCTCCCATGAGGCTTATGTTTGTAGAAATAGCACTTGTCATGCAAAATTATTTTGTGGGGACACATCTGGAATATTTGAAAGAGCCCCTAGCCCTTAACATTTATAGTTCTTAGAGGTCACATCCTCTCCTAGATCTTCCAAAATTCAAAGGAGGGAGTGACCTAAATTCTCATATAAAATAATATACAAGTATTGTGAGGGAACTCCTCCCTTGGGATGGAGTTGTCACTATAATCTTTCCCATGACCCTAGAAGGGATCACTTTGGATTGGTACTATTGCCTCTCGAAAGAATCAATTCTTCAATTTTGGTAGCTCATTGGTGAGTTTGTCATGGCTTTTGGCATGAATAATCTTGTCAAGATAGGAATTCAAGAATTTATGAGCATTGTTGGTGCTAAAAAATGTAGATCCACAAATCCTAAAGACTTGCACCAAAACCTAAGGCTAGGGATGTGTCATAAAAGGTAATGGGCATGACTTATGCTCAAACAGGGGCATGAATGGACCAACTATTGTGAGTGGGTAAACTCACCTTCAAATCTTGGCTCTACAGGGCCAAGGGTGATGTTTCTTAAGGTCTTACTAACAAGATAATTAAAGAAAATGAAACATTAATCTCAAGGCCTTTGCAACCATACCCAATGTGCTATGAACCCCAAAATTTGTCACCAAGTTCATGTCAGCACTAGCTAGATACAAACCTACAAGACCTCTAACAAACATATGACAATCCACTCTTACCCTACACTAAAATATTATTGGTACACAATATTTCCCCAACAGATGACTCCACTTAACACTTCATACACAAGGGTAAGAGGGAGATACACACCAACATGAATCTCTAATGATGTTTTAGTTTTAATATAGCATAGAATATAACAAAGTTTGTAATGTTGAATCATGTAGATGTGGTGAATCTTAACCTACTCCTACAGCTAACAAGAGAGGAATTCTTATAAATGAAATTGTGTTTGTCTTCTCACCAATTTGACTAGTGCCTACTCCATTGGGCAACAGAATCATAGCTGGGAAAGAGGATGAAGAACCTATTTGTAAACCAAAATTGGAACCAAGCTTACATATATATATAAACTCATAAGATAAGGAGCCTGAAAATGTACATATTTAATAATCCAAAGCACTATTGCAACTACCCACATGCAACATAAGGAAACCCATCATAAAATATTTATAATAAATTAAAATGTTGTCACACTTTCATCTAACTTATGGAAATAGAAGAAATACCATTATAGAACACTTACAATGCATTATATTGTTGCAACAATAATCAAACTCCTATTGCACTCATACCAGCAAATGTGGCAAGAGGAAATCCATAATCCATTCAAGGGTTTCCCTAAATAATTACAAAATGCCATAGAGACATGCCATTTGTAGACAAAACATTCTAGATTACACCTTCCCCTGAATTACAAACAATCTAAATCATTTATAGAGATGGATATGCATTGTTTGATGCCCTAGAACACTTCTTTAAGCACATACAATCATGAATTGGTTCAATGACCAACCCTTTTTCCATATTTTTTCATGTATATATAGCCTTTCTATTTCATATTCTTTATTAGACATGGATTTGGAGTGGGAAACACAAATGTAGGTTGCCTATACCTATTGCATCATTTTCACGTGGGTTTATAGGTTGATTCATGCCAAATCAGATGGTTCAGCCATATAATTACATCCTTGAGGGGGTCCACTGGTACCTAGAAGAGTATGGGAATCATCACCTGCTTGGTTGCATATAAAAAGATCATTAATGGTAGTCCTAAGAGTTACAGTAGAGTAGTTAAGGTAGGTCTCAGTCATTCTAAAGAATGTAGGGTTTTGAGGTTTCAGGGGACTGGAGGACATTGGGACTTGGGAACTAGGGACCTAGGGAGTTAGAGGAAATGGGGACAAAGGAATCAAACCAAGGAAATGGGGAAGTTCAGTATCTTGGGATTTCAAGGTTTGGGATCCTACGGGAACCTAGAACCTTATGGTTCAAGGTTTTGAGGGAAATTGGAATTGAGGAACATAAGGACCTAGGAACTAGGGGATTGGGGAACTAGGGAACAAAGGGACCTAGAAAGTTTGTGGTTTCAAGGAACCAAGGAACTATGGGAACCTAAGGATATGGGAACTAGGGGACCTAGGGACATGTTCTAATGTCCCTATAACCCCCAAAACTTGAAAACTTAGAAAATTCATATTTAGCAAAGGAGAAACCCTCTTGACTTAGAATAATTTAGATTTTTTGCCACTTAGAATATGATGAAGACATGGGGAGGGTAAGACACAACTCCAACAAAAAAAAATTGACCAAGGGACCTATTTAAGATCTCTCAAATTGATTGTCATTGATGGATATAATACTTCTAAGACAACAATGAGACACAACACTTAGGATTTGTGCAAATTTAGGGTGGGTGCCAACATTGGATCTAGTTGGAGACATGCCTCTTGTAGGCATTGCAAGAATCAAGCTATCTCTAGGAGAAGACCAAAATTCCAAAGGGGAAGAGGAAGGAGGGGAAACCAAACAAACCAATATGTACAAGGCAAGGCAAAATAGAGGAACTATATACACGACACTACAGAATGGAAGTACAAGTAAAAATGAAAGTGTGGTTGTAAAAAAAACTACAAACACTTGCAGGCCAGACCCTGCAAAGAAGATCCATGGCACAAGGCCATGGACAAACTACTACAAGCCACGTTTGCCTCTATCAAATAAAATCTTGAAGAAGGAGCTAAGTATCCTCAAGCTAAAAATGCATTCATGCCCAAGCTACAACAAATATTACATCTTACATGTGTGCACATGCAAATTGCCAAGGTTAAGAGGACTATGTTAAAACTACAAATGAATATCATCCTCTTGCCAACAAAATTAAATAACCCAATCAAAATGTGTGGGGAAGAAGAAACTCTCATACCCCATGCCAACTACATCTACTTGATTGCTAACACCCTAAAATGAGTTGAGACCAAAACTAAAAGTATCAAACTCACACTCTTCATAAAAATATACCTAACCTAGGCTTTGATTGGCACCAAGAGAAAGATCATCCCACACCACAAATTGGAAGGTCTCAAAGTCAAGTAGGTCATCAATTTGAGCTGCAACATATTGGTCTTCATGTCCGTCAATGCATTGCAACTCAATATCTTCTTCATCTGTATGCTGGGCCCACACAAAAGATTCAAGTTCAAGCACATCACCATTATCCATAGTAGTAAAAGCTACATCTTCATCACAAAGGAAACCTTCATAATCAACAGCATCCACTCCAAGTTATTGCATAACTAGTGGTTGACATACAATATTGTCACACATGATGATGCATTGCTCCATGCTTAGATCAAACACCTGATCCATATCATCATCACCAATAGCAGCATAGGAATCATTTAAGACATTTCAAATGATGGACTAACTTCATCCCATTGCCTCTTTATTTCAATCATGCTCTGGCACTCTGTTGTATCACACCTACTACTACAAATAGACAAAGAAATGTCCTCTTCTTCATAAAAATGAGGAATTTCATCTACAGCCTGCATAACTAAGTTAATATCAAATATTGTATCATAACAGTCACATTTGTGAAATTATTTGTTGAGTTATCTGATTAATACTACTCAATATATAAGTTATCAAACCTTATATAAGCATTTGTAACATCATTGTCATCCAGTCACCCCCAAGAGGAACAAAGCATGGAATCTCATCAAACAAAAAAGGACCAATGTTGTCTTCTCCAACTAGCCCATCAAACTAAAGGCTATGGCACACACTAGCCTCATAATCTACACTACATACCCCAACTTAAAGTTGAGAATCAACTGGCATAACAACATCACCATCCCCAAAGGGTAACTTGTCCAACTGAAAGTAAGTTTAGATACTATCTTCATCCTCTACACTACTACCACAAGATGTTGCATCACAAACTTCTACTCTCCTAATTACATTATCATACTCATCCAATGTAGCATCCACATTGTTGCCTACAACAACAAGCTCATCACTAGCAATATCATCATTGATGGAAGAAAGATCAATTTCATAAGAAGCCTCAACAAGATTTTCCCACACCAAGATGTGATCTAGAACCTTAGGTTTGTACTAAGGTTGACAAAGGCTAGCTCCAAGGTATACTTCAAAAAACAAATCAATACACCTTTGTTTATTCAACCTGTAATAGTCTAGTATGCAAGACAAAGAACCCATAAACCTTTGAAAAAAACAAGGACCAACTCATCTTCTTGTTTTCTAATGTTTTCAAGTTCACGAACAAGAGAAAAAGGAGCAACACCAAGTGTACACCACTCCTCAAAGGCATCAATTAAATTGTTCCAAGAAGAAAAATGGTAGTCTACATAACCATTTCTTTGCATCCTCATTAGATATTTAGAAAAAAATCTCATCCACATATCCTCATCTACATAGTGGCACTTATTCATGAAATCAACAAACTCTTGTACATGTGATTCCCCTTGAGAAAGTTCTAGCCCATCAAACCTGAGAAACTACAGGTAGATTTCTTTTGTTGTGAATTCATAATCATAATCTACACATAAAAAATCTAATTTCTCATACACATCACAAAGGGGAATATTATAAAGTCTAATTCTTTTAGACTTTATGACAAGGTCCTTCACAGATGTAGGCTAAGAATTAGGTTGCAAACTATATACAAGAAATCTAATTTGATCTTCAATTTCATTACACTTCCTAACAAGCTCATTGTGCTCTTGCATGGATACTTGTAGGTTTTGAAGTAGGGGAGCAAAAGATGCAAAACATTCTAAATAGTAAGATGAAGCAACACCATAAGATTCATAGGCGTCCTCATCATTATACTTTCTAGGGATTATTATATATGAAGACACACATGAAGGAGCATTCCTAGAGTCATCATTGTTTAACCAAGAAGCCATGACTGGAACATTCAATCATGCAAGGAAAAACTAGACTTTATAAAAGAATGCTTTTGTATTTTACAAGTCTGAACTGATCAAAGAAGGAAAACCATGTGTACCTGCATAGAAAGAAAAATATCTTTTGAATAGTAAAGTCACCACCTCTTTCAAAAGAGGAAACCTTGAAGAAAACTAGATCTCCAAGGAAATAAATTATTTATGGGTTCAACTCACAAATAGAGTCTTCATTTCAATTCAAAACCCTTAATATCTTCCTAGTAATGGCACCATTCTGTTGGCATAGGTTGATGGGGAGTCAATGCTACACAAAAAGAAAATGTACCCAAAAATGGTTGCAAACTTTCCTCACTGAATTACTAAGGTCTTCAAGAATAGAATTGAATTTAACAATTCCCCAAAAATGGTTCCATTTTGTTGCTGCTCAAACATGTAGCTCCACAAATCTTAAATACTCGCACAAAAACCTAAGCCAAGGATGTGTCATCAAATGTAATGGGAAGGACTTATGCTCAGTGGCATGAATGGACCAATTACCATGAGTGGGTAAACTCAACTTTAGCTTTAGGCTCTATAGGGACAAGGGGGTGTTCCCTAAGGTCTTAATAACAAGACAATTAAAGAGAAATGAAACATTAATCTCAAGGCCCTTAAGCAGCCATACTCAATGTGCTATGAACCCCAAAATTTGTCACCAAGTTCATGTCAGACTAGCTACATACAAGCCTACAAGACCTCTAATAAGTAAATGACAATCTACTCTTATCTTGCACCAAAATATTATTTCTACACAACATTTTCCTTGGCAAATGACTCCATCTAACACTTCATACACAAGGGTAAGAGGGAGATACACACCAACATGACTCTCTAATGATGTTTTAGTTTTAATATTGCATAGAATATAACAAAGTTTGTAATGATAAATCATGCAGATATGGTGGATCCTAACCTACTCATATAGCTAACAAGAGAAAAATGCTTATAAATGAAAGGATGTTTGGCCTCTCACCAATCATACCAGTGCCTACTCCATTGGGAAATAGAGTCACAAATGAGAAAGAGGATGAGGAACCTTTTTTTCAAACTAGCATTGGAACCAAGCTTGCATATGCATACAAACCCATAAGATAAGGAACTAGCAAATGCACATACTTAATAATCCAGAGCACTACTACAAATACCCACATGGAACATAAGGAATACCATCACAAAATCTTTGTAATGAATTAAAATTTTGTCACACATTCATCTAACTTATGGAAACAGGAGAAAGACCATTATGAGAACACGTGCAATGCATTATATTATTGTGACGATAATCAAACTCCTATTGCACTTATACCAGTAAATGTACAATAGGAAATCTATAATCCATTTTAGTGTTTCCCAAAATAATTACAAAATGCCATGGATACATACTATTTGTAGCTAAAACCTTCTAGACTACACCTTCCCTTGAATTACAAACAATCAACATCATTTACAGAGCTAAATATACGTCATTTGATTCCCTAGAACACTTCTCGAAGCACATATAGTCATGAATTGGTTTAAGGACCAACCCTTTTCCATCTTTTTGCATGTATATATAGCATTTATATTTCATCTTCTTGCTTGGACATGAATTTGGAGTGGGAAACATGTCTACAGGTCACCCATACTTGTTGCATCATCTTAACATAGGTTTATAGGTTGAGTCATGCCAAATCAAATGATTCACCCATGTTATTTCATCCTTGATGGGATCCACTAGTAGCTGGAAGAGTATGGGAGTCATCACTTGCTTGGTCACATCCAAAAAGATCATTAATGGTGGTCCTAAGAGTTGCAGGGGAGTGGTTGAGGTAGGTGAGGTCATCCTAAAGAAATGTAGGGTTTCAGGGGACCAAGGGACATTAGGACATGGGAACCAAGGACCTTGGGAGTTAAAGAAAATGGGGACTTAGGAAGAAGGTTGGGGAAATGGGGAAGTTTAGGATCTTAGGATGTCAGGGTTCAGGATCCCGAGGAAACTTGGAACCTCAAGGTTCAAAGTTCAAGGGTTCTAGAGGAACTAGGAACTAGGGAACATAAGAACATGGGAACTTGCGGAATTAGAAGACTGAAAAACTAGGGAACAAAGGGACCTAGGAAGTTTGGGGTTTTGAGGAACTGGGTAATTAGGGAACTTGAGGACATGGGAACTAGGGGACCCAAGAACATGTTCTAGCATCCCTAAAACCCTCGAAAACCTAGAAACCCATAAAAATTAGATTTAGCAAAGGAGAAACCTTTGAACTTAGAATAATTTGGATGTTTTGGCACTTAGAACATGATGAATACATGGGGAGGATAAGCCACCACTCTAACAAAAAAATTTGACCAAGGGAAACCCATTTAAGATCCCTCAAATCAATTATCATCAATGGGTATAATACTTCCAAGACAACAATGAGACACAACACTAAGGATTTGTGCAAATTTAGGGTGGGTTGCAACAAGCATGAAATAGGATGCCAATGAATTATTAACATAATTTATCACACATTGGAGGCACATCCTCTATTCATCAAAAAGTGCTCCTAATATGGATCACAGGGAACTATGTGACCTTTTTCTACACACCATTGATGGCACCAAGAGAGAAGGTCCAAAATTTACCCTACAAATTGTATGGAGAGGCCCTATAAAGTGCTCTAAGAATTGACCAAGCTACCATTGACAGTGGGAGAAAGGCCTATAGAACTAATGAAAGGCATGTCACTCAAAATGTGGCTCAATAAAACAATGAGAATAAGAGAAACAACTCATCTACCCTAAAAATCTAAAGAATAACTAAAATGCAACAACAAATGGGGTCACAAATATACCCCTAGTGAAAAATAGAAACAACAACAAAGGATATAATAAAAACTTTGGTGGGAGGAATTATATAAGCTAAAATAATCAAAATGTCAATTTTGTCGATTATCCCCATAACGATAACATTTTTTACCAAAGGGATAATTGATAGTAGGAAAACTATCACTATGATAACAATAGATATGAACTATACCATCACCCTTATGAGCCTTATAGATATTGTCCATTCCATCAAGGGGACATAGCATAGAGTTGTGCTAGGAGTATATCAGATTCATTTCAAAACTCCTCGAGGATCAACAGTGTTTATTCATAGATATGTTCCTCAATCTATAAGAAATGACATCAATCAACAAATTTCCTTTGCCCTATAGAATGTAAACTTGAAGATCTTTCAAGATCCTTATCCTTTCCATTGTAAAAAAGAGTCAAACATGCACAAGGGCTACCACTTTAGGGTCAAGGAAAGTGTCCCATCCCAATGAACCTAGAACACCAATCCAATTCGGGCCAAAAGGATTTTTAGGCTCTTCCAACAATATTTAGGATACATATGTGTGGAGTAACCGGTGTACTTCATCTAAGTGGTTGGTCTAGACAAAGACCAATATTTAGCCTTTTGTATAAGCTTCATCTAAATTGTTCCATCACTTATAGATAATTAGGGAGACTTGCCTATTAGCTTCTATTGGGTACTCTAGGTTTGAAAACTTACTTTATTTAGACTTAAATAGATAATGGCTAAGACCAGGATCAGTATAAAGCTCTGAGTTTGACTTTATTTGAAATTATTGGGAATGTAAAGGGGTAGATCTAGTAGAAGTAATTTAGGGGAATCTATGGTTTAGTAAAGGTAACCTATACTAGAAAAATTTAGACTCCTTACTAGGATGAAAATCAAACAAGAGTGAACCACTACAAATACAACGGTGGAAACAACTGAATGTAATCCATGTTTTCATTTTTGAAATATATGATTTTTATAATTTTTATTTGCTTTTTATTCTTTTGGATTTTTGAGATATTTGGTTTTTTATTCTTTTCAAATATAACACTTCTTTGAATGGAAGGTGTTAATTGTTTCACTAAATTCTTTATCATCTATTGTACACAAGAGATAGGCGTCATTGTTGATGTCTCCTTTAACTATGTATGGACCCTTCCCATCCTCTTGGAATTTACGCTTGTTCTTATGCTTTTTATTTTTCACACTTCCTCATCTAAGCATAAATTCATCAACCCTAAATGGACTAGCTAGGACTTCTTTTATAACCCAATTTGAACTTTCTTCTGTGCGTTGGGGCCTTATAAATTTTTCTAAAACTTGAAAATCCCATTGGTGAGATGAGGTCCAATATAGCATCCCTTCTATAGATAGGAGTTTGGTGAGTAAATCAAATTCATCTTTAAGATAAATTCAAACATCATCACATTCCTGAACTGTCTATAAAAATTGGAGTAATTTGAAACATGTTTGAGGCTCTTCCAGTAGTCCTTCGAGAGGAACAAAATTAATGCTCATTTTCTAATTAGGCTCAAGATGTAGATCCATGGAATAATTGATGTACTTTTTTTGGTAACTCCAAGACAGTTGGATTTTTGGCATCGAAAGTTATGCACAACTTTGTCTCATAGCTAAATTCCCCCACACTTCATTTTCATTGAGGAATTTTTCTATTGTTTCAACTTACACTTGGGGAGCTTCCCAAACATCATTAGATCTTGTTGAGCTCATAGGTGAGGCTTTCCCTGTAGGGTCCTCTCTCATGGATGCCCTAGGTAAAATTCTAGAATTGTCTTCAAGTTCATTTGTGGCTGACAACCCAATAGTGTGTCCCACTTTTTTGCCTAAGTGGAACACATAAAATGAACATTTTTAGTAGTTTTTAGTTTTTTAAGGGTGATGTAAACTAAGGAGTTGTGAAATTTTCTACATAGAATCAAGCTATAGTTTTTTTATATTTCTTAAATAAATATTTCTATCATTGTTTATTTTATTTTATAATCAATTTTTTATTTATTTTTATTATTTTTATGATGTGACATTATTCCATTATGCATAACTTTCAGTAAAAATAAAAAAATTTCCATGATTTATTGGAATTAGACCCTTAACTCCACTGTCTAGTGTATGGATCATTTTTTGGTAATTTTTTGTTAAATATTTTATTTATTATTAATTCTTGAATTAGTACTAACAAAAATTTCGGACCTCTATTATTTCGTAACATATTTCTTTTAGTATATATAGCAAAATTAAAATTTTATTTTTCATTGAAACAAGGATATCTATGTGGAGTGCAATGCATTTTTTTGAGATTTTTCTAACAATGTTTATTATTTTTCTTAGTGTCTTGAATAGAGGTCATTATTTTTTGTAATGGACCTACATTCATTATATTTTTTAAAAAATATAATATTAAAGAAAACATAAGACATATTATTATTTTTTGAAAGGTAATATGAAGGGCTACATACTTACAAAATGGAATTTCCAAATGACTTCATTTGATCCCCCAAAAGGTGAACCAAGACTGATTTTTTATTAGCATTTTGATAGGTGCAAAGGAGACTCTATCCTAGGTTTGATTTAATCCTAGGGTGGTTATATTCAAGGGGGTTTGATCTAACCCCCTTCAATCAAAACCCCTTAAATTGAGTCCCTCTAGGTTTAAATCATTAATTTTTCTAAAAAATATGTGATTTTAGGCAAAAATCAAGATGTCCCACAAGTGGCTGATAAGAGCGTGGTTCAATGGTCAAGTCACAAGTTTATTAAGGCAACCACCAAGGTTCAAACCCTCGCTGGGCCAAAGAGTTTGTAGGCCTTGTGCCTTCACTAGGCTAACATGCTCCCAAGATATGTGTCTTCGCTGGGCTATCCTGCTTGCAAGTTGTGGGCCTTCACTGGGCCAACAAGCTCATGGGTTTGAACTTGGTGATAATGCCTTGGGGACTGAGACCCCCTAGTAGTGGCCTCAATGATAAATCCATGGGAAGAGATCCCCCATAATGATCTCTCTAGGCTTGGAACAGGATAAAAACCTGAGTGACTCTAAATAAATAAAAAGATGTCCCACAAGTGGGACATACTATTATTGGATCACCCTTGTGCTAATTCTTTCTTAAGCATAAGCATAATCTTCCTTGGAATCAAACATTAAAATATTGGTAAGATTTCACCTAGACATTGCCTCATCATTTTGACCATTTGGACCAACCCTACTCCTTCAAAAGATGGGTCTTGATTCGCTTTTAGATTCCTCTCCTAGGGCATCTATGAAAATTTTGGGGTCTAATTCTTCCAACATATCTATTATGTTTACAATTTGAAGAGGAAGGTGATTTGTGTGTGTCAGCAATTTTTCATGAGGTAGCTAAAGAATCTCCCTTCTTTTTGCTTGTGATGCCACATGATCACTTTGTTCATTTAACAGTTCCTCAAACACATCTATGAATATATCTATGTTAGAAGATACTTCAATCATGCAAATTTGACCTATCTCATTGAATGGGAAACCAAAGGGTTCATATTGTTCTAATAATTCCAATATTTTTGTAGTCATCTTGATTGACACAATTGACCCTTGTTTGGAAGGTGCTCCCTTCTCATTTGTCTCGATCCCCACCTAATTAATGTTTTTGGCATGATTTTCATTCTTTCTTAAATACAAAACCTGAGTATGCTCCAACACCATAATTGTGTTTGTTGAGAGTTCTTAGTGTATCAATATATTTATCCTCTTCTTCATTACATCATCCTTCAACATACTAAATGGATTTGGATCTCCTTTTAGGACATGAATCTTCCCTAGGTAAAGGAAGTGAACCTCCTCAAATAATATTGAAGGAACTACCTTCATTTTATGTATCTAGGGTCTTCCCAATAGCAAGATACATCCCACATCATTATTAATGATGTAGAACACAGTTGGGACTATTTTTGTTCCTAAGGAGACTAGGAGCATTGTCTTTCCAATAGTAGTCACTTTCAAGTTGTCTTACCCTCATAAGGTGTCTCTTTAAATAGTAATGTTGGTATGGCTATATCGCATTCTCTCAAGAAGGAAGAATGGCACAATGTTTACTACTGCCCCATCATCTATTATGTCCTCTTGATACATGTACCATAAATCTAGACCTATAAATACATGGTGGGATCTCCTCTTCTTGTTAACTTAACCTCTAAAGACATTTTCTTTAGGTCAAAAAATAAACTAGTATCATGTAGTTTTACATTTGGTGGGTTCATGTACAGATCCACCTAGTTTATTTGTTCTTCTGGAGATGGAGTTATGTGATCAAGATACTTTAGCCCAATTTCTTATAGGAGGGCTATGTGATGTGATAGATAATTTCTAAGAAGATCAATAAAAGAGATATTTTCATAAGTTCTCTTGATATATTTGATAAGATTGTAAGATTTGATGGGAGACAACATGGGGTCTACCATTGATATGGATCTCCCATGAAATTTTGTTTCTTGCACAATGTGTGGGTTCTATATTTTCTTTATCTTGCACTAGCTCTACTAGGACCGACATCTTAGTTTCTCCTTTTGGCCCCAACTAGCTTGGCATACTAGGATCATTAGAATGGGACACATACATTTCAACCCTGAAGTCATAGTTTTGTGTGTGTTTTCCTCATTGTTATGATGGGAAGGAAATAAATCTTTAAAGATCTTTGATTTTGCATTCTAAGAGGTGATGGGTGTTTTTATTGTCATTGTTGTTAGCTTTTATTTCTTGCAAATTGAGGAACATATATATGAATAGACATTGTTGATCCTTAGGGAGTTTTGGAATGAATCTATTGTACTCCTAGAATGACTATGTATTATGTCCCCTTGCTTTATGGAATGAATAATATTTGTCAAACTCATAAGGTAAACAATACTGTTCATATCTATTATCCTCGTACTAATAGTTTCCCTACTGTTGGTTATCCCTTTGGTAAAAATTATTGTTGGTATGAGGATAATCAATAGCATTGAATTTTTAATTATTTTGGATGATATAATCCCTCCTACCATAATTTTTATTGTATCCTTTATTATTTTTGGCACTTTTCTCTAGGGGTGTGTTTTTCACCCCATTCATTGTCACATTTTAGTAATTCTTTAATATTTTCAGAGAAAATAAATTGTTTTCGTTATTGTCATTATAAAGTGTAGCCATATTTTGAATGATGAACCTTCAATTAGTTCCATAGGCCTTTCTCACACCATCAATTGCGGCTTGGTTAATTCTTAGAGTGCTTTCTAGGGACTCTCCATACAATTTGTAGGGTAACCTTTGGACCTCCTCTATTGTGTCCCTATTAAGAGTATGTAGAAAAAGGTCACATAGTTCCCTATAATCCATATTGGGAGCACTTGTCAATGAGTAGAGGACCTACCTCCAACACATGATAAAGTGTGATGTTGATTCCTTTTCATCATGTCTCATGCTCAAGAATTGTTGAATTCCTATCTTGACAAGATTATTCATGTCAAAAGTCATGACAAACTCACCAATGAGCTATAAAAATGAATGAATTAATGTTTCAAGGAGGTGGAAGTACCAATCCAAAGTGATCCCTTCTAGGGTCTTGGGAAAGATTCTAGTGACAACTTTGTCCCAAGGGAGGAGTTCCCTCACAACAGTTGTATATGCTTTGATATGAGAATTCAAGTAACCCTCCCCTTAGAATTTGGGAAGATATAGGAGAGGATACATGGCAATAAGAGATTATAGATTTAAGTTCTAGGGGCTCTTTCAAGTATTTAAGATACATCCCCATGAAAGTGTTTTGTGTGATAGGTGTTGTTCTTGTAAATATAATCCCCATGGGAGGGACTTGCTAACTAGGTTGGTCCTTGAAGTAAACATAAGTTTGATATCTAGGCATGGCTGGATAGTTTTGTTTAGTAGTTAATAGTTGCAATCCTAGTGGTTTTGTGTATAGTTTTGCATTGTGGGCATGCCACCAAGTTGAGCATTATACATTTTTTGTTGTTAAAGATGCATAAATGTCTCATTGCTCATGTTTTGAGAGAAAAAATTAAGGTAAGGGACTAATTTGAGTTACCCTTGGCTTTGATCATTTCTAGTAGCGGTAAATGGGTTAACTTGTGATCACCACTCCAGTGACCTATGAAAGGAAGCAAGGTACATGGAACACACTTCCTACACCAATCTAATGAGGGGAATAGTATGCAAATTTGTTTTAATCCTTACAATTGCAGCAATGTTAAACATATAACATAAAGATTATAGAAGCAACACAACACATAAAGAAAGTGACACAAGATATATCATGGGGAAACCTTTTCAGGTAAAAAACCCCACACTCTAAAACCTGCACAATGTATTATCAAAACAATGGTGTGTTTACAATACACTTGCAATGCAAGTTCTTCCAAGAGTCTTCAAATGTCATTTCTAGAGTGATCCTGGCAACATAACAGTACATGCACAAACATTATGCAACTACAACTCCAAACTATGTAATATATAGAGATTACAAGGCAATATTGAGAAGCCTCTAGAGATAGGCATCCATCTTGGCCACATGGCCACTTTCCCACATCAAAGGACACTTGTCCAAGATACAAATATCTCTCTTACATCTGTCATAACATGGCAGATTTGATTTCTCAAGGATAGAGCACACCATGCTAAAAATAGACTATGACAAATGCTCTTACGCATCTTACAGCTATCATAGATTTTCCCAACATAACAACCTTAAATTTTGTAAGAGAATCTGTCATACAAGACTAAATATAGAATATTCCTCTTACAACATGTCATAGCCCAACTTGGGCACCCAAAGATGCCTTTCTCTCATGCAAAGATACTCACCGACACTTGTCCCCACTTGTCATAGGAATCTCTATACTTGGCTCTTGCCCGTCATAGATTTTGTCATACACAATAACACCTCTATCATACTATAAGATGCCAACACATGGCATATTAGTGCCACCTCAAATGGGATGCCCAAATCCACATGTTTTTGACTTGACCATCCTTGTCACATTAAAAGTAGGATGACATGTCACAATGCCACCTAATACTAAATGACAAAACAAGATGTGCAAGTAAATATAAATTAGGCAATAAATAAATACACAATTAAAATATCAATGCTAGGAAATTGCAAAGGTTGAGACACATTAATTCCCAACATTCTCTCACTTGTCGAACACCTTGCAAGAGCCAATAGAAAGACAAGATTTAACTGCTAGAGGCCAAAAGGCCCATAGACTCTAAACACCATCTGAACTTATCTATGTCCATAGGTTTAGTCAATGCATCTGCAACATTCTTCAAAGTGTCAACCTTTTCCAACATCACCTTCCCATCTTCTACCATATCTTGAACAAAATGAAACTGAACATCAATGTGCTTTTTTCTGGCATAAAAAGTAGGATTCTTTGCTAAGAAAATCACACTCTGACTGTCACAATGGATAGTAATGTGTCCTGCATCAAAACCAACATCTGAACACAACCTCTTAAGCCAAATGGCTTCCTTACAAGCATGATTTTCTGCCATGTACTCTGCTTCTGTCATGGACAAAGCAACCACAGGTTGTTGCTTACTCATCCAACTAATAGCACCACCAAACATGACAAACACATAAGCATTGGTGGATCTCCTGCTGTCAATGTCACCTGCCCAATCAGAATCCACAAATCCACGAATACTCATAGAATGTTGAGGTCCAATAGGATAACCATGATAACATAAGGAATACTCAGAAGTACCCCTCAAATATCTAAACACTCTCTTCACTGCATCCCAATGTACCCATCCAGGATTAGCCATAAACTGACTAAGGACTCCCACTGCTTGGGTAATGTCTGGTCTTGTATAGTCCATAGCATGCATCAAGTTGCCAACTGCACTAGCATAAGGTACTCTGCTCATATCCTCCATCTTAGAAGGAGACTTTGGATAATCATCAACAGATAATTTTGTCCCCATCATTACAGGAATAGTCAACGATCTATAATCCACCATACTAAATCTCTCCAACACATTGTTAACATACTTATTCTAGCCTAGCCAAAGTTTTCTATTTGCTCTGTCTCTTCTGATCTCCATTCCTAGAATGTACCTGGTTGCCCCTAAGTTTTTCATTTCAAACTGTGCTGACAACTAAGACTTCAAATCAGAAATCATATTCTTACCATTCCCAATCAGTAACATATCATCAACATATAGTGTAATAATGAGAATACGATCATTGTCAAACTTGTAATATACACAATGATCTAATTTTGATCTCAAAAATCCAATAGACAACACAAAGGCATCAAACTTCAAGTACCACATCCTAGGAGATTGTTTCAATCCATATAAAGATTGAACTTTAACTTGCAAACCAAATTTTCTTTACCTTTCACTATGTAGTGGTCTGGTTGTGACATGTAGATTTCTTCCTCCAAGTCACCATGAAGGAAAGTTGTCTTCACATCCATTTGTTCCACTTATAAATCATAAGCTACTGCAAGAGATAACAGGAACCAAATAGATGTAAGCTTTGCAACGGGAGAGAAAATCTCACTATAATTAATTCCCTCCACTTGTGAATACCCCTTCGCAACCAATTTTGCCTTATACGTCTCAACACTGCCATCTACACCAGATTTCTTCTTGAACACCCATTTGCATCCAATAGGTTTTCATCCATCAAGAAAAGGCAACAAGTCCCAAGTTTTATTCTTTTCCAAAGAAGCCATCTTATCTTCCATGGCCTCCTTCTAGGAACCTACATCTTTCATGCCCATAGCCTCTGTCACAGTTCTAGGCTCATCAATGTTAGTAAGTAAAGCAAAAGCACAACTAGAATCAAGTAATGTATAACCAAAAATCTCAAGTTGCTTCCTGTTTCATATGGACCTCCTCAAAAGTTGAGGTGGAGGCTCTACTTCTTCTTCTAAATTTTTAGAGTTGCTAGATCTCTCCTTATCATCAGGTCCAACAAGGTCTTCTAGTTCAGTCTTCTAGTCAGGGGTAGTAGGAAACTAAACCACATCCTCTTTCTTTTCTTTTTCTTCTGGTTGTAAAACAAAAAGAGAAGGTGTTACCTCTCTGAAGATAACACTTCTACTGTACAAGACTTTTTTAGCCACAGGATCCTAAACTTGTACCCTTTTACACCGACACCATAGCCAATGAAGATACACTTAACTACCTTGTTCTCCAATTTTGACCACTTCTCCTTAGGCACATGTGCATATGCCTCACAACCAAAAACATGAAGATGTCTCAATGAAGGCTTCTTACCAGACCACACCTCAATGGGTGTCTTATAAATGAGCACTGAAGTAGGAGACCTGTTAACTAGGTTGCAAGCAGTGGCTATAGCTTTAGCCCAAAACTTTTGTTCAAGGCTAGCACCACTAAGCATACTCCTAGCCCTCTTTATCAACGTTTTGTTCATCCTCTTTGCAACTCCATTTTGCTGTGGGGTGTATGGAGTTGTCTTATGTCTTTCAATCCCATGTTCTTTATAGAACTTGTCAAACTTTGTGGAACAAAACTCACCACCATTATCAGTTCTCAAACACTTAAACTTTTTACCAGTCTGATTCTCTACAAAAGCTTTAAACTCTTTGAACTAACTAAAGACTTTAGATTTACTTCTAAGAAAATAAATCCATGTCCTACTGTAATCATCAATAAATGATACAAAATACAATGATTTGGAAATCAAAGGAACATTCACAGGACCAAACACATTAGAATGAATAAGATCCAACACACTAGAAGACTTATGAGAACTCGAGTAAAATTGAACATGGTTTTGTTTTCCATATACATAATGCTTGGAAAAGTCAAACTCAAGATTACAATCATTTAACCCCTCAATGAGGTTTTTATTTTTTAGGGCTCTAAGACCCTTCTCACTAATGTGACCAAGTCTCTTATGCCACAACATTGTCTTTTTAGCAGGAAGTTTCATTTCCAAATCATGAGCACCCTTAGGTACCCAGAAAGCACTACCATCAGAAGTAGAAGCAACACATTTCTTTACCACTAGTTCCAATGGTGAGGTTGAAGAATCTGAGGGTCTTTTATTCAAAGTAGAAGAACTATTGCACTGAGTAGTGCATGCATCCAACTGAAACAGAGTACCTCTCCAAGTACCCTTAGCAAGCACCATAGCTCCTCTTGTCATCTTGCATCCTCCACCTGAGAAGATAACCTGCACACCTGCATCATTCAATTTACTTATAGAGAGTAGGTTTCATGCTAAACTAGGGATGTGCATAACCCCATTGATCCCCTTCATTCATCCATTAGGGAATCAAATCAAGACTCTTCCACTACCAACTATCTTTAAGTGAGAGTCATCACCCAAGTACACCTTCCCACCATCATATTCTTCATACTTTATAAACCAACCTTGATGTGAGGTGATGTGGAAAGAAGCACTAGAGTCAACCAACCACACATCTTCTAATGCATGGATAGCCAAGGCTACAACAAAAGTATCACCATCATCTTGTGACTTGTCATAATCAGAGTTGGAGATGTTTTTCTTCTTTTTCTTCTTCTCCTCTTTACATTCCTTTTGAAAGTGCCTATATTTACCGCAGTTCCAACAAAGTCCCTTGGAATTTCCAAGAGATTTGGATCTCCCACGAGATTTGGATTTGCCCTTTTCAGCTTTCTTATCTTTCATTTTCCCTTTCTTGTTGGGTCTACCACAAACCGCAAGAGCCTCCTTTGCCGATTTGGAAGACTTTCTCCGCATCTCTTCAAACAATAGTGAAGACACCACTTCATCCATCTTAAAGGTGGTTGTACTCCCAATGGCCATGACAAGGTGGTCCCACGAGTATGGCAAAGAACAAAGTAAGGTCATGCAATGATCTTCCTCCTCCATCTTTACACCAACATATGTCAACTGTGTAACTAGCATGTTAAAGGCATTGAGATGATCTGCAACAGATCCTCCATCATCCATCCTTAGAGAATATAGCTTCTTCCATAGGAATAACTTGTTTACCACGGATTTAGCCTGATAAACATCACCAAGTTTCTCCCACAGCTCCTTTGCGGTCTTCTCTTCATGAACATTTAATAGGACAGAATCAGCTAAACAGAGTCTCACAAGACCCTTAGCTTTTCAATCTTTGAGATCCCAATTTGCATGAGCCACTACTATTGGTTTTGTGCCAGATATAGCTTCGCATAGATCTCTATCAACAAGCATGTCTTCCATTTTGAATTTCAACAAATTGAAATTGCTGCCATTGAATTTTTCCAATTCTATTCTACTGGATGTGCTTGTCATCTTCTTTCTGCAACAAGATCATAGAATACTCTATACAGACTCCCACTCAATCAAAGATTAGCTTAAAAAACCCCTACCCAACAACTAGGATCACAGGTGATCAAGCTCTAATACCAACTGAAAGGAAGCAAGGTACATGGAACACACTTCCTACACCAATCTAATGAGGGAAATAGTATGCAAATTCATTTTAATCCTTACAATTGCATAAATGTTAAACATATAACATAAGGATTACAACAACAACACAACACATAAAGAAAATGACACAAGATATATCGTGGGGAAAACCTTTTGAGGTAAAAAACCCCACACTCTAAAACCTGCACAATGTATTATCAAAACAATGGTGTGTTTATAATACACTTGCAATGCAAGTTCTTCCAAGAGTCTTCAAATGTTGTTTCTAGAGAGATTCCAGCAACATAACAGTACCCGTACAAACACTATGCAACTACAACTCCAAACTATGCAATATATAGATATTACAAGGCAATATTGAGAAGCCTCTAGAGATAGGCATCCATCTTGGTCACGTGGCCATTAGGTAATAAATAAATAAACAATTAAAATATCAATGCAAGGAAATTGCAAAGGTTGAGATACCTTAATTCCCAACAACCTAGGCCTTTTGACGACTTTATTTTTCAGAGGTTTCTCAGCACTTCCAACTTCAAGCATCCTGATCCATTGGACCAAGTGTTATGTGACTTTTTACCCAAAATGGAAAAATAAAGCTATTTACGAATAACCCTCTAAAATTATAAGAGGATTGTTGGGTGAATATTTTGTTATCAACTAACTGATAACAAAATGGTTATATCAATAACAATGTGATGAGATATAATCTCTCCTCTCAAAAAGGGAAGGCTCCCTTCTTATTGCACTTTACAATCAACAAGTACTTAACTACATTTATTTACACTAAAACTAACCTATGGATGTTGCCATATCATCTATTTCTCTTATTTCAGAAGAGATGTTCACTTACAAACTCTCAATAACAAACTCTTGATTCTTACAAAGTGTGATAAACTAAAAACTACTTGTTGGAATAATAATAACCAATATCCAAATTGAATAAACGTAAGAATAATCAAAGTGATACCAGAATGTGTCAATACCAAGAAACCCACAAAATTGCAAACTCTTTCGTTGCTTCTTATGTGAACTTGAAGTTGAAAAAGTATAGAATAAGGTGCAGCCCAAAGTCTTCACTATATGCTATGATGAGATCAAATGAACATAGAGAATAACTGGCAGCTCAAAGTATTTCAAGTATCTTCCAATCATGAACATAAACACAATTCCAAAGACAATATTGCAGCCCAAAGTCTACAAAATCAGATTTGGAGCACCTTCTAAGCACTTGATTCCACACAACAATTCAACCATGTACACAAGACAATGTAATAGAATAGATGTAAGAACAATTCTAAAACATCACAAACTTGATCCAGGATAAAGATTGGATGCCAACTTGCTTTCTTTGTATTGATTGAAAAATGATTTACAATATGAACTCAAAGTTTCAATTTGCTCTTCAAAATGGCAGTGCTTCGCTTCAATAGATAAAATATACTAATTACAAAAGAGCCCCTCTTTATTTATAGGGAGAGGCTATAAGCAAAAATAGGGAATTTACAACTAATTTGACTTATTCAAAATCAGAGTAATAATTGACTTGAGACTCTATCTCACAACTTCATGTAATCTAAATTTACAAAAAGACATGGAGTTTGTCATCTACAAAATACAAAATACATAACAAAATCTTGGAAAAAAAACTAAGTGTCCATAGACACATCTTCCTCTTCTTTCTCTTTCTCCAGAAAGTCTTCATATCTTTTCACAACCCCCTGAACTTCAATGTCATTTGGCCCTGGTGTGTACCTAGAGATGGCTAGAACTCGTGTGATAGAGTCCCCTATGTTCACATGTACTTTTCTGTGTTTGTCCAAGATTGTTTATAGCTTGTCTAGGATCACTTGAAAGTCTACTAATTTGTCAATGGAAGCCAATGAGAAAGCTTTTGATTCCACCTCAACATGAATTAGTGTGCTGAACTCTTGAACGACTGTATCCATGGGAAGAGTGTTTTGCTTGTCATCAAGTATCTGGCACATAAGTTCCCTTATCTTATCAGTGATATCTAATCCTTTGTCAAATATTTCATCCTGGGTTTCCTGCAAATATTTAATCAGTTCCTTGAGGACATCCCTTTTATGCTTCATTGATTCCCAGTATTTAATGTACATCTTCCTAGTGGGGATCACCCCATTCTCAACTAACACTTCTAACTTGAAATATTTCAACTTTGTCCAAGTCTCAAGATCCTTTTCAACTAGCTATAGATTTTGTGTTAGAAAATCAAGTGTATGGCTCAACTCCAACTTGACATCATTTAGATTGTTGAACAATTTAATAGAAGACTCCAAGAGCTGAGATCCTTGTGTGATGAGTCTTTCTATACAAGCACTTACAACTAAGCCTTGTGCTCCAATCATTCTGGCTTTCTAAATTGCTTCCTCATCAGCACATGTTGTTACAGGTTGTACTTGTTCTGAGGATTGATCTATTCTTAGAAATATAAAAGTAAGTTGTTCCACTTTGAGGTTAAGTTGATCCTTGATCACCTTATCTTTTTCATACCTCTCAATCAACGCAGCACATGCAGCATGCATATCTTCCTTGGCGCCTTCATGAGTTTATTTGCCAAGTTCTATTCTTGAAATAGTATAGTCTATAGGTTGAACTTCTGTGACACTTTTATCCGGTGGAGGCACAACTATTTCAGAATATTTGTGTCCCGATGGGTCAACAAGCACTCTGGATCAGGTTTTACCCTTCTTATCTACTTTAGGCTTGACTGGGACAAGTTGACTGAAATCAAAATCTTTAGGAGACACAAATTGTTTCTTTCTTTCTAAATTTTGTATCATAATCCATGGTGGAAGAACAAAAGAATCACCTCCTACCAAAGTCTAGGTGGATGAGCTAGTATTTACAAGTTCTTGTGAAACAGGTGGGATAGATGAATCTTTCACTAGTGTGGACACATGAGGAGTGATAGTAACAATAGGTGGGGTTTGTGTTTGTACAACAGCAGGATTAACATCAAATCACACTTTGGAAGAGGAAGAAGACAAAAACTTCTCAAACTCTGATTTTGTACCTAAATAAATCAATGATGTAGGAACATATGACAAGCTAGGTATGGATGAAAGAGAACCAAAAACATTATCAATGTTGTCATGGGGAAGATCAAACAATGACTCATTAACATGTGTAGTGGGGGATGATAAACATAATATATTGACACATTAGATGACTCAAGATTGGCAGAAACAGATGGCAATTGTTTTGCACTTCAAGATACGAGAGGCACAGGATTTTGAACACTTGAATCTAAAGGAGAAGAATGAGGAGGTGTTACCTGTGCATATTCAACTTGAGTGTCAACAAGAAGTTTATGTCTCTCTTCATTAGGCATTTCCTCATTTTCAACATCTGGTCAAATAGTTGTTCCTTATTTTTCCTTTCTCTTGCCTTTATCTCCTATTCTAAAGATATACTTAGGCTTTTTCCCACTAGCAGGAGTGTCCTCTTTATTCTTTGTCCTCAGCTCCTCTCTCTTCCCTACAAGTCCCTCTGTGTGCTCTTCCTCTGATCCTATTTTAAAGGGCTTCAATTTTATCTCTTTCTTTTGTAGCCAAACATTGGTGTTAGCAAGAATGGGCTAAAATATTTCTCTCACCGAGGTCATCTCCTTTTGTGACCATTGAATCACATGAAGAGGAGTATCAACAATCTTGTTGCCCATAAACACAGCTTCAACTATATCGCCTTCATCTTGCATATCTTCTAGGGTATCAGCCAATTGAAAATACCTAACTTGATCCAAGGAGAGTCGACTATAGTCCATCCTCCTTACATCTTCCTTAGTTTGGTATTTGGACCAAACATCGTCAGCCTTATGAACATGAGTGTAATTACCTTTCAGCTTGTCCTTCATCCCTTGGTAATCAAAATCAAGTCTTTTCCTGTATCTCTTCAAGGTAATCCATTACAATTTAGTTTCCATTGCTTTTTCCTTGGGAGTTGTGGAAATACCATATCTACCAATTTAAAATTGAAATTTGAAACCACCTCTATGAGATGCCGCTTGCTTAATATGCACATCCATAACTTGCCTACACAATTCCATCAGAATTAACCTGTCACATGGATACCTTGGAAGCATGTATGGTTGTCCACTAAAACACCCAACTCTGATGTAGGTGAAGGTGGGGAATTGTAAAAACATGCATCCAAACTTTTTCACTTGTTCCCAAGCCTCATTTGAGAGACTCTTCTTCTCAAGGTCCTTCTCTAGCATACAGATGTAATTGTAGAAGAATGCATCATTCACCCTCCTAAAGCGTTTGATGCTCTCTTTCAAGGTTAGCTGAGGGTAGTACTTGTGTATGGGAATGTTCCTCCTATCTCCTTCTGAAGTCAGCCCTGGAAAATGCTTCATAGTAGTAGCATACACCAAGTATGAAGTCATGTAGAACTTCAATGTTGTAGATACCTTTGACAATTGTTCACAAATGGAGTCACTAATATGTTGTCCCCACCATATCTTCTTATTCCTATTTTTTATGACATGAATGTATTGATACATCCATTCCTAAAAAGTATTAGAAGTGGGAAGACCTTTTACCTTATTGAGGAGGGTTTTGAGATCACCAACCTAATCAATAAACTCACTCCTAAAGATGTTCTTAGGCCATCTTGAAATTGTAGGCCTAGGAGTTTTGAGCCACCGAGTGTTGATGATTCTCTTACACTTTTCTGTATGAGTTTCATAATATTTGTGTGCACCTTCAATCGTAAGATTGGCATAATCATCAATATCTAGACATATGAAGACTATGTCAAAGAAATTTGCATCCAACTTAATGATAACCTTAACATTTGCATCTAATATGCTTCTGGTGTCTTTGTCAAATTTTCCCACCATAGCCAATATTAAATCAGTGTTATGTGCAGACATTGGAAAAGTGGAGACCAAATGGATGTCACTATTTAGGATGCATTGCACGTGTGTCATCACTGGTTGTTGATTTATCCTCTTTAAGAATCCAGATGTATCCACATGTCCAATCTCTGTATCTTTGAAGTCATCAATGTTAGACTCTACATAAGTCATTGGGATGACACCTTGGTATCTATACTTATTCTTCTTCATTGGAGAGGATTCAGACATCTGGCAAACAACTACAAAAATTTGACTTTTAGAAATTTTCCCAGAGTTAGAAAAATTTTGTGCATTCATCCTTGTGCAATTGCAAAATATATCTGCACTCCTATACTTATAAAATCTTCATATACAAAGCAAGAAAAAAATCTCTCCTTAGGCAAATTTTTAGTCATCTTTGTATGTAAATAAGAGGAAAATCTCTGCATTGCAAGTGTTTGTAAGTTCAAACAAAGCAGATGCACTTCGAAGAAATTTTTTTGAAGTACATCCCTTTATAAAAATCTTATAATTAGCATTTTATAAGTGGGGATTAAACATGTTGTGTGGGCTTTAACTCTACACAACATACTCATAACAATGTTGTGTGGAGTTTAAAGTCCACACAACACATGTTATGGGTTTGTGACTTAATAGGTGGTTAAGGGATGTCGTGTGGGCTTTAAACTCTGCGTGACATGTAACACTAGGTGTCATGTGGGGTTTAAAGTTCGTTGATGTGTTGTGCGGAGTTTAAAGTCTGCACAACACAGGAAGTGTTGGTAATGCAAAAAGTAGGGTAGTTTAAAGGATGTTGTGCAGGTTTTGAACTCTGCACAACATCTAATACTGGATGTTGTGCAAAGTTCAAAACCTGCACAACACCCTTATATTAGGTATGGAAAATGTCATATGTTTTTTCAGAGTTTAATCTCTGAACAACATATGATCCCATGATCATGTTGTCCGGAGATTAAACTCTGAACAATCATGATCGAAAAAAGAAACATAGTAAGAAAAGGAAACTATGTACAAAACTAAAACTAGGATTTCAATAAATGAAGAGATGAAAAAACTAAACTCAAAAAATAAAAATGAAAACAAAGAACTAGATTTACAAACTAATCTAGGGTTTTATAAATTAAAAAAATGAGCACCACATAATAGAGAAACAACAATGAAAGCACAAAGAAATGAAAAAGTAGTCACACTAGCGACTAGGTTGACTATCTGAAGGATATACTCACAAAATCAATGAGTTTAATCTGCTTAGGGCACAGAGGAAAATGGGAGACGCAACATGAAGGCAGGATGGAGAAAATAAAACACAAATCAAAACAAATAAGGGAAATGAATATTTTGAATCTCCTCCATTAATGACCATTAAAGGTCATACGTGTGCCAAAAGGAGTGTAGATGCGTTGATTCTTTCCGCAACTACATGAGATGTGTAGTTGCAGAGAAAATCTCTGCAATTACATATCTCATGCACTTGCTCAGTTTTTTAATACATTTACGCACAACTCAGAAAATTCTAACTCTAAAAAATGGAATTTTGCAAAAACTAAATATGAAACAATGCCTCAAATCAATGAGATCCTTCAAGGGGTTGAATCATGACCGAGATGACCTAGAATTGTCTTGATTTGCATGCTTAGAGGATGTGGGCTATGAAACGAACAAGTTTCGTAGGGGTTATCTCACGAATTGAGCGAGCTAGAATTCAAGGATAACAGTTGACTCTAATTGGGGAGCTTCCTTCAATTGTCCTTTGAAATGATCAAAGGGAGAAGAATCCCAGAACTCTAAGTTCTTTCATCCAACCATTGGGCCATAGAGTTAGGCAATAGACACAACACAAAATAACAAAAATAAAAGACCACAAAACTATACAAATAGTACAAACTTATCTGTCACTTCACTGAGTGAAAAGCTTCAGATGTTGTCTACTGTGAAGCAGCAGAAAAGGTGTCCCATCTTGATATTTGAGAGGAAAGTTGTTTTCACCACAGAATTGATGGATCACGAAAGGGCCTCTCCATAAAGAATCAAACTTTCCATGCATCCCTTTAGGTTCTCTTCTCTTCTCCCATAACAGAACTTGATCTCCAATTTGGAAACTCCCAGATTGTGCCTTCTTGTCAAAGAACTTCTTTACTTGACTTTGGTGTTCCACAATGCAAATCCACCACCTTCACACATTCCTCAAGTTCAACAAGAAACATAACACACTTGTCGATGGAACTATCAAAAGTTTCATCTTCAATTGCCTTAACCAACTTCAGAGTGGGAAATTCTAATGTGATAGGTATTTCAGCATTCAAACCATACAGAAGCTGAAATGGAGACATGCCAATTGCTCATTTAGGGGTGATACAATCTGCCCACAATGCATCATACAATGCCTTGTGCCATGTTCTCTGATTCTCATCAACCAACTTCTTGATTATGGTAACCACATTTTTATTGCTTGATTTGGCCTGACCATTTCCTTGGGGATAATAGTTTCAAGAATGAGCAAGAATAATACCATACTCAAAACAAAATTTTGTTATCTCATGAGACAAAAAACAAGTAGCATTATCTGCTACTATCTTGTTAGGCACCTCAAATCTTGAGATAATATTTTCTTTGAGGAAGTTGCAAACTACTTCCGAAGTAGCATGCTTCACAGGAATGGCTTCCACCCACTTGGTGAAGTAATCAATAGTTGTTAGAACATAACTATGCCCTGCACTTGATTGTGGATTCACTGCTCCAATGAAATCAATACCCCATTGTTGAAAGGGTTCCTCAATCACCACAGGCTTGAGGGGCAGAGCTACCAACTTGGGTTTCCGTACAAACTACTGACACAGTTCACATTTACATACCTAGTTGTACACATCTTGAAAGAGTGTGGGCCAGTAGTATCTTGGTCTCAATTTTTTCTGAGCAGTAACTGGAGATGAAAAATGTCCTCTGCATGCCAAGTTGTGAAAGGATTCCAACAACTTACCTTGTTGCGCTTTGTCAACACATAGAAGAAAAATTCCATTAATACTCCTCTTGTACAAACCATTGTCCCATAGAACAAAATTTGTAGCCTTTAGTTTGATTGTGCTTTTCTTCTTATATGACAAATTCTTAGGATATTCTCCATATGTGAGGAAGTGTGTAATATTCAAATACCATTCGTCTATTGTGCTCACAAACAAGACTGTGGGAAGTACCTCAGTATTCTCTTCCTCATTATCAGATATCTCTTCGGGTATGTTGTCAACGATCAACTGACACAAACCTTTCCCATGAACAATCTTGGTGGGCCTAATCTCCATGTCATACTCTTGGATCTTAGCAATCCAATCACCTCTTTTACTCCCAAACTCCTGCTAAGTCAACATAGACTTGATTGTTGAATTAGGAACCAATGCAATAGTATGAGAGTTAAGAATATAGTACCTAAATTGCTTAACTTATTTTACCATAGCATAAGCATGCTTCTGCATTGGTGAGTACTTAAGCTCATGAGTCTTCAAAGAACAACTAATGAAGGCTATTGGAGATTCAATTCCTTCCTTGTTTTGTTGCACCAAGATGGCGGATAGGGTATTCTCGGAAGCATAGTTGTACATGATAAAATCTTTGGTGTAATCTGGATAGACTAAGACTGGAGCATGTGCAATTGCCTCTTTTATATCATTGAAAGCCTCTTTATCTTCCACACTCCAATAGAAAGTAGACTTTCCCTTCATCATATCCACAATATGACAAGTTTTCTTTACAAAATATGGAACAAACCTTCACAGGAAATTCACCTTCCCAAAGAAGGAATGTACTGTTGTCTTACTTGATGGAAAAGTAAGACTCTGGATGGATTTGACCCATTCAGGATCAATCTTGGTACCTTCCTTAAACACAATGTGTCCAAGAAGCTTACCTTTTGTAACCCCAAAGATATATTTTTTGGGATTGAGTGAAATACCATGTTGGTGGCACCTCTCCAAAACTTGTCGTAAGTGATGAGAATGATCTTGACATTTTTTAGAAAAAATAGTCAAATCATCTAGGTAAACAACAATGAACTTACTCATTTCATCATGAAAAGCCAGGTCCATTTCTCTTTGAAAAGTATCATGGCATTGATTAATCCAAAACGTACTCTACAATATGCAAAAGTACCCCATGGAGAGATGAAAGCAGTCTTATGTTGATCTTCTTCACTAACTTCCACTTGATTGTATCTTGAGAAACTGTCTAACATAGACAATATTTCTGAACCTATCACCATTTGTAGAACTTGATCCACTACTGATAAAGGGTAATTATCTTTCAATGACAACTGATTCAAATTACGAAAATCCACAAAAATGTGAATTTCCCCATTCTTCTTTCTTACTAGAACAATATTGACTATCCATGTTGAATGATGGATAGGAAAGATAATTCTAGCATTCAACATTTTTTGAATCTCAGCAAGAATGGTACTTAAGATTTTTAGGTTATACTACCTTTGCTTATGCATGTGTGGTAAAGATCCTGACTTGAGGGGAATCTCATGTTGAACTTCCTTTAGATGGAAAGACTTCAAGTCATCATATGAATAAGCCAGCACATCAATGTATTGTCACAAAAGTGTCACAAACTTTGATGCAGGAGCATCCAGTGGTGTAAGGGCAATCTTACATCACCCAAAAAGAAGTTAATTCAAAATCATTGTAGTTGTTTTTATTTCTTCCCATAATTAGTGTTTCTAGTTCCACAATATTCAGAATAGTGATGTAGGACTTTCAGTTTTTCCAAAACTGCTAAAAAAAGCAACCTACCTGTTTTGAAAAGTGTACCTGCTATTTTAGGAAAGTTTGCATTTGGGTACAGATTGAAGCAAAAACTTACAGAAAGTTACATAATGGAAATATAAGGAGTCAGGCAAAGATCATTTGTGACCTGAAAGATATTAAAGTTTTTGTTTTCTGAAAAGCCCCTGAAAATTTCTGAAACGAGATATGAGGCACTAAAACATCCCATAACATCCCAACAAGTTGACAGAAATCCATTTACGAATTTTGAAATGTAGCTGGAGGCCGCCAAAAAGTGTTATTTATGACTATTCTGGGAACCCTGGGCAGTAGTAGAGTTAAGGGGGCAAGTGTAGAGTCAAGATAGGTGGGAAAATAGAAACCCTAGCTAATTTGGGGTTATAGAAGGCTGAAGATTCTATAGTCTTGAGGTTGGGAAAGCTGTAATGTGTTGCAGCTAGTAGAGGATTCATCCTCTGATTGTAATTGAGCTTCTATAATATAATGAGTTGTCTAGATCAATAAAAGAAAGTTATATTTTCTATGTTCAATTTATGTTGTGTGTTTTCTGATTTACCCCCTTCATCAAGTGGTATCAGAGCAAGGGTTCTTGAGTGTGTAGACAGATCACCGACCGTGAGGCAGTTTGCACCAAGACCTGAGGTTGTGGGTTTGCTACAGAGATCAAGATGCCTCCATGAAGAAATCGTATTGGGAGTAATGCTTTGACAGAAGAGGGTTTTAGAGCCCTACAAAGGCAAATTGATGCATTGCAAGAGGAGCTATGAAGAGGGTTTGATCTGAAAACAAGAGAAGAAAGCAAAGATGAAGCTGAAGAAGAGCTATCTGAGGAAGAACAAGAAGTTGTAGGAGATCCTACAGAAGTAAGGTTGTTAAGGGCCATTTCAAAGATTGGAAAGAGGCCTAGGAATGAAGTTTCTACATATTCTGGAGATTTGAATCCGAAACAACTCATTGATTGGATCAATGACATGGAGGAGTATTTTGAGTATGAAGATGTGGAGGACCCAGATCAGGTCAAGTTTGCAAAAACAAAGTTGAAGGGCCATGCCAGTATTTGGTGGAAGGAGGTCCAATTAGAGACGAACAGAAGAGGAAAAGGAAAGATCACCAGATGGGATCAGATGGTGGAGAAACTGAAGAAGCAGTTCATTCCTGTGGACTATGAGATGGAGCAATTGAAGAAGCTGCAAGGACTGAAGCAAGGTAACAAGTCTGTTAAGGAGTACATAGAAGAGTTTTATAAAATTACTATTAGGACAGGCCATGTAGAGCCTAATAAGGAGAAGGTAGCCTATTACATTAATGGGTTGAGGCCGAGTATTCAAGAGGAGCTGAGCCTGGTCAGAATGACCACCATAGAAGATGCATACCAGTTTTCCCTGAAGGTGGAAGAGAAACTAAATAAAAGATTCAATAGCAAGCAAAGGGGAAGAGGTCAAGGTGGAAGGACTAGTGGAAGACCCTATGGAGGCCGTAATAAAGATCAAAAGAAAAGTGAAGAAGTTGGCATTAGTCAAAATCAAAGACGAGATAATGGCTACCACCCTCATGATCAGAACAATTGCGAGCAAAGAGGAAGAGGAAGAGGCAGACCTGGGCAAGGACCCAGAAGAGGAGGTTTCAGAGGAACCTGTTTCCAATGTGGAGAAGAAGGGCATCGAGCATACAAGTGTCCGCAACATCAAGGAACAAGAAATAGAAGACCTGAAGGTAATGCACGAGTTGCACATGTAGATGAAGATGCACAGTCTAAGCATTCTAAAGATGCTAAAAGGGGAGAAACCCTAGTTGTCAGAAGAACTTTGTTGAATGAGAAGAAAGAACCCAATCAGAGGAAGAGTTTATTCTGCACAAGGTGCAAATGTGAAGGTAAGTGTTGTGATATTATTATTGACAGTGGAGTACTGACAATCTTGTTTCAGAGGAGATGGTTGACAATTTGAAGTTAACAAGAAGAAAGCATCCGCATCCATATCAAATTGCATGGTTGCAGAAGGACCATAGAGCTTTGGTCAATGAGCAGTGTTTAGTGAAGTTCAAGATTGGGGACTACCATGATGAGGTGCTGTGTGATATCATACCAATGGACGCATGTCATGTGTTGTTGGGGAGGCTGTGGTAGTATGATAGGAGTGATGTCCATGATGGCCATGCAAACACATATTCCCTAACAAAGGATGGAGTTTGTCATAAGTTGAAGCCCTTGAAAGAGGTGGAAGAAAAGGTATATAGTACTGCCAGAATTTACTTGGTAGATGGTAGAAATTTTTTGGAGGGAATGAAGCATGAACATCATTGCTTTGCATTGATTCCTAAGATTAGTCAAGAGAAATGTGAAGATATACCAGCAGAAGTTTTTGATATGTTGGAAGAATTTCAGGACATTATCTCTGATAATGTACCAGAAGGTTTACCACCAGTGAAGAAGATAAGTCATCAAATGGATTTGATACCAGGAGCTAGTTTACCAAATAAGGCAGCCCATAGAATGACTCCAGTCGAGAGTGAAGAGTTGAACAGACAAATTTAGGAGTTGTTGAGGAAGGGATTGATAAGAGAGAGCCTAAGTCCATGTGTGGTACCTACAGTACTAGCACCAAAGAAAGATGGAGAGTGGAGAATGTGTACAGACTCTTGAGCCATCAATAAGATCGTGATCAAGTACAGATTTCTATTGCCCAGAATGGATGACATAATGGACTATTTGAGTGGAGCCAAGTACTTCATGAAGATTCATCTAAAGAGTGGGTATCACCAGATCTGAATCAGAGAGGAGATGAATGGAAGATAGCCTTCAAGACAAAGGAAGGTTTGTATGAGTGGTTAGTCATGCCAGTTGGGCTAACCAATGCACTGAGCACATTCATGTGGCTCATGAATGAGGTACTGAAAGAATTTTTGGGAAGTTTTGTTATTTTTTATTTGGATGATATTTTGATTTTCAATAAGACTTGGGATGAGCATATGATGCATATCAGAAGAGTTTTAGAGAAGCTGAGGGAGGAGAAGTTGTTGATTAATCTAAAGAAATGTAATTTTGCAAAGGAGTTTGTATACATGGGATTTTTTGTCTCAGAGGAAGGTCTTAAGATGGACCCAGAGAAGGTGAGGGCTATCATTGAATGGCCTAGACCGAGGAGTGCTTGCGAGGTAAGATCTTTTCATGGTTTGGCAAGTTTTTATAGAAAGTTTATCAGGAATTTTAGTAGCATTTTTGCACCCCTAACTGAGACAATGAGAGGGGATAGAAAAGAGTTTAGATGGACTAAAGGAGCAGACAAGAGCTTTGATATATTGAAGCAAAAAATTGTAGAACAACTTGTTTTGGCACTTCCAGATTTCAATAAGGTATTTCAGGTAGATTGTGATGCTAGTGGTAGTGGTATAGGAGCTATTTTGAGTCAAGAAGGTAAGCCCATTGCCTATTTTAGTGAGAAGCTTAATGATGCCAAGAAAAAGCATTCTATTTATGATCAGGAGTTTTATGCAATAGTTCAGGCTTTGAAGAAATGGAGACATTATTTGTTGCCAAAGGAGTTCGTTTTATATACTGATCATTAGGCTTTACAATATCTTAATAGTCAAGGAAAGTTAAATCAAAGGCACTTAAAATGGGTGGAGTTTTTGTAGAGCTATATTTTTTTTGAAGCACAGGAATGGGAAGTCCAACAGTGTTGCAGATGCCTTGAGCAGAAGGCAAAATTTGCTAACAAAAATGAAGATATAGGTTGTTGGGTTTGATGAGCTCAAAAGTTTGTATCCTAGAGATCTAGATTTTGCAGAGGCACGGAAGGCTTGTTTGGAACCTGTTACTTTGGATAGGACAAAATGGTTGGATTTCATAATCCAATAAGGCATGTTGTTTAGAGGAAGCCAGTTGTGCATTCCGAGGAGTTCCATGAGAGAGAACCTGATTAAGAAGAAGCATAGTGGAGGATTGGCTGGACACTTTGGTCAAGATAAGACCATTGCTATTGTTGGTGAAAATTATTATTGGCCACAGTTGCAGCAGGATGTGAGGAAATTTGTGCAGAGTTGCAGAGTATGTCAGATGGAAAAAGGAGCAAGTCAGAATATAGGTCTATATCAGCCACTACCTGTACCAGAGAAGCCATGGGATGATATTAGTATGGATTTTGTTCTTGGTTTACCAAGGACACAGAGAGGACATGATTCCATTTTTGTGGTGGTGGACAGATTCTCGAAGATGGCACATTTTACTCCTTGCAAGAAGACTAATGATGCTATTCATATTGCGGAGTTATTTTATAGGGAGGTGGTGAGATTACATGGTCTACCAAAGAGCATAGTTTCAGATCGAGATACCAAGTTTGTTGGTTATTTCTGGAGGACATTGTGGAAGAAGTTGAAGATAGATTTGAAGTTTAGTTCTGCACACCATCCACAGACTGATGGATAGACTGAAGTGGTGAATAAGAGTTTGGGTAACCTACTACGATGCATAGTAGGAGATAAGCCCAAGGGATGGGATTTGATTTTACCACAGGCAGAATTTGCCTACAACAATTCTGTCAATAGGAGTACTGTAAATCACCATTCCAGATTGTATATGGGAATAGTCTGAGAAATGCTTTAGAGTTAAGGAATCTGGACAAAGTAGAAAAGACTAGTGCCGAGGCTGAAGACTTTGCAAAACACATGAATTTGCATGAAGAGGTGAAAAAGCACATTAATAAGATGAATATTCAATACAAGGCTAAGGTAGATCAGAAGAGGAGGTATAAGGAGTTCCAGGTAGGAGATGAAGTCATGGTTCACTTGAGAAAAGAAAGATTCCCAATTGGAACATACAATAAGTTGAAAATGAAGAAATTTGGACCATGCAAAATCCTGAAGAAACATGATTCAAGAAATGCATATGAGGTAGTACTGCTGAGTGGGATCAATATTTCCCTTGTTTTCAACATTACTGATTTATAGAATGTCATGAAGGTGGAACAGAGGATGGACCAACAGAAGTGCAATGGAGTATTCCGACATCTACTTCAATGGAGGAGATAGAAGAGATCTTGGATAGATGTGTGGGAAGAAGTACTCGGAAGAAGCAATATGAAGAATATTTGATAAAATGGAAAGGAAGGCCTGTTGAAGATTATTCTTGGATGTCCAAGGCAAAGGTTGACTGTTTGGGTTTTCCTCACACAAACATCTGAGACGTGACAGGGTCACTTCTCAAATTACCCTTGGTGTCTGATGCAGGAGCATCCAGTGGTGTAAGGACAATCTTGTATTACCCAAAAAGAAGTTAATTCAAAATCATTGTATTTTTTTCATTTCTTTCCATAATTAGTGTTTCTATTTCCATAATATCCTGAATAATGATGTAGGACTTTCAGTTTTTCCAAAACTGCTAAAAAAAGCAACCTACTTGTTTTGGAAAGTGTACCTACTATTTTAGGAAAGTTTACATTTGGGCACAAATTGAAGTGAAAACTTATAGAAAATTACATAACAGAAATATAAGACCTTTGGCGAGGGAATCAGGCAAAGATCATTTGTGAACTGAAAGATATTAAAGTTTTTTGTTTTCTGAAAAGCCCCTGAAAATTGCTAAAATGAGATATGAGGCACTAAAACGTCCCATAACATCACAAAAAGTTGATGGAAATCTATTTATGAATTTCAAGCATGATATTTCACATCGCGAGTTTTTCAGCACTTAAAACGGTTCGTCAATCAGACACCCGGATCAAAAGTTATGCTTCCCGGAAGTTGACCTACTTTTGGAGGGAGTTGCAAATTTTGAAATTTAGCTGGAGGCCACCAAAAAGTGCTATTTATGACTATTCTGGGAACCCTGGGCAATAGTAGAGTTAAGGGGGCAAGTGTAGAGTCAAGAATAGGTGGGAAAATAAAAACCCTAGCTAATTTGGGGTTACAGAAGGCTGAAGATTCTAGAGTCTTAAGGTTGGGAAAGTTGTAATGTGTTGCATCCAGTAGAGGATTCATCCTCTTATTGTAATTGAGCTTTTGTAATGTAATGAGTTGCCTAGATCAATAAAAGAAAGTTCTATTTTCTATGTTCAATTTCTATTGTTGTGTGTTTTGTGATTTACCCCCTTCATCAAACTTGTTCTTTTTCTCCAATGTGCAACATTTCCCAAAATTCACTATTTTGGGATCACTTTCTATACTTAGATTAACTTGTTCAACCTCGATTGATGAATCTAATCTAGACTATTGTTGTCGTTTGATATAGCGATCATTCTTATCAAAAAAAATTTCTAGAGAGACCAACCATTTGGGAATCTTATTTCATTTCAGTTGTAGTACTTCTACACTAGTTTCTTTATTTACTTCAGAAATGGATTTCTGAGGAGGAGAATCACTCCCTTAAAGTACAACTCATTGAAATTCTCTACCTTTTCCAAAAAGGCAATAATTTGGTTATCGTCATTGAAGATTTGGCAATAATTAGAATTGTTAGGAACACTTGGTTGAAAGACCAACTCAATGGTATACTTACTCTCCTTGAAATCCTTATGCAAAACCATGAGAGTAGCCGATACAACCAAAGAATCTGCTGTCATTGTATTCCCTTGGAACCATAGAGATGTTAAAAGCATCAAAATCTTCTATGCAATCCCAGACATGATTACTGTAATGCCTCAATCTTTCATTCTTTGTCTAGTATAGATTTCTTACCTGACAAATAATCATCTCAGCATCACCTTGCACATGAAGATTCTTTATTCCTTTCTTATGTGCGACATCTATTCCTAACAATAGAGCTTCATACTCAGTGGTGTTGTTAGTGTTGTCAAACTGCAACTTGAAAGAAAAGGGAAAGATATTTCCTTCAGAGGATATGAGAACTATCCCTACTCCAGATCTAGTGGAAGAACAACTGCCATCAAATTCCAAAATCCAAACATCACTTGAATCTCCTACCTTGGTAGTTTCGAAGTCTAGGTTCTCTTCACTTGAAGATGATGAATCTTCAATTACCTGGTCTGCACTTAAATCATCATCTGGTGACTCAGAAATCTCATCAGAAGTCAAGAAATAAGCACCCATACCTAAAGACTTAAAAAGAATCTGAGATTTTGGATCTTTAGATTTTGCTACAGTGTACCTAGCCTCTCTTTCTAGAAGAAGCTTCTGCATGACACCTTTGATAGGTATTCCAACTTCCAACCAATCCATGTTGATCTCACTACCAACATCCTTGCAAAAATTCTGCCCCAACAAAATGCCATATGAAGCCGGGACATCAACTACCAGAACTGTCATCTTGATCCTCTTCTCAGGAAAAGTAGCGAATGCAAACTGGGCATCTTTGATTTTCCCTATGAGAGGCTCTTGCTTAGTTTCCATGGAGAAACAATGACCAAAAGTCTTTTTCAATGTTAATCCCAAAGCATTAGCTACTTTGGTAGGCATCACATTATTAGAAGCACCTGAATCTATGACGCAATTACTCAGTTTATGGCCATTAACAAGTAAAGAAATATAGAAAGGCTCTATTTTCCCAGTAACAGACGAAGGAGTAGCAACTAGGTTGCTTTGGGTAGGTCTTTCTTTAGGAGCAACTAGGTAGTTTTGGAAGAGTCTTGGCCAGTAGGGGCAGCTTTGTTTTTGATAAATTTAGCCAATCTCTCAAACTGTTCAGGGTTAGCTTGAAGATACTCAACCTCTGACATTTGAATTTTAGTCTTCTTAGCATGGTCTATAATATCAAAATCTTGATATTGATTTGCTAAAGAAGACGGGGTGTTTTCAACTTGTGGTTTTTGACTAGATGCATTGAGTCTAGATGTAGAAGAAGAAACAAGAGGATTTGGTGTACTTGCTTATTTCCCATCAAGTCTTTTAGTTGAACTGGTAAAGGAGTTCTCCTTTTGGCAATTGTGATCACCGGCTATGGATCATCCTTTGAATTGGCTCTATCAACCTCATGAGGATGGTTGAGCTGATTTGAGAATGGGCAAAAACCACATAAGACTCACCATATGCATTTCCTTCTTGTTCATCCTCTTCTTCATAATTTAGAAACCCGATATTAGAGTTACCAACTATCTCTTCTTCCTCTTCATTAAAAAGATTAGTGCTATCTTCTTGAGGATACTTTGGTTGTGGAAGATCATCCTATTTGGATTCATAGGAACCTACTGTTGCATTTACAGGTGGTACCTCCAGCACAAGCGTTCCTTGTGGCAGTGGAAGTCTATTCTGGTTTTGATTCCTTGCAGCATTGTTTGGGTAGTTAGAAGTATTTGGGTAGGTTCTCCTCAGAATGTCTTTTTAAGAGGGAATAGACAAACATTGAGACATCTGCTTCTTAAGACCTAGCATCTCATTAGCTAGCTTTTGCACCATGGGATATGTGGTGCTAGTAGAGGGTGAGGTAGAAGAAGGTTGTCCTCTAGACCTATTTGGATCTTTCATTATCTTTCTAGCAAGGACTAAATCATCCTCTATCTCAGTAACCAGACTGTCTGGCAATTAAGTGTTAATTAAGAAACACTTCAAATTTTCAATTGTTGGTTGAGCAATTGTTAGAATTCTATTTGTCAACTTATTAAACTTTGCCACAAACTCAAACACGGGTTCTTGTGGTTCTTTTTTCATTTATGTAAGCTGAACCAACAAAGCATGAGCATCTTCTTTTGGCTTGAACCTCTCTTCAAATTTATCTCCAAGAGTAGCCCAACTGGTGATACTCCCTGCTAAGAGATGATAGAACTAGTCAGCAGCCACTCCTTGGAGCATTTCTACAAATAGCCTCACTGACACATCTTCATGCTCTACTCCAAGAACACCGCATGCAATATAGAAGGTAGCGATGTGCTCGTCTAGGTGCTGTTTACAGTCTCCATAGGACTTGGGAAAGTTATTACATGAACCTCAAGGAAGATGTGTGATGGTGGTGCCAAATCAATGGCCCAAAAAGCATTTCCCCATGGACCCTGAGTAGCCATTTTGCTAGGGTTAAAAGGTGGAATAGAAAACCTTTGAAGAGTTGTGATGGGTAGCACCCTACGAGCACTTGAAGCTTCATGTGGTATAGGAGACCTTGCGTTGGTGTGCTGAAGAGGTGTCCTTGGTTGAACCAACAAAAAATCAAAGCTATGTTTTTGCAACAACTTCAAAGTAGGATCTATGATTCCTTGAGCTCTTCTTCCACGTGTATAACTTTGTTCTACTAGATTGCACACTTGATAGAAAAATAAATCAACAACTACAACAAAATAATTATAGACAATGAGGTACTGATGTACTTCAACCAAATGCTTGAGGCTCTTGGTTGCATGTCCAATAGTCCCCAACAGAGTCACCAAAAACTGTTGGGTGAATATTTTGTTATCAACTAATTGATAACAAAATGGTTATGTCAACCACAGTGTAATGAGATATAATCTCTACTCTCAGAAAGGGGAGGCTCCCTTCTTATTGCCCTTTACAATCAACAAGTACTTAACTATGTTTATTTACACTAAAACTAACCTGTGGATGTTTCCATATCATCTATTTCTCTTATTTCAGAAGAGATGTTCACTTACAAACTCTTAATAACAAACTCTTGATTCTTACAAAGTGTGATAAACTAAAAACTACTTGTTGGAATAATAATAACCAATATCCAAAATGAATAAACATAAGAATACTCAAAGTGATACCAGAATGTGTCAATACCAAGAAACCCACAAAAGTGTAAAGTCTTTTTTTGCTTCTTATGTGAACTTGAAGTTGAAAAAGTATAGAATAAGGTGCAGCCCAAAGTCTTCACCATATGCTATGATGAGATCAAATGAACATAGAGAATAACCAGCAGCTCAAAGTCTTTCAAGTATCTTCCAATCACAAACATAAAAACAATTCCAAAGACAATATTGTAGTCCAAAGTTTACAAAATTAGATTTGAAGCACCTTCTAAACACTTGATTCCATGCTACAATTCAACCACGTACACAAGATAATGTAATAGAATAGACATAAGAACAATTCTAAAACATCACAAACTTGATCCAAGACAAAGATTGGATGCCAACTTGTTTTCTTTGTATTGATTGAAAAATGATTTACAATATCAACTCAAAGTTTCAATTTTCTCTTCAAAATGGCAACGCTTCGCTTCAATAGATAAAAGATACTAATTACAAAAGAGCCCCTCTTTATTTATAGGGAGAGGCTATGAGAAAAATAGGGAATTTACAACTAATTTGACTTATTCAAAACCAGAGTTCTAATTGACTTGGGACTCTATCTCACAACTTCATGTAATCTGATTTTACAAAAAGACATGGAGTTTGTCATCTACAAAATACAAAATACATAACAAAAGCTTGGAAAATAAACTAAGTGTCTGTAGACACATCTTCTTCTTCTTCTTTCTCTTTCTCCAGAAAGTCTTATATCTTTTCACAACCACCTGAACTTCAATGTCATTTGGCCCTGGTGTGTAACTAGAGATGGCTAGAACTCATGTGATAGAGTCCCCTATGTTCACATGTACTTTTCTGTGTTTGTCAAAGATTGTCTGCAGCTTGTCCAAGATCACTTGGAAGTCTAGTAATTTTTCAGTGGAAGCCAATGATAAATCTTTTGATTCCACCTCAGTAAGAATTAGTGTGGTGAACTTCTGTACAACTATATCCATGGGAATAGTTTTCTGGTTGTCATCAAGTATCTGGCACATAAGTTCCCTTATCTTATTAGTGGTATCTAATCCTTTGTCAATGCTTTCATCTTGGGTTTCATGTAGATCTTTAATTAGTTCCTTGAGAACATCCCTTTTATGCTTCATTTCTTCCTGGTATTCAATGTACATCTTCCTGGTGGGAATCACCCCATTCTCAACTAACACTTCTAACTTGAAATACTTAAACTTTGTCCAAGTCTCAAGATCCTTTTCAACCAGCTGTAGATTTTGTGTTAGAAAATCAAGTGTATGGCTCAGCTCCAACTTGACAACATTCACATTGTTGAAAAATTTAATAGAAGACTCTAGGAGTTGAGATCCTTATGTGATGAGTCTTTCTATCCAAGCACTTATAGCTTGGCCTTGTGGTCCAATCCTTTCATATTTCTAAATTGATTCCTCATCACCACATGTTGTTATAGATTGTACCTGTTCTAAGGATTGAGCAATTCTTAGCAACACAGAAGTAAGTTGTTCCACTTTGATCTTAACCTGATCCTTGATCACATTATCTTTGTCATACCTCTCAATCAACATAACACATGTAGCTTGCATCTCTTCCTTAGTGTCTTCATGAGTTTGTTTGCCCAGTTTTATTCTTAAAATAGTATAGTCTGTAACTTGAACTTTTGTGACACTTGCACAACTATTTTAGTGTATTTGTGTCCTGATGGGTCAACAATCACTCTAGACTGGGTTTTAGCCTTCTTAGCTACTTTAGGCTTGGCTAGGACAAGTTGACTGAAATCAAAATCTTCAGGAGACACAGATTGTTTCTTTCTTTTTTATTTTTGTGTCATAAGCCATGATGGAAGAACAAAAGAATCACCTCTTACCTCTGTTACCAAAGTCTGGGTGGACGAGGTAGTAATTATAGGTTCTTGTGAAATAGGTGAGATAGATGAATCTTTCACTGGTGTGGACACATGAGGAGTGACAGTAACAATAGATGGGTTTGTGTTTGCACAGCAGCAAGATAAACATCAAATGACACTTTGGAAGAGGAAGAAAACAAAAACTTCTCAAACTCTGATTGTGTAATTGAATCAATCAATGATGTAGGAACATTTGACAAGCTAGGTATGGATGAAAAAGAACCAAAAACATTATCAATGTTGTCATGGGGAAGATCAAACAATAACTCATTAACAAGTGTAGAGGGGGACAAATGAACAGAATGTATTGACACATTGGATGACTCAGGATTAGTAGAAATAGATGGCAATTGTTTTGCACTTGAAGATACAGGAGGCATGGGATTTTGAACACTTGAATCTAAAGGAGAAGAATGAGGAGGTGTCACCTGTGCAAATTCAACTTGAGAGTCAACAGGAAGTTCATGTCTCTCCTCATTAGGCATTTCCTCATGTTCAACATCTAGCCAAGTAGATGTTCCTTCTTTTTCCTTTCTCTTGCCTTTATCTCTTGTTCTAAAGATATACTTAAGATTTTTCCCACTAGCAGAAGTGTCCTCTTTATTCTTTGTCCTTAGCTCCTCTCTCTTCCTTGGAGGTCCCTCTTTCTGCTCTTCCTCTGATCCTATTTTGAATGGATTCAATTTTATCCCTTTCTTTTGTAGCCAAACATTGGTGTTATCAAGAATGGGCTGAAATCTTTCTCTCATAGAGGTTATGTCCTGGTGCAGGAGCACCTACCTGACAGCTAGTCTTGATAAGGCAGTTAGTAGTTTTAGGTCTTGTTTATGTTTTCAAGAAGGTTTGTTAAGACCAATGCATGTAATAAGGTCATGCTGATCATGATAAGATCATGCTGACCAGGCTTTTACTATTTTTAGTTAAGTTTGTTAGAACAGCTGTCATGCTGTAGGGTCCGGTTGGATCTCCCAGCCGCTTGGAGAGTTCCCAGCCGCTTGGAGTCGGGTCAGTAGTACTCGAAGGCAAATCTATTTAAGCTTGAGGATCGGTCGATATTGCATAGATATACAGATAGATATCATCGATCGAGCTAGGTTGCAGAGAGTGAGACTGAGAGAGAGATTGATCATTGTATTTGCATCTTTTTGAAATCGAATAAAGAGATCCTGTTATTGTTCATCCTCTGTTGAATTCCATTTCTTGATCGATTTGCTGGTTTGGTGGCTGTATGGATTTGCTGATCCATTCCACCGGTTGATCCGTCTGATCGGTGGAATGGCGATGTACAGTAGATTAGGTTGTAGTTTGTTTGTTCGCATGCAGGTGTGCAGGATCGCCGTCGAGGGATGTTGAAGACCCTAGCATGGGCATGTGCTAGGTTGAGCTGATAGAGTGTGGAAGATCACCCTGAGAGTGGATCGGGTCATCCCTGGAGGATCGGCGAAGTGAAATTTCGCTAAGTGAAGAAGTTCGTCAAAACGGCATCATCAGGATATCTTGGTGAATATCCTGCAGTTAGTTCGGATATCGTCATCCGGATAAGTGGAGGAGAGCATGATGCTTTCGATTGCATGAAGTGCAAGTGCGTCGGGGTGATCATCATCAGGAGGGCTGAGGAGAAGCGTATCGGCATCAGGTTGAAGATCGGGTTGATCAAGTTGATCGCGGGCCGGAAAAAACTAAGTTTGGCCAACAGCAGGATATGACGTCATCATCATCATGATATACGTCATCAGGACATTTCGGAGCGGCAGGATATTGAGAAGTTGCGGGTGACGTCATCATCATCAGGATCTACGTCATCAGGATATCGGGTGACGCAAGCATCGAGGAAAGGTGCGAGGAGTTAAGGTTTTGTCATCATCAGGATAAATGGAAGGAACCAGATGTTCTTTATCCTGTTGAATATCATGATGTTGAATATCATGATGCTGAAGGAAGAGAAGACGGAAGTTGTCGCTGAAATGAACAGTGGACGTCAGGAGGATGTTCGCGCTGGTCGAACATGATGATGCTGCCAAACATGATGATGCTGTCGATAATCAAGTAAGGTGATGCTGTTGACAGGCGAAAGTGCGAAGGCTTGTCTGCAGGAGGATATCGGTCGGCAGGTGGAATATGATGATGATGCTGACAGTGAAATCAAATATGATGATGATGAGGATGAATATGATGATGATGATGGGCTGCAGACATCCATGCTGTATGCGAAGGTTATAGTGTGGATGCCTCTGCATCATGTCCTTTTGTGACCATTGAATTGTAGGAAGAGGAGTATTGGCAATCTTGTTTCCCATATACACAGCTTCAACTATATCGCCTTCATCTTGCATATCTTATAGGATATCAGCAAATTAAAAATTCCTAACTTGTTCCAAGGAGAGTCAACTATAGTCCATCCTCCTTACATCTTCCTCAGTTTGGCATTCAACCCAAACATCTTCAGGCTTATGAACATGAGTGTAATTACCTTTCAGCTTGTCCTTCATCCCTCAGTAATCAAAATCAAGTCTTTTCATGTATCTCTTCAAGGTAATCCATTACAATTTAGTTTCCATTTCTTTTTCCTTGGGAGTCGTGGAAATACCATATCTACCAATTTGAAATTGAAACTTGAAACAACCTCTATGAGATCTCGCTTGCTAAATATGCACATCCATAACTCACCTACACAATTCCATCAAAATTAATCTGTCACCTAGATACCTTGGAAACATGTATGGTTGTCCACTAAAACACCCAACTCTGATGTAGGTGAAGGTGGGGAATTGTAAAAATATGCATCCAAACTTTTTCACTTGTTCCCAAGTCTCATCTGAGACTCTCTTCTTCTCAAGGTCCTTCTCTAGCATACAGATGTAATTGTAGAAGAATGCATCATTCACCATATTAAAGTGTTTGATGCTCTATTTCAGGGTTAGCTAAGGGTAGTACTCATATACATGAATATTCCTCCTGTCTCCTTCTGAAGTTAGCCCTAGAAAATGTTTCAAAGAAGCAGTAGCATACACCAAGTATGAAGTCATGTAGAACTTCAATGTTGTAGATACCTTTGACCATTGTTCACAAATGGAGTCACTAATATGTTGCCCCCATCATATCTTCTTATTTCCCTTTTTTATGACATGAATGTACTAATACATCCATTCCTGAAAAGTATTATAATGGGAAGACCTTTCACCCTGTTGAGGAGGGTTATGAGATCACCAAACTCATCAATAAACACTCTCCTAAAGATGTTCTTAGGCCATCTTGAAATTGTATGCCTAGGAGTTTTGAGCCCCTGATTGTTGATGATTCTCTTGCACTTTTCTGTATGAGTTTCATAATGTTTTTGTGCATCTTCAATCATAAGATTGGCATAATCATTAATGTCTAGACACATTAAGACTATGTCAAAGATTGCATCTAACTTAATGATAACCTTACCATCTACATATAATATGATTCTCATGTATTTGTCAAATTTCCCTAGCATAGCCAATATGAAATCAGGGTTCTATGCAGACACTGGAAAAGTTGAGACCAAATGGATGTCACTGTTCAAGATGCATTGCATGTGTGCCGGCACTAGTTGCTGATTTATCCTTTCTAAGAAAGACATATCCACATGTCCAATCTATATATCTTTGATGTCATTAATGTTAGACTCTATAGAAGTCGCTGGGATAACACCTTGGTATTTGTACTGTTGAACACCTAGAATACTGAGAGGGGGGTGAATCAGTATTCTCTTAAACCATTCACTTATTAAACTATTAATCCATTTGCCACATTCAACAACAGTAAAGAAAATTAAGCATAGAATGAACAACCACAAAATGTAACACATAAACACCAAGATTTTTACATGGGAAACCCAAAATGGGAAAAGCCACGGTGAGTGTTAGCTCACAATATATTATGTAGTAACAATACTAAATTACAAAGAGGCTCACTGCCCTAAGGACTCATTGTCCAAAGAAAGATGCTTACTACATATAGGCTCACTGCCTAAAGAAAGATAGAGATAGAAGGGTGGCTCACTACCAAAATGAATTGCTATAATGGCATCTACAAATGCATGGATACGTGCTCCAATGTAGCTCAAAAAATTATCTCAAAACTCTCCATCCTGAACTGCTCTTTTATATTGCTCTGCTCTTACAATAGAATAAGATCTCTCTTCTTCTGCACTTGTCACCCTTGCAAAATCATAGAACTTCACATGTCACACACATACACACTCAAATTTGCACACCCATAACCCAAATGCTGAAATGGATTATGTATATATATCCGTAACACTTGTAATCTTCAAATTAGGTTGGCCTACAAAGATGAAGCATGTAGTTATGCCTTGCAGTGTAGTTTGTCAGCCTAATCCACTTACCAAAAGGATTTGTGAACCAAATCAACACTTGAATTACATTCAAACATGTCAACTTCAATTATAGAACCACTTAGGATATGATTCCAATCAATAGATCTTACCACACAGATCAAAGTATCAGGTCAGCCTTATACTTAGACTATCACATGTTCGTTCTAACTGTTAGAACACAACTTTCGGTGCGGACCATAAAACTTTCTCAAAACTATAGCTAAGAGCCTTTAGGCATCCCCAAGATTACCTTTAGAACCACATAGTATAATATAATCATGCGGTGAAATGTGGACCATCATAAGTTGCACTGAGTCACTGTCAAATACCGTCTAAGCATGTAGTGAAACTTAGATGCTCATAACTACCTTACTAGTGGACTTCAAGCTCTACAACTTTGGATTTAGAGACTTCAGACATGTGTTTACAACACCTCAAAACCACAGAAAGAAATATCTATTACTGGAGGAATGCGGACCAAAACAAGTAGGTGCTCTACACTGATTACTGTTGTTCTTTGCTATGCCAAACTTAAGCTTCTTAAGAGTACACTTCTGGAGATGATCAAGAGATGAAACTTTGGATTTAGGATCATCTAAGGATTAGAAACATATTACCGGATCTGCAAGATCAAATCTTCAATTGAGGACCAATGTTGATCATAATATTGTCTCTTTGTAGTCATCTCAGTACTCTGCCAACACTTAGCCAAAATGTCTAAGTCTTCTTCTTGGATCAGAGTTCTCTATATACATGACTTCATGAGGATTACTATAACCTCACAATCCTTTTGAATCCTTTTTATTATCAATGACAACACTAATCAAACATCATGCTCATCCAAACTTATCATGCCAGCAGTGTCTTCATCAAATGATGTTTGCCAAGCTGCCAACATGTACTTGATCTTCTTCTTTGGAGAGGATTTAGAAATCTGACAAACAACTGCAAAAATATGACTTTTAGAAATTTTCCCAAAGTTGAAAATTTTCATGCATTCATCCATGTGCAATTGCAAAAAATATCTGCACTCCTGCACTTATAAAATTTTCATGTGCAAAGTAGGAAAAAATCTCTCCTTAGGAAAATTTTTAGTCATCTTTGGATAACTCAGGTTTATTGGTCCTTGTAATAACTTAGGTGTAGACAAAATCTGAGTTTCTTTCTGCTTTTCCAAAAACTCTCTTAAAGAGTCAAATGAACCTTCTCTAGTAGTGTCTCTTTTGCCTTCATCATGAGACACTTGAGCATCATGCTTCTCCAAAGGATCTTCTTGAGTAGGTTCTTGTTCATTTCCTTCTATTTCCAGAGCTGAGTTATCAATCATCTCTTCATTTACCTCATTCCTTTGATCATCTTGTCCTTCAGAAGCTTTGTCCTCAGATGCCACTCTTGTCTCCTTAGAGTTCTTTTCCACTGCAGATTCTTTCATTTCTTCATCTTTCCCAGAGTTCACCGGAGGAGTTATTGCACTTTGATCCACACTCTGCTCAACATTCACTTCCAGAACTGTATTTGAATTATCAATATCAACATTTTGTTCTTCTTCATCTATATCTATCACGGTTGGGATGTGAAGTTCATGAAGTACACAGATTTTTCTCCTCAGTCTCTTTCACCAATTTCTCAATATTCCCAGACATTAGAGTATTGATTCCCTTCTTGGTTCTAAATTCTTCATTGAGCTTTTGAGTGACCTTAACTTTGTCTTCACCAGTGAGACTTGGACACAGTTTCATTAGAACATATTCCTTCAACTCAACATCTTTATCCATGGCTCCTTTTCTTGCAATTAAGATGCTAGCTAGACTATCTGATAAATCATCTATAACTTCAATTAATGCTTTTTCAAACATGTCTAAAAATCTTACCATAGCTGCTTTAATTGTTACTTTGTCAACATTTGAGCATTCATCATATGTATCAACAATTGGCTTCAAGTTCCCATGCTCAGCCACTACATTAATTGTGGCTTCTAAAGTCATAGTGGCTTCATTCTCCTTAGATTCAATGTTCTTTTTCTTGTTCTTCTTCTTCTCCTTATCTTCTTCTTTTCTGGAGGGTTTTACTTTCTTACTAGAAGTGGCTTCAATAGTTTTTGCTTCTTTAGCCTTTATTTCTCCATTTGATTATGTTTCTTCTTCTTCTTCTTCTTCTTCAACACCAAGTCTCACATATATTCTGTTGGTGGCCTTTGTTTTCTTTATTTTATGCTTCTTCTCAGCAAGCTCTGTCTATGTAGTAGAGGAGGATGTCATAGTATTCCTTCTTGTCTTGGGAGAAGGTTTGACAGGTTCAGTCTTCAGTTCATGCTTCTCTAGAGCACCTGTTTTCTTAGTCTTTTCTTTTGGAGCCTTTGCTACTTCAAAGGCTTGTGCCTTGGCTCTATCTACTTCTTTGTGAATCCTTGGCTCATGGCATAATCTTCTACCCATTTCTTTACATTTCTTTTGGTCTCAGGTTGTCTTTGTTCCAAATGAATTTTGAGAGACTTTTCCTCATAAGTCCCAAACCTTTCTTATTTGGGGTCTTTGGGTTTGCTCAGCATCAAATCTACCAAACCAATCAGAATGTCTTCTATAACCTCATATCCCATTATTGGGACACACATTGTTCTCAGTTCTATTGCCTCCATGAGGCATTGATATTTTGTCACCATAAAAACAATATCATCTTTATACTTCTCTACCACTTTTCTAGGGATTCTAACCCTAGCCTGCATTTTTCTCTAGAATATTTTGAAGTATCCCCACAGGACTGCACTCTGAGCACTATCATTTTCAATACTCTGCAAATGGTTTCTGATTTGTACTATTACAGGGGAATGATTGAACCAAACAATATTACTCATACTTGGTAATTCCTTTAGGAAATAGAATAGCAAACAAATGACAAGAGTACCATATTTAAATGGGTACTTGGTGTCTTTTTTCCTCTTGAAATTATCCATCAGTTGTTGTCGGAGCAGGTCACACAAGTCACAGTCAACATTCTTCTTTACCATCTCATATGTCGTGTAGATGGCCATTGCAGAAATAGAGTTCTCCCCGTTGGAGAAGTATACCTTATATCCAATCACCATAGAAGCAAACCTAACTATTGGATCCTCTATATCATTGACAGTTGGTGCTCTTTTGTCAAATTTGGTGCTGGTTAGCTTCATCACTGTGTCATTCTTCACATATTTAAGCATTGGAATTGTTCCAGAGGAACACAGACTTGTAACTACCTTAATGGCATCCTTAGTTATCATATGAGGCACATCCAGCCAAAATAATTCATCATAGATTCTACTTAGGACATATCTAACCAAAGTATCTTCATAGAAAATAGGAAAATCTAACCATGTATCCAATTTTTTCTAATGCAGAGCACTGTATTCTTTCTTCAATTCAAGTTTGTCATCTATCAACTCATTCAAAAACTTGCCCTAACTTTGCATGATCAAATTCCTCCACATTTGCATGAATGTAAGCCCTAATATCCTCATTATGCATTATACCATAGGGCACTTCAGAAAATGTACCATTAGGATCTATTTCTAGGTATTTAAATGGATGCTTCTTAAATTTGGGTTGAGGCCTTTCAGTGATCTCGATTACTTATGGAGTAGACATTCTTACTACTTAATGAAATCCTTTTCTTAGAGAGATGACTATAAATACCTTGTTCTTCACTTTCTGGTTAGGGTTTCTTCACGCCAAATGCTTGAATTTGCTTTAGCTTCGTTGCTTAGATCTCCTTGGTCACTTTAGAGTTTGAGTGCAATGTGAGTTTCCTTTGAATGAGATTACTTATAAACCCTTTTCATCACAATCTAATCACCATAAATGCTCATTTCCAAAAAGATGTTAAACACTTTCTCTATCACACACAGTCAATCCAAATTACTCCACAATCTTCTGCGTTAGGTTCTTTTCTACCAAAAATTTCTTCAAAAAATCATTTATTTTGTTCTACAACTCATAGCTTCATGCTAGATATCAACACTACTTTTCTAGCTAGGGGAACATGATTTATCATTAAAGATCCCCCTGAGCCAGAGCTCCCAATTCACTTCCCAGAGGAGGTTTCTGCACCAAATTCTGGCACAGACTCATTATTGGCTTCAATAGTATCCTTCTTAACCCACATCTTGTTTATCTCCTTCTTGATTTTTGCCGCATCAACTTTTTGTACTGGTTTCTTCCTTTCAATTGGAATATCCTTCTTCATATTCTTGCTTCTGCAGAACCTTGTAATATGTCTAGGCCTATTGCAATTATAGCACACAACATTCTTCTCACTATTGTTCCTTTCATCCATTCTAGATCTACATTGGTTAGCCTTGTGTCCAAATCTATTTCATGTAAAGTAGTTACCATTGAAAGATTGAGCATTCCTTCCATTGTTATAGCCATTTCTTATCTGACTCCTACATTCACTAGCTCTATGATAAAATCTCTTGCATGTAAAGTAGTTACCTCTGAAAGATTCAGCATTCCTTTCATTGTTATAACCATTCCTTATCTGACTTCTACATTCACTAGCTTTATGACCAACTCTCTTACATGTAAAGCACTGACCAAAGAAAGATGGAACATTTTGATCCACTCTACTCCTACATTGAGTACCCTTATGACTGAATTTATTGCATGAATTACAATAACCATTGAAAGATGGGTACCTTTGAGCATTTGGTTACCTGACCGGTGGTCTTCTAGGTCTATTCCTTTGATTCTAGATCTTCTTACCTTTGTCCTTTTTGATTTCAACATTCATTGCTTGACCTATTTTAGAACTTTCACCTTTTTCAAATCCCAAGCCTTCCTTGTCATCAGGGTTCTTCTGGCTATCAAGCATCTCATCAAGTTTTGCAGAACTAATCTTAAACTTTTCTTCATAACTCTTTATCTTCTCCAAATCTGACTTCAAGTTCACAACCTCCTTTTCAAGTTTTACACATTCTTCAAATTTGTCTTTCACCATTAGATTTAGATCTTCTTTAGATTTTGCCTTTTCTTCAATTTGTACTTTTAGATCATCCAAGATTTCATTTGTTGATCTCAATTGTTCACTTACTTATGATTTTCTTTGAACTTCTTGACTTGCTTCCTCAACTTTCTAATGCACTCATCTGCTTCCTTGATATTTTCCTTTAGATCTAGGTTTTCCAATTCAGTCCTTTCAAAGTCTTCAAGAGCAACTTTGAGTTCTTCATTATTGACAAACATGCACTCTTCTTCTATAGTTCCAATTGGATTAATTTCTTCCAGAGGAGTGGGATACCTATAGTTGCCATGTGTTCAATCTCCAAGATCTTCCTCAATCTATTAGACTTCTTCCAAGGAACCAGGCTCTGATACCAATTGTTAAACACCCAGAATACTGAGAGGGGGGGTGAATCAGTATTCTCTTAAACCATTCACTTATTAAACCATTAATCCATTTTCCACATTCAACAACAGTAAAGCAAATTAAGCATAGAATGAACAACCACAAAACATAACACATAAACACCAAGATTTTTATGTGGAAAACCCAAAATGGGAAAAGACACGGTGAGTGTTATCTCACAATATATTATGTAGTAACAATACTAAATTACAAAGAGGCTCACTTCCTAAGGGCTCACTACCCAGGGCTCACTGCCCTAAGGAATCACTGTCCAAAGAAAGATGCTTACTACATACAGGCTCACTGCCAAAATAGGCTCACTGCCTAAAGAAAGAAAGAGATAGAAGGGTGGCTCACTGCCAAAATGAACTGCTATGATTGCATCTACAAATGCATGGATACATCTCCAATGTAGCTCAGAAAACTATCTCAAAACTCTTCATCCTGAACTGCTCTGTTATATTGCTCTGCTCTTACATGAGAATAAGATATCTCTTCTTCTGCACTTGTCACCCTTACAAAATCATAGAACTTTGCATGTCACACACATACACACTCAAATTTGCACACCTATCACCCAAATACTGAAATGGATCATGTATATATATCCACAACACTTGTAATCTTCAAAATTAGGTCGGCCTACAAAGATGAAGCGTGTAGTTATGCCTTGTGAAGTTTGTCGGCCTAATCCACTTACCAAAAGGCTTTGTAAACCAAATCAACACTTGAATTACATTCAAACATGTCATCTTCAATTATAGAACCACTTAGGATATGATTCCAATCAATAGATCTTACCGCACATAGATCAAAGTATCAGGTTGGCCTTATACACAGAGTATCACATGTTCATTCTAACTGTCAGAACACAACTTTCAGTGTGGACCATAAAACTTGCTCAAAACCATAGCTAAGACCCTTTAGGCATACCCAATCTTACCTTTAGAACCACATAGCATAATATAATCATGCAGTGAAGTGCAGACCATCAGAAGTTGCACTGTGTCACTGTCAAACACCGTCTAAGCATGTAGAGAAACTCAGATGATCATAACTGCCTTACCGGTGGACTTCAAGCTCTATAACTTTGGATTTAGAGACTTCAAGCATGTGTTTACAACACCTCAAAACCATAGAAATAAATATCTATTACCAAAGGAATGTTGTCCAACACAAGTAGGTGTTTTGAATTGATTACTGTTGTTCTTTGCTATGTCAAACTTAAGCTTCTTGAGAGTACACTTCTAAAGGCAATCAAGAGATGAAACTTTGGATTTAGGATCATCTAAGGATTAGAAGCATCTTACTAGATCCACAAGACTAGATTTTCAACTACGGACCAATGTTGATCATAATACTATCTCTTTGTAGTCATCTCAGTACTCTGCCAACACTTAGCCAAAATGTCTAAGCCTTCTTTCCGAGCCAGAGTTCTCTATATACATGACTTCACGAGGATTTCTATAACCTCACAACCCTTTTGAATCCTTGTTACCATCAATGACAACACTAATCAAACATCATGCTTAGCCAAACTTCATCATGCCAGCAATGTCTTCATCAAATGATGTTTGCCAAGTGGCCAACATGTACTTCATCTTCTTCTTTGGAGAGGATTCAGACATCTAACAAACAACTGCAAAATTTTGACTTTTAGAAATTTTCCCAGAGTTAGAAAAATTTCATCCATTGTAGAAAAAATTTGCACTCTTGCACTTATAAAATTTGCATGTGCAAAGTAGGAAAAAATCTCTCCTTAGGTAAATTTTTAGTCATCTTTGGATGTAAATCAGAGAAAAACCTTTGCATTGCAAATGTTTGGAAGTTCAAACAAAGGAGATGTACTTTGGCAAAAATTCTCTGAATAACATCCCTTTATAAAAATCTTATAATTAGCATTTTACAAGTGGGGGTTAAACATGTTGTCTGGGCTTTAAACTTCGCACAACATACTCATAACAATGTTGTGCAGAGTTTAAAGTCTACACAACATGTTTTGTTTTGTTAAGGCAAAAATAAGTGAGATGTGTTGTGCAAGCTTTAAACTCCACACAACACATTACTAACCATGTTGTGTGGAGTTTAAAGTCCGCACAACACATGTTATGTGTTTGTGACTTAAAGGGTGATTAAGGGATGTCGTGTGGGCTTTAAACTCTACATGACATCTAACACTAGGTGACGTGTAGGATTTAAAGTCTGCATGACATCCTTAGTAAAGGGTATCAATGGCTAGGGATTGTTGTGTGGAGTTTAAACTCCACACAACACATCAACGACGAGTGTTGTGTGGAGTTTAAAGTCCACACAACATAGGAAGTGTTGGTAATACAAAAAGAGGGGTAGTTTAAAGGATGTTGTGCAAGTTTGGAACTCTACACAAAATCTAACACTGGATGTTGTGTAGAGTTCAAAACCCACACAACACCTTGATATTAGGTATGGCAGAAGTCATATGTTTGTTCGGAGTTTAATCTCTGAACCACATATGATCCCATGATCATGTTGTCCGTAGATTAAACTCCAAACAATCTTGATCAAAAAAAGAAACATAGTAAGCAAAGGAAACTATGTACAAAACTAAAACTAGGGTTTCAGCAAACAAAGACACGAAAAAACTAAACTTAGAGAAAAAATAAAAATGAAAACGAAGAACTAGATTTACAAACTAATCTAGGGTTTTATTCAAAAAATGAGCATCACCTAATAAAGAAGCAACAATGAAAGCATAGAGGAATGAAAAAGAACTGATACCGGTGCCCAGGTTGAAAATTTGAAGGAGATATTCACGAAATCGATGAGTTTAATCTACTAATGGCATGGAGGAAAATGGGAGACGCAACATGAAGGCAGGATGGAGAAAACAAAACAAAAATCAAAACAAATAAGGGAAAAAAAGATTTTGAAATCTCCTCCATTAATGACCATTAAAGGTCATACATGTGCCAAAAGGAGTGTAGATGCATTGATTTTTTCTATAACTACATGAGATGTGTAGTTACGGAGAAAGTCTCTGTAATTACATATCTCATGCACTTGCTCAATTTTTTAATACATTTACACACAACTCAGAAAATGTCTAACTCTAAAAAATAGACTTTTACAAAAATTAAAAAAGAAACAATGCCTCAAATTGATGAAATCCTTCGAGGGTTTGAATCACGCACGAGATGACCTAGAATTGTCTCGATTTGTGTGTTTAGAGGACATGAGCTACAGAACAGACAAATTTCGTAGGGGTTATCCCACAAATTGAGCGAGCTAGAATTAAAGGATAACAAGGATAAAGTTTATTTACCCTTTATAATTAAAAGGGAGATGCAAAATAAAGGATATTATGATCCTTTTGGTTAAAATGGAGATAAATAAAGAATAATTATAAAAACCCCTTTGAAAAAGGGAGTTATTATGTTTATTAAACCATTATTAATGACAACCTTTGTGAAAGGGTGTGATGGTTTAGAAATCACCCCTTAAAAGGTTATATAAGGCATTTGTGTGAGATTTGGTGATGTAGGAGCATCCCTAGTTCAAGAACAATCTTGCATCAACCAAAAGTATTTGCATTTCAATTTGTTTGCAGTTTAATTTGTTTCTTTTCTAGTTTAGTTTAGGCAATTCAGTTAGAAGTAGTTTTTGTATTTTGGTCCAGTTACATTTCAGACCTTGCAGAGCTAGACTTAGCATCTACATTCATTCATCTACATCATATCTAGAATTCAGAGATCCACACATCATTGCCAGAAAGATATCGTTATTAGAAGATCGGCTATTTCTCAGGATAGAGCATCCTAATAATCACAGACAACCAGCTGAAGGAGAAACTTACGGAAGCATTTCCCAATCTATGAAGCCTAATGAAACATCATTCAATGATCTTTGGTTTGTAGCTGACCTTCCCTGAGATCTGCACACCATTCCATTCATTTGCGGAGGTGTTCTACATGATTAGGTCTGACCTATCCGTGTACACACGTTACAACTCTTCATTGGAGTTTATGACCTTCTTTGGCTGACGCGAAGGAATCTTATGATCCAGACTTGATATATATTGATGTAATAGATCCTTAGGAAAGTAGTTCATAAGTTACTAAGTTCTCGATAGATTACTTATTCATTTATCTAGCGAAGGAGCTTAAAAGTTTTATCTTGTGCATGTATGCAATCAAGTCTATGAGCCCTAATTGTAAGCCTACATGTTGCCGGCCTATCTCTATTTGAATTCTATGATATACTGAATGACTAAATCTACATTTGTTTGATTACTTTGAGTTGTTTCCATTGTGTTTACTCTTGTTGCACGGTCTGGAAAGTTCATTCTGTGAACCCTCCTACTGTGACTGCACCAAGTGGTATTAGAGCAAAAGTTTGAATCTTTGGGAGCGAATTGAGTGAAATTGGTGAAGGAATTCTGTAAGATCTTGTTGTGGATAGATCGCTGAATTGAGGCAGGTTACATGTGTAGCAACCAATTGTTGATTGTGAGGCAGTTGTCACCTTGTAGCCTAATCGCCGAACTTGAGGTAGTTTGCACTTAAGCCTAGGAAGGATGCCACCGAGGAGAGTTGTTAATGTTGGAACAATGGCTGGTAGAATGGATGAAATGATGGAAATGATGAAAATAATGCAAATTCTTTTGGATGCTATTGAAGAAGATAGGTGAAGAGGATTGACACTGAGACCTAATGTTGAAATTGAGGATGAAGAACAATTTCAATCTGTTGAACAAACTGGCGAAACCCTAGGAGGTGATGAAGAAGAAGAATCAGATCAAGTGAAGATGTTGTGATCTATTTCAAAGATTGGAAAGAGACTTAGAGTTGATGTGCCAAACTATACTAGTAATTTGAACCCTGAAGAATTAACTGACTAGATAAATGACATGGAAGAATACTTTGAATATGAAGAAGTTGAAGATCTGGAGAAGGTGAAATTTGAAAAGACAAAGCTGAAAGGACATACTACTATATGGTGGAAAGAAGTTCAATTGGAAATAAATAGAGGAGGGAAAGAAAAGATTACAAAATGGGATAGGATGGTGACAAAACTAAAGAATCAATTTATAACTGTTGACTATGAGTTGGAGCTGTTCAAAAGATTGCAAAACCTGAGACTAAAGGAGAAATCAGTGAAAGAGTATACTGAAGAATTCCATAAAATGATCATAAGGACAGGACATAGTGAAGCAAGCAAGGAGAAAGTGGCTAGATATATCAATGGACTGAGATTGAACATTCAAGAGGAACTAAGCTTGGTGAGGATGACATCTTTAGAGGAAGCATATCAGTTTACCCTGAAAGTTGAAGAGAAGCTGAATAAGAGGCATGATCAGAGACAGAGAGGGAGAGGTGGTAAATTTCAGAGAGGTAGGACTTATTCCAAAGGAGATAGATCATTTCCAGAGCAGAGCAAGCCTGACAACCCATTTAAGAAGGATGATAAAGATACTAATGCATACCTAAGAAATGACAGAAATTTTCATCCCAGAGGCAATTGTAATTCATACTGGAATGAAGGGTACAGAAGAGAAGGAAGAGGATTGGATAAGAGAACATTCAGAGGTACTTGTTTCAAGTGTGGAGGTGAAGGACATAGAGCATTTGAATGTAATCAGGTTAGTACAAGTAAGAGGATAGAAAATAGTGGAAGAGAAGCCTATGTTGAAGAAGAACCTATTGAACTAGGTGACCCCTATTCTGTTGGTAAACTAGAGAAAGGAGAATCACTTGTAATGAGGAGAGCATTATTTAAATCAGAAACAAATGAGGAACCACCATAGAGGAAGAGTTTGTTCAGAACCAGATGCAAATCAGGAGGTAAGTGTTGTAAAGTTGTAATTGATAGTGGTAGTTCTGATAACTTAGTTTTAGAAGAGATGGTGACTAAGCTGAAGTTGGAAAGATTGAAACAACCCAAGCCCTATCTAATAGGATGGATTCAGGATGATCATAAGGTACTGGTGAGTGAACAATGTTTGGTGAAATTTCATATTGGATCTTATCATGATGAAGTCTTGTGTGATATTATGCCTATGGATGTATGTCATATCTTGTTGGGTAGACCTTCGAAATATGATAGAAAAGCTATACATGATGGGAGAAAGAATACATACACTATAATAGAAAATGGAAAGAGAATTACTTTGATTCCTTTGGAGGATGATCCTAAAGATGTGGTATGTGGAAATGCTAGAATCTGTTTGGTAGATGGAAGGAAATTTCTAGATGGTTTGAGACATGAGACTATGTGTTATGCTTTGATTCCTAAGAAGCCTGAAACATTGAAGAAAGAGACTGAAGAATCACAACCGAAGGAGATAAGAGAGTTGCTGACAGAATATGAAGACATCATATTAGATAATGTACTTGAAGGATTGCCACCTATAAGGAGTATCTGTTGAAAAAAAGTTAGCATTCCCCTTCAGGATTCGTGACATGGCTTAACCGCCTCCCGTTGGTCCTTATCTGGGATGGTAGTGGTTTCCTAATAGGTGCACCTTTTGGGAGAAATGGCTAGCTCAACTCCCTACAAGTGGTATCAAAGCTAGGTCACAGGTTTGAATCCCCTTAGGTAACACTGAAGGGTGGATTGTTGGAAAAAAAGTTAGCATCCCCCTTCAAGATTCATGACATGGCTTAACCGCCTCCCGTTGGTCCTTATTGTAGGAATACACAACACTGAGAGGGGGGGGTGAATCAGTGTTGTTAACAATTTTAACACTTTTTACTCCTTTTGATTAATTTAATTTCACAGTTATAGAATTCTTCAGATAGAACAAAAACTATGCAGAGTATCAACACAAAAATTTGACACAAGAAATTTCCCAAGTGGAAAACCCTCCTGGGGTATAAAAACCAACTGCCTCACTGGCTTAACAAAATTTTAGATTACAACTGTCTCACTGACATTACAATTTTGCCTCACTGGCATATTGTACTTCTCTGCATGTCTCACTGACATTACAACATCAAAAATTTCATTGAAAAGCTCAGGGGATTTCCCTGTTTCAATAAAGCAACATCTTATTTCTTCTTTTCAAAAATTAAACAAAAATATACTTTCTGCAATCAAATCAATCTTCAACTGTCATCATCATCTACAATCAATCAATTTTGATCTTCAAAATACTTCATACCTCTGCAAAACAATCTCAAAATTTAATTCACCATTTCATGAACTTTCTCACTGTGCAATATTGAACAATTGACCCTCTCTGAGAAATTATTGTCTTTCAACACTTTCACTTTTTCTGAACAAATATTGATCCATCTTGATCATTGAAAAACTCCATCCATTTATTGCACCATCACTATTTCAAAAACTCAACATAATTCCATGTCCAAGAAAATGTTTCTTCATACCTGCAATATACAAAAATACATCTCATAGCAAAAATTCCACACCAAAAACTTCTTTCATTCTTCAAGATTATCTCTCATCTGCTTCAACAACAATTGCCATTAAAATCTCACTGTATATAAAATGAACTTCCACCATTCAATATATCTTTCATTCGATTCAACTTCCAACACCTGCTTTTCATCTCAATCATTTCATATTCTCTTAAAAAAAAAAAAAACAACAAAACAAGAAAAATAAAACTCCTTCGAAGAACACAACCTTTTCATATTCTTCTCTTTTAGAAACATTCTAAATTACACTCTTTCTTTCACAAAAAATCCAACTTCAATGCCCCTTCAACTTCGGTGAGAGATGTGAAGATTAACATGCTTTATTGCCTTTTTTAAACAACAGTGGACGTCAAGTTTAGCAGGATGAACTAACTGTTTGAAGATACTTTCTAATTCAAACACATCCCTCCGATCTGTGGTGCCTGCCGTTTGCAAATTAAACTTGAACCGTTGGATGCGAAGCCTTTTAAAAACAACTTATGTCCATCGTTTGTGCTAGGGCATCGGGGTCAATATGACTTACCACATCACGACTAATGCAACCTTCGACCGGTCACTATTGAAATAGAACCTGCTGTCACTGGTCACTTCAAAATTATAACATAAAGTGCAAAAATGATGACGGGTAGACTATGATTAGTTGAAATGAGTGTTGAGCACATTGTTTAAAGCTTCTTAGGTATTAAGCACTAACCACAATTACCACTCCAAGGAATCTAAACATCATCATACCTTTAACATAGAAAAATGAACCATATTTTATTAGATTTGTAAAATGTGATGCCACTGTCATGATGTCAATTAGGTGGAGTTAGAATGATGCATATTAACCCTTATCATGTGATACAACTCCAAGAACCTTGCTCTCATTCAACAGTGATAGTAGGTAGTGAATGCCACCTAATTAATATGACAAACCAACATATGAGATGCCATTGATTAAGCAATTGTAATCCACTGAAATGACCAAGTCAGAACAACTTCACTCAAGATCAAAACTGAGAGATCACTACCACACTAACCCACTGAAAGATCAAAATTGAGAGATCTGAAAACCATGTCACTGATGTCACTACCATTTTGGCATCAATGAAAATACAATATGTTCAATTGTACTACAAAACTCCCCCTTTGTCTTTGACATTGATGGCAAAACCATTGCTTATTTCTCCCCCTTTTTGACATAGAATGTCAAAGGCAATCCTGTTCTTAAAAAAAATAATCCTCTGCCATAAAATTCTGTCAATAACACACTTCATTATTCACTAATCAAATACAAAAAAAAATTCATACAAATATGTACAAAACTATACACAAACTATGTACAAATGTAATGAGATTCAGGACATCATAATGATATAGAAAACAACTCCCCCTGAATCCAATATCTCTGTAACTTATTGAAGAGAGACAAGAGACAGAACTCCTAATCTCTGTCTCAGAGTTTCAAATGTCTCCTTTGGCAAAGGCTTTGTGAAGATGTCAGCCAATTGATCACTTGTATGCACATATTCCAAAGCAACTTCATTTTCAATCACCTTTTCCCTTAGAAAATGATATCTGATAGCAATGTGCTTAGTTCTTGAATGCATTATAGGATTTTTTGACATATTGATAGAACTTGTGTTATCACAAAGAATAGACACAGGCTTTTTAACCTCAACCTTAATATCAAGAAGTGATTGTACCATCCAAAGTACCTATGTACAACATGAAGAAGTAGCAATGTACTCAGCTTCAACTATAGATAGAGAAACACAATCTTGTTTCTTACTATGCCATGCAACCAATCTACCACCCAGAAAGAAAGCTGCCTCACTTGTACTTTTTCTGTCATCAAGACATCCAGCCCAATCTACATCTGTATAGGCAAGAAGTGTAAAATCATTGTGTCTAGGATACCATAAACCAAAATCAAGTGTACCCTTAATATATCTAAAGATTCTCTTAACAGCATTCAAATGTGATTGTTTAGGACAAGCCTGAAATCTTGCAACCAAACAAACAGCCTGCATAATATCAGGCCTAGAAGCAGTGAGATATAAAAGACTCCCAATCATAGATCTATACAGAGACTGTTCTACTTCAAGTGATTCATCATTTTTACTTAGCTTATGCCCTGTCTCCATAGGAGTACCCAAAGGTTTGCAATCATCCATTTGAAATCTCTTTAACATCTCTTTGGCATATTTATTTTGTGAGATAAATATTCCCTTTTCAAGCTGAGATACCTGAAGACCAAGAAAGAAAGACAATTCTCCCAACATAGACATTTCAAATTCTGACTTCATGATGTTAGGAAATGAATGACTCATATCATCATTGTTACTACCAAAAATGATATCATCAACATAAATTTCAACAACCAGAATATCCTCACCTTTGATTAGATAGTACAGATTACTGTCCACACCTCCTTTTGTGAACCCCTGTTCCTACAGAAACTTATCCAGTCTATAATACCAAGCCCTTGGAGCTTGCTTTAAACCATATAAGGCCTTTTTCAACCTATAAACATGATCTGAATTATCTTTATTCACAAAACCTTCTGGTTGTTCCATGTAAACTTCTTCTTCAAGATCTCCATTTAGAAATGCTGATTTTACATCCATTTGGTAAACTTTGAAATTTTTATAAACTGAAAAAGCTAAAAACATTCTTATAGCTTCTAATCTAGCAACAGGAGCAAATGTTTCTTCAAAGTCAATTCCTTCAATTTGTGAATACCCTTTGCAAACCAATCGAGCTTTGTTTCTAACAACTTTACCTTTATCATCAAGCTTATTCCTAAAAACCCATTTAGATCCAATGACATTCTTACCTTCTGGTCTTGGAACAAGTTCCCATGTTTTGTTCTTTTCTATTTGGCTTAACTCCTCTTCCATGGCTTTAATCCAGGCTTCATCTTTGCTGGCCTCAACATAACTTTTAGGTTCCATTTCAGATATCAAGCACACATCTGCTTGATTATGTGCAGCAGCAAGCTTTCTTCTAGTTACCACATCACTGTCCTTGTCCCCAATGATCAACTCATGAGGATGATCTCTTTGATATGCCTTTGAAGGAGACTTTGTCTTAACATCAATAGATTTTTCAGGATCTTCTTCCTCTTCATGAATTTCTTCTTCCTTTTGTGAATGATGATCATCTTCCTTGTCATGAATCAACTGCATACAGGGCTGCAAATCCTCATCCACCTTAACATTAGTACTTTCAATTATTCTTTTGAGCCTATTGTTAAAGCACTTATATGCTTTGCTATGTGTAGAATAACCAAGAAATATGCCTTCATCACATCTAGACTCAAAACCACATAAGCTATCATTATCTTTCTTGATGTAACACTTACTTCCAAAAATTTTAAAGTAACCAACATTAGCTAACTTACCATACCAAAGTTCATAAGGAGTATAATTTGACTTTACCCTTAATTGAACTATGTTTAAAGTATATACAGCTGTATGAACAGCTTCTCTCCAATAGAAATTAGGCAGATTTGCATCATGTAGTAAGGTTCTTGCCATTTCTTTTACAGTCCTATTTTTCCTTTCAGCTACTCCATTTTGCTGTGGAGTTCTAGGAGTGGAGAATTGCCTTCTTACCCCATGTTTTTCACAATACTCCTCAAATTCCTTTGAAGTATATTCTCCTCCATTGTCTGACCTTAAACATTTTAGCTTGAAATCAGATTCCTTTTCAACCATCTTTTTAAAGATTTTGAATCTATCAAATACCTCTAATTTATGCCTTAAGAATGTTACCCATGTCATTCTTGAAAAATCATCAATGAAAAGCATAAAATATTTTTCTCCTCCCAGAGCTTTAGTCCTTGTAGGACCACACAAACCTAAATGTACCAGCTGCAGAGGTTTTGAAGTAAAATACTCCTTAGGCTTGAAACTAACTTTGGTTTGCTTACCCAGCTGACACTCTTTGCATATAGTATTACTTGGGTTTGAAATATGAGGCATATTTCTGACATTGTGATTCCTGCTGATTCTCACAAGATTGTCAAAATTCACATGACCAAGTCTTCTATGCCACAACCAGCTTTCCTCAATTTGACCCATGAAACAGATATGGCTATCAACACTTTTAGTTTCAGAGTTATGAAGATTGTAGATGTTACCACTAGTCCTTAGACCTGCTGCAATAACTTTACCTGATTTCTTTTTGATCTCACATCCATGTGCATCAAAAACCACATTAAAACCATTGTCACATATTTGACTAACACTTAACAAGTTGTGCTTCAGTCCTTCTACAAAATACACATCATGTAGTGGTGTTTCATCATCAAGAAGAATTGTACCTTTGCCTTTGATCATAATGCAATCATTATTTCCAAACATAACAGAGCCTTCATTAATGTCTTCAAACTTAACAAATTTTTCTTTGTCTCCTGTCATGTGGTTGGAACAGCCACTGTCAATCACCCACTATTCCTTCTTTTTGGCATGAAAAGCAGCTTGTGCAATCATAACATCAAGGCTCTTATTGATTACCTTAGGCTTCCAAACAAGCAACTTCTTTTCAAAACTTAAAGAAGACAAACCTAAACCAGTATTCCTTGTAATTTGCTGCATTTGCAAAGAAGGTCGACAAAATTTGGCAATATGCCCAAAAATTTTACAATTGTGACACTTCAAACTTCTTAAAAACATGAATGGGTTCCTTGGAAATAAATGCATTTCTCTTCTGACTCCAAATCTGCATTCACTAGCTTTATGTCCAAACCTGTTGCAACAAAAACAATATCCAGTAAAGTGAGCATTATACCTGAAAGTATCACTCCTGTTGTAGTTTGTTGTCCTTATGATTGATTTGCCATTTGTACTAGCCTTTTGAGAACATTCTCCCTCTTCAAATCCAAGACCTGATTTATCTTTGAATCCTTTTTGTCTATCAAGAAGATCATCAAGTTTATCACTACTTCTGCACATATCAAGTCTTCTTCTCAAATCAACAATTTCAGCTTCAAGTGTATGACATTCCTTGTCCTTATTATTCAACTCTTTGTCTTTATCATCAATAATTCTCTTACTTTCTTCAAGAGAAAGAATTAGATCAATAATTTGTTTCTCATAACAAGTTAATTTATCATTCATGATATCATTTTCCTTTTGAAACTGACTTCTTTGTGCAATGATTTCCCTTTTAAGTTTCTTGACTTGACTTAATGCACACTTCAATTCTCCTTCAAAGTCAATAACAGCTTGACAATTGTTTGATTGTTCCTCACATTTTTCATTTTGAACTTCATTTAGAATAGCCATGAATAAAGTCTGTGCATTTTCATCAAGAAAATCATCTGAATCACTTTCAGTCATATCAACATTTTTGATGAACAAACTTCTTTTCTTTCTGAAATTATTTTTCCTTCTAGAAACAAACTGTTTCTTTTTGAATTGCTTCTTGTATTCATCTTCATCACTGTCTAGGTCTTTGTAAGGACACTGAGCTGCATAGTGTCCAATCTTTCCACATTCAAAACATTTGAATGGAAGTTTACCTTTGTACTTACCAACAGATCCCTTCTTCAACTTGCTTGCAAGAGATATTTCTTGATCATCATCCAATTCTTCTGAATCAGAAATCTCTTTTTCTTTTCTGACGGATTTGAAAGCAACTTCTTTGCTTGAAGGTATGTCATTACTAATTCTCATCTCATAAGCTATGAAAGTGCCATGAAGTCCATCAAAGGTAACTTTGCTTAAGTCTCTTTCTTCAACTGCAGACACTTTGGATTCATATTTTGGATTTAAAGTCCTTAAGACTTTTGTAACAACTGTCTTCTCTTCCAGTGTATCATCAAGTCCTCTTATAGCATTTACAATTTCTTGAACTCTTAGAAGATATTCTGCCACTTTCTCATCATCACTCATCTTGAGACTTTCAAATTTGGCTCTGTAGGATTGCAGTTTTGCTTCTTTGATTTTATCATCTCCTTGATAAATATTAGACAGCTTGTCCCATATTTCCTTGGCTGTTTTACACTCCATGATTTTGACAAGTATGTCATTGGTAAGACCACAGCATAATGCATTTTTAGCCTTAGCATTATTTTCATATGCCTTTTTTCATCAGCTGTGCTAGGAGGATTTGTAGCAGTATATGCAGTAATAATGGCAGCATACACATCATACCCCAGAGATGACAAATATGACTCCATCCTAAATTTCCAAAAAGCATAGTTAGAACCATCAAACATAGGTGCTTTGTAATTTGAGTAACCTTCTTGACTTGCCATGATAAGTATTCCAGAAATATGATCTACCCAAGCTGATTAAGCTTTGACAGGGTACTAGGCTCTGATACCAATTGTAGGAATACACAACACTGAGAGGGGGGGGGGGGGGGGGTGAATCAATGTTGTTAACAATTTTAACACTTTTTACTCCTTTTGATTAATTTAATTTCACAGTTATAGAATTCTTCAGATAGAACAAAAACTATGCAGAGTATCAACACAAAAATTTGACACAAGAAATTTCCCAAGTGGAAAACCCTCCTGGGGTATAAAAACCACTCAACTGCCTCACTGGCTTAACAAAATTTTAGATTACAACTGTCTCACTGACATTACAATTTTGCCTCACTGGCATATTGTACTTCTCTGCATGTCTCACTGACATTACAACATCAAAAATTTCATTGAAAAGCTCAGGGGATTTCCCTGTTTCAATAAAGCAACATCTTATTTCTTCTTTTCAAAAATTAAACAAAAATATACTTTCTGCAATCAAATCAATCTTCAACTGTCATCATCATCTACAATCAATCAATTTTGATCTTCAAAATACTTCATACCTCTGCAAAACAATCTCAAAATTTAATTCACCATTTCATGAACTTTCTCACTGTGCAATATTGAACAATTGACCCTCTCTGAGAAATTATTGTCTTTCAACACTTTCACTTTTTCTGAACAAATATTGATCCATCTTGATCATTGAAAAACTCCATCCATTTATTGCACCATCACTATTTCAAAAACTCAACATAATTCCATGTCCAAGAAAATGTTTCTTCATACCTGCAATATACAAAAATACATCTCATAGCAAAAATTCCACACCAAAAACTTCTTTCATTCTTCAAGATTATCTCTCATCTGCTTCAACAACAATTGCCATTAAAATCTCACTGTATATAAAATGCACTTCCACCATTCAATATATCTTTCATTCGATTCAACTTCCAACACCTGCTTTTCATCTCAATCATTTCATATTCTCTTAAAAAAAAAAAAAAAAAAAACAAGAAAAATAAAACTCCTTCGAAGAACACAACCTTTTCATATTCTTCTCTTTTAGAAACATTCTAAATTACACTCTTTCTTTCACAAAAAATCCAACTTCAATGCCCCTTCAACTTCGGTGAGAGATGTGAAGATTAACATGCTTTATTGCCTTTTTTAAACAACAGTGGACGCCAAGTTTAGCAGGATGAACTAACTGTTTGAAGATACTTTCTAATTCAAACACATCCCTCCTATCTGTGGTGCCCGCCATTTGCAAATTAAACTTGAACCGTTGGATGCGAAGCCTTTTAAAAACAACTTATGTCCATCGTTTGTGCTAGGGCATCGGGTTCAATATGACTTACCACATCACGACTAATGCAACCTTTGACTGGTCACTATTGAAATAGAACCTGCTGTCACCGGTCACTTCAAAATTATAACATAAAGTGCAAAAATGATGACGGGCAGACTATGATTAGTTGAAATGAGTGTTGAGCACATTGTTTAAAGCTTCTTAGGTATTAAGCACTAACCACAATTACCACTCCAAGGAATCTAAACATCATCATACCTTTAACACAGCAAAATGAACCATATTTTATCAGATTTGTAAAATGTGATGCCACTGTCATAATGTCAATTAGGTGGAGTTAGAATGATGCATATTAACCCTTATCATGTGATACAACTCCAAGAACCTTGCTCTCATTCAACACTGATAATATGTAGTGATTGCCACCTAATTAATATGACAAACCAACATATGAGATGCCATTGATTAAGCAATTGTAATCCACTGAAATGACCAAGTCAGAACAACTTCACTCAAGATCAAGATCAAAACTGAGAGATCACTACCACACTAACCCACTGAAAGATCAAAACTGAGAGATCTGAAAACCATGTCACTGATGTCACTACCATGAAAACCATGTCACTGATGTCACTACCATTTTGGCATCAATGAAAAGACAATATGTTCAATTGTACTACACTTATATGGGATGGTAGCAATTTCTTAATAGTTGCGCCTTTTGGGAGAAATGGCCAGCTCAACTCCCTACAATATCAGTCATCACATGGATCTTATACTGAGAGAAAGTTTGCCTAACAAAGCAGCACACTGGATGATACCGGCAGAGAATGAAGAATTGAACAAACAGATACAAGAGTTGTTGAGGAAAGGTTTGATCAGAGAAAGCTTGAGTCCTTGTGTAGTACCTACAATGTTAGCACCTAAGAAAGATGGAGAATGGAGAATGTGTACTGACTCTAGGGCAATAAACAAGATCACAGTTAAGTATAGATTTCCTTTACCTAGAATGGATGATATCATGGATTGTTTGAGTGGAGCAAGATATTTTACAAAGATGGATTTGAAGAGTGGATAGCATCATATCATAATCAAAGAAGGAGATGAATGAAAGACTGCTTTTAAAACAAATGAAGGATTGTATGAGTGGTTAGTGAAGCCTTTTGGATTGACAAATGCACCAAGTACTTTCATGAGATTGATGAATGAAGTCTTGAAGAAATTCTTGGGTAAGTTTGTGATTATATTCTTGGATGATATTTTAATTTTTAGTAAGACAACAGAGGAACATTTGTGGCATATTAGACAAGTTTTGCAGAGGTTGAGAGAAGAGAAATTGCTGATAAACATCAAGAAGTGTAGTTTCATGAAGGAAGAACTAGTATATTTAGGATTTGTGATTTCTGCGGAAGGATTGAAGATGAACCCTAAGAAAGTAAGAGCAATTATTGAATGGCCTACATCAGAGAGCATCGGAGAAGTTAGATCATTTCATGGATTGGCTAGTTTCTACCGGAAGTTCATCAAAAATTTTAGTTCAGTTTGTAACCCTATGATAGAGACAATGAGAGGTGATAGAAAAGATTTCAAGTGGACATCTAGAGCAAATAAAAGTTTTGATTTGTTGAAGTAGAAAGTGACAGAGAAACCTATTTTGGCATTACCAGATTTCAATAAGGTATTTCAAGTAGATTTTGATGCAAGTGGAAATGTGATTGGAGCAGTATTAAGTCAAGAAGGTAGACCTGTAGCTTATTTCAATGAGAAGTTGAATGATGCAAGGAGAAGATATTTAGTTTATTATCAAGAGTTCTATGCCATAATTCAAGCCTTGAAGAAGTGGAGACATTACTTGTTGCCTAAGGAGTTTGTGTTGTATACAGATCATCAATCTTTGCAATATTTGAATAGTCAAGGTAAGTTGAATTAAAGACATATGAGATGGGTAGAGTTCATGCAGAGTTATACATTTGTGTTGAAGCATAGGTGTGGAAAATCAAACAAAGTTGTTGATAAATTAAGTAGGAGAAGAAACTTGTTGACAGAGATGAGAGTTGAAGTGTTGGGTTTTGATGAATTGAAGAACATGTATGAGGGAGACACTAATTTTGCAGAACCTTGGAAAGCATGTAGAGATCATATTGTGATAGATAGGAGTAAGTGGTTGGACTATTTCATTAAGAAGATATGTTGTTCAAAGGAAATTAGTTGTGCATACCTAAGAGTTCAATGAGAGATAATTTAATCAAGGAGAAGCACAGTGGCAGATTGGCAGAACATTTTGACATTGATAAGACAGTGGCTTTGGTGAGTGAAAACTACTTTTGGCCTCAAATACATAAGGATGTTTAGAGATTTGTTCAGAGTTGTAGAGTTTGTCAAGTTGCAAAAAGGAGTAGTCAGAATATTGGATTGTATAGACCTTTGACAGTACCAGAGAGACCTTGGGAAGACATAAGCATGGATTTTATGATGGGATTGCCTAAGACACAGAGAAGACATGATTCAATATTTGTAGTGGTTGATAGATTTTCAAAGATGGCTCATTTCATACCTTACAAGAAGAGAACTGATGCAGTGCATGTAGCAAACATATTTTTCAAGGAGATTGAAAGAGTGCATGGATTACCTAAGAGTATAGTTTCAGACAAAGATACAAAGTTTGTTGGATACTTTTGGAGGACACTTTGGAAGAAGATGAAGATAGATTTGAAGTTTAGTTTAGACTGATGGACAGATAAAGGTAGTGAATAGGAGTTTGGGAAATTTGTTGAGATGTTTGGTTGGAGAGAAGACAGGGAGTTGGGATTTGATTCTTTCACAAGCAGAGTTTGCATACAATAATTCAATGAACAAGAGTGCCAGAAGAACACCTTTTAAGATTATGACTGAAGTGAATCTTAGAGGAGTAGCAGAATTAAGAGATATCAGCATGGAAGAAAAGAGAAGTGCAGAAGCAGAAGAATTTGCAGATCACATGAAGATAGTACATGATCAAGTTAAGAAGCATTTGGAGAATATGAACAATAAGTACAAAGAGAAGGCTGATAAGAAAAGAAGACAAGGAATTTAAAGTTGGAGATGAAGTGATGGTGTACTTCAGAAAAGAAAGATTTCCAGTTGGGACATAACAAGTAGAAGATGAAGAGGTTTGGACCTTGTAAGATACTCAAGAAATTTGATTCAAGGAATGCATATGAAGTGGAGCTACCAGAGACATTGGGTATTTCACTTATTTTCAACATTGCAGACCTATATTAGTATCATGAAGCAGAGTTTAGTGACAGCATGGAAGAAGACTTGAAGAAGCAGTTACCACAACAAGCACTAGAGCAGATTGAAGACATTTGCATAGCAGATTTGGATGCAACACTAGAGCAAGACAATACAAAGAATATCTTGTGAAGTGGAAACGAAGACCAGAAGAAGATTCATCATGGATTTCTCAGGTTGAGGTGGACCGTCTTGGTTTTCCCCTAGCCCTAGCAAAGTGAGGGACTTACTTTTTCAATAACCCCAGATGTCTAATGCAGGAGCATCCTTGGTTCAATAATAGTCTTGCATCAACCAAAAATATTTGCATTTCAATTTGTTTGCAGTTTAGTTTGTTTCTTTTCCAGTTCAGTTTAGGCAATTCAGTCAGAAGTAGTTTATGTATTTTGGTCCAGTTGCATTTTAGACCTTGTGGAGTTGGACTTAGCATCTACATTCATTCATCTACATCATATCCAAAATTTAGAGATCCACACATCATTGTTGGAAAGATATCGCTATCAGAAGATCGACTGTTTCTCATAACAGAGCATCCTGATAATCACAGACAACCAGCTGAAGGAGAAACCTGCAGAAGCATTTCCTGATCTATGAAGCCTAATGACACATCATTCAATGATCTTTGGTTCATGGCCGACCTTCCTCAAGATCCACACATCATTCCATCTATTTGTGGAGGTGTTCTACATGATTAGTTCTGACCTATCCGTGTACATATGTTACAGCTCTTCATTAGAGTTTGTGACCTTCTTTGGCTGATGCAGAGGAATCTTATGATCTGGACTTGATATATATTGATGTAATAGATCCTTAGGAAAGTAGTTCATAAGTTACTAAGTTCTAGATAGATCACTTATTCATTTTTCTGGTGAAGGAGCTTCAAAGCTTTATCTTGCGCATGTATGCAATCAGGCCTGTGAGCCCTAAATGTAAGCCTGCATGTTGCCGGTTGATATCTATTTGAATTCTATGATATACTGAATGATTGAATCTGCATTTGTTCCATTACTTTGAGTTGTTTCTGTTGTGTTTACTCTTGCTGCACGGTCCAGATAGTTCATTCTGTGAACCCTCCTACCGTGACTGCACCACTTGGAAAGGGCATGGAGAACACTCAAGGAAGATAAGAAAAGAAATCACAAAGGAGAAGGATTATAAATTTGACAGGCAATGAGCATTGGAGAAGGGGCACACACAGTGTGTCCAACTCAGGGTATAGAGTACACCTGAGATTGTTCTAGCCAAGGCTTGTGTGTGCACTTGTGCTGAGCATTGAACATGGCTCTAGAGCACTTGTGTGTGTGTGTTTTCTAAAAAAGAGTTGAATGCTTGGGAAACACATGGTTGGTTCTGAATAAGAACTGGATTCCTCCTAGAAGTGCTCACTTGCTGAAAGGGGGTTGAATCTGTAATCCATTCTCTAGAGTGACTTTTGGAAGAACTTTGAGGATGCAAAAGATACATATTTATTCCTTTCTATGATGGAAATTAATGAAGTACTAAACTTATTATTTTAATAAAAGATATTGATGGGTTTTTATGTTAATATGATTATGTGATTATATTATCTAATGTGTTTTATTAATGATTTACTTAAGAGTTCTTATTAAATTATCACCTGTTGTAATTTACATTTGTTATTACATTCATTTTAACATCATGGAATATATTATTCTATCTTAACTCTAAATATTAACCACAACAAATCTGTTGCAATTAATTAAATACATAGGGGGAAAAGTAGCATTACATTTGGTATCAGGGCCTAGTGATCATACCTTCATATCTAAAGTGTGCTATATGCTTTCAAATTTCATATTGACCAATTTTGAATATACTCCTTGAGTATATCTAATATTGTACATTCACCCTAACCTATAAGACAACAAACCCAATTTTACAAGTTCTAAGGACTCCCCTATTACCAATGACCCATTTACTTTATAAAATCACAATTAACCTACAACATTCAAATAGGATTGAAATATGACAATATGCATATCCTAGATACATTTTACCTCCAGCAATATCAAATACATGTAGAAGCTCCCTAGATGTATGAATTGAGTTATAAGATGTTCCAATCATTTCTTTATAAGGCTATATGAACCTAAAGAATCTTGTGCTTACGAGAGTGTTCCTTTGAGATTTATGGTTATGAGATCACCTTGTCAGCATCTTACCCTCAATTATATTAAGGACTATGACCAATTTTCTAATTATTTACCTTCCTTCTTATAACTTATAATTATGAAATTAATTACTAGCATTTTTATTTTATTTTTTACCAATTTATGACATAAATAAATTAATTAAAATAAATTCAAAATTTATAGCCAAGTTTTTCAATTTTATATATATATATATATATATAAATAATTGAAATCCAAAACAATTAAAAAAAACACTGCCTTATATCCATTTATTATACTATACAAATATATTTATTTGTTTATTTATTTTTCAGATATATGTCTTCACCTTTAAATTCTCTCTCCCTATCTTCCATTACACCATGAACTTGTTATAAAAAAATGTGTTGTATTGTTTGTTTCATGCTTGCCTCTACCAAATAGGCCAAATTGACCAAGCTATTTTCAAGGGTCGTGTCCTATTATTAAAGGATGTTTTTCGGTTGGTAAAATCTCACTAAAATGTAAACCATAATGTAAGAGCATATACCTATGTGTGAACATTATGTGGAAGATAGTTATTATTAATCAGTTCACTTGGAAAATGTAATACATAATAGAAATTGAGTCAAATATCAAAACAAAGAATAATATGAGGAACGGATATACAATTTTGTTGAAGTGAATTAACTCATTATTCCATTATACCAATCTTGCAATCAATCATCAGTCCACCAACCACAAAAAGCAATTGTACTCTTTTAAGTTATATAGAATAATTATGCAGTCAATAAACTACAACACTATAATATAATGTTATTTGATCTTTCATTGTTGTTCTCATCTAATAACTAGACATGATATTGTGTACATTCCATACTCATAAGATGGAAATCTATGTTAGCATTCCACTCAAATGCTTACATAATATTCTTACAAAGGGTTTACTCATTTAGAATGATGTACATTAATTCTGTGATGAGACATGTTCATTAACCAAACATATGAATTTCAACCATCCTTAGATAACTTTCATTATAAACATTCCACAAAACAAGGCTTTCATGTGAGGCTTTGGTAGATTTTTTATTTGCACTATGAAACATGACTCTCTTTATTATGTCTAAAAGAGGAGGAATTTATTGAAAAGCTCGTGTTTAGGTTTAATAGGAAATTATTTTTGTAGAGATTGTAGGAGAAATGTACTACATGAGTTCATGGACAAAGGAATTGCAAGAACTAAGAGCACACACAAAATGATATTTTGTTTCTAACAAACATGACTTTTTTTTTGGTCTTCCTTGACTCATACTTTCTTATGGTCTTTATATATATATATATATATTCCATCATGTAACAATGTCACGAAGTGAAAAAGAAAACAACAAATTAGTGGTGAAAAGGAAAATTCATGAAGGTTTAGAATCTTGAAATTTATCCATATATGATCTAAATCCCAAAATTGACTAAGCATCCTGTCATGCCCGCATTTCCCATGTGGTCACGACACACAACACACGTGTCATGTGCACATTTGCCATGTGGTCATGACACGAGCTACGAAAAACTTTTCTACCTATCCCTAGGAACCCCCTCGTACGCGTTTGTGTGCTTGGTGGCAATACGCATAAGGCGTATGATGCAGAGGCATCCACACTAAAACCTTGACATACAGCATGTATGTCTAAAACCCATCATCATCATCATATTTTCCTTAACACTGTCAGCATCATCATATTTTCTCTGCCGACCGATATCCTCCTACAGACAAACCTTCGCCCTTTCGCCTGTCAGCAGCATCATCATATTCGGCTATCGGCAGCATCATCATATTCGGCAAGCGCAAACATCCTCCTGATGTTCACTGTTCATCTTACTTCCAAACTCTATCTTCATCATCATGATGTTCAACATCATGTTCATCAGCAGGATATAAAATATCTGGTTCCCTCCATATATCCTGATGATGACAACCTCATGCACCTTTCCTTCGATGCTTACGTCACCCCGATATCCTGATGACGATGACGTCACATGCAGCTCCTTCAATATCCTGCTGCCCCGATATCCTGATGACGATTATCCTGATGACGATGATGTCACATGCAGTTCCTTCAATATCCTGATGTCGGCCAAACTTAACATTATCGGCCCGCGAAGGAATTGTCAACCCGATCTTCTACCTTATGCCGATACGCTCCTCCTCGGCAACACCTGATGATGATCACCCCAATGCACATTCACTTTATGCAATCAACTGCATCATGCTCATCTCCACTTACTCGGATGACGCCCGAAGTAACTACAGGATATACACAGAAATATCCTGATGATGCCGTTGCGACGAATTTTCAACCTTAGCGAATTTTGATCCGCCGAACCTCCTGAGGTGACCTGATCTACTTTCAGGGTGATCTTCCAGACTCGAACTATCAGCACGACCTAGCACATACCCATGCTAGGGTCCTCAACACCTTTCGACGATGATCCTGCACACCTGCATGCAAACAAACAGAAAATGCAAACTAAACCCTAAACTACTGTACATAGCCATTCCACCGATTCGACGAATCAACCGGTGGAATGGATCAGCGAATCCATGAAACCACCAGAACAGCAAATCGATCACACAATGGAATCCAAACAGAGAATTGACACAACAGGATCTCTTTATTGATTTCAAAAGATGCAATACAATGCTCTGTCTTTCCCTCTGCCTCACTCTCTGCACAGTCTGATCGATGATCGATCTATATCTAAATCCAACCGCTCCTACTACATAAATAGGAATTCCTGCGAGTACTACCACTCAATTCCCAGCGGCTGGGAGCTTCCAAGCGGCTGGGAGGATCCAACCGAACATACAGCATAATAGCTGTCCTAACAACCTATCTAAAAATAGTAAAGTATGGTCAACATGACCTTATTACATGCATTGGTCTTACAAGACCTTCTTGGAAACATTAACCAGACCTAAAACAAACTAACTGCCTCATGGAGGCCAGCTGTCAGGTAGGTGCTCCTGCACCAGCGTAAACATGTCAACATAGCCGCGATGATGATAGCCATCTAGGGGGTATGTGACACGAAGTGTGTCGCTTCTAGGGTTAGACTAATCTTAATCTAAACCCTAAGTTTCCTAGGTGAAGATGATTCTATCAGCTTCGAACCCTATCTCAACTTTGGTTAGAAATAAAATCAAAAAAAGGATTAAGTAATTGATGGAATTGATGATCGCATGATTCAAGTGGGATGGTGGATGCAAAACTAATAAAATAACACAAAAATCAAACCCTAGAATTCTAGGAAAAATTTGACAGCATAACGCATTTTTTATAAACGCAAAATAAATTTTAAAATAAAACATCAATAAGGAAACAAATAAAAGTTAAGAAATAAAATTAAATTAGAACTTAAGAACAAGATTCAATCGATATAAAAATAAAATACTAAAATAGCTATCCTACCAAGGTCGAATAAATCGGCCTTAAATAAAAGGGTAAATAAATAAAAAAAGAATTCAAAAATAAAATAATAAATTATAACAAGATGCCAAATTTGAATTTTAAAAATTGAGTCTGTTAATAAATATAATTTCGACCTTACATTTATTAATGAACTCAGAATAATGAGGAGGAAAGAGGTTAAGGTACTCCTTCCGTAAAATAATAAAATAAATTAGATTAATAGTTAAAAGGATATCATCCCAAAAAAAAATAATTAAAATAAACCTCTCAACGGAAATAATTTAAATTCGAAGGGAAAACTCTTCCCAAATAAAATAATTTTAGTCCCCTTCTAAGAAAATAAACATCCAAAGCAATAAATAAATAATTATGATACACCAAAAAAACATACAAAACCCCATTAGAATTAAGCAAAACTTGAAGGAAATACAAAAATGAGATAAAAGTGAGAAAATGAAAAATTTAAGAAGGAATGAAAATAAACTCTCACAAAATGAGAAAAGCCCTAGTTCCATATAAAAATGGTTTTCTTATTTACAAGATGCCCTAATTTTTTATTCTAATGTTTTCTCATTTGTTGCCCTAGCTCTTATTCTCTTCTCCCTCTCTTTGTTTTGTTTTCTATTTTTCTCTGAATGCAGGTTTGGCTTCCTTCACAATGGCATGGAAGCCATTAAACCTTTCTCATGAAGGTTTGTATCCAAATGCTAAGAGTTTCACTGTCTGTATTTATTTAGATTATAACATATTTTTATTTTAGTAAAGGTATTATAAGCATATAATGAAATGGATCTTGATATGCTGCAGGGCTTATAGAGGGAAGGTGAGCGCCACCGCCGCCGAGGGGAAGGCTGAAGTGGGAGATGCTGCAGTGATGGAGATACGGCCGCGGGGTGGAGCTTCAGCCGCAGTGGAGGAGTGGCGGCAAGGCAGACCGCGGTGAGGGACGCAAAGGAAGCGGGCTACGAAGGGGGAAGATGGATGCTGCATGGGGGTCACGACGAGGTTTCAAGGGGAAGGTATGGGGAGGGGGCTGTGCCTCCACCCACACTCACGGGTGTGGGGGGAGGCACAGCCCCCTCCCCACACCATTTGATACACAGAGGCAGGGGGACGGCAGTTGGGCCGTCATCCCCCTTGTCTCCTTTACTTTTTTTTTTGTTTATAAAAAAAATAAAACAACGCTGCTAGCGCAACGATGGGGGTTTCGTCCCCACAGTTCCTCACAACATTTTTTGTTTTATTTTTTTTTTTTCTATTTTTTTTTCTATTTACTGCGAATCTACACAACCCCATTCTGTCCATTGTAAAAAGAAATACATGTATTTTATTTTACTTAAATATTTATATTTGTAAAAAAAAAATATACTAAATGTTGTTTTAATATATACACTCAGAAATAAGTACTTAGCCTACACTTCATCACACTAAAAAGTCAATTTCTGTTGTTGTATAGAAATTTGTAAATATGTTCTCATACACATATATATACATATTTATGTATATATACACATATATACAAGGGTAAGTTATAGCTAACAGAAAATATCATATTTCTGCTCCTCCATCTATTGCACAGCATATACACAGTAATTTAAATAAACCAATAAGTTAGACTTTTAAATGACAATTTAACAAATAACATTGTACATATTTTCTTTGTATGCATCTACACAAAACAATGGCTTGAACAGAATATTATCTAACAAACTGTAACATGCATATACTAATAGCTCTTCTCCTTTTTTTTTGAAAGCATGAAATATAAACAGAACGTATTATATTCTTTGATGCCAAAATCAAACAAAAAACAACCATTTCCCTATGAATTTTCTAACAGTTCTTTTCTCCTAATAGCTACTACTAAGAGTTCACTTTCAATGTAACAGAATTAAGGAAACTAGAATTTATAGTCTCATTTTTTTTGTATGCAATAAACATAAAACAACAACTTATGCATTCTCTTTTTTTTTTTAAAGGACAATAACAACAAATGTATTTAAACTTTCTCTTTCAATCAAAGGATACAATAAAATTTTATTCAACCACATTCATACATCTGTATTTTTCTGAAAAGAATGTTGACAGAAACATAAATATAACTCCACATGCATTTCACAAAACCTCTCAACTCCACAAAAATAGGGAAAATAAACAGCATTAAATAAAATATAAAATGTTTACATTTCATTACTATCACAGCCAACTCTATGGCAAGTATCTTAGCAAACTTTTACAAAAATACAATGCAATAAGGCCACTATGGCCATGGCTTTAACAGCCAACACAAGAGACTAAAGGAACTCCAAATTGCACTTCTCTCAACTCCATTTTACATATGGACACCTGCAATAAAATATAACAAAAGAACTACATTCCAGCCACTACAAAAAGCTCTCCTCCCTACCATAGACCCGCAAGTGGGTCACCCCCGAGCTAGGGAGGTAGGGATTCACACGGGTATAACAATCCACAACAAAATATCAAACACAACACAAACAACCCATAGGTTTAACACAAAACTCAACTCATGAAAATGAGTTTTTGAGGGTAGGGAATGGACCCCTCAACTTCAAAGGGCTCCCAAATGATAAAATGTCAAGCTCATGGCCTCAAGCCAAAATCTCCAAAACACCACTCTCCACTAAAATCACAAATAATCTCCATGGCACTCTTTCCATTCAATAATCTCCTTAACAATTAAAAGCCCTCAAGGCATAAATACATAATGTGGGAGAGACCTCAAGGAGGTTCCTTTCCCCTACCCAAACAAGTTGAGCACTACCTCCATTGGAGGTGCTCTCACCATACTCCCATCCCAACAAAAACAATGCAAACAACAAAACAACCAAAAACTATAACACAATACATTAAATGGCAAGGGTGAGAAAACAAGTTTAAGAGGCTTACCTTCAAATCCCTATAATGGAAGAACGTTTGGTGAAGAGCTCCAAGCCTTCCCAAACCTTCCAACTCCAAGAAATTCCTCTAACTTTCCCAAACTCCTCCAAATAGCAAGAAAAATAAAATTTCAAGAACCCCACACTCCTCAACAAGAGGAGATAATATAGGCCATCAATTGGCCTTAAGGAATGAGAAGGTGGCACTTGTCACCTTCTCCTTCCTCCTCCCATGCCACTTGCAAGGGAGAGGAAGTGTGAGGATGACAAGTGTCATCCTTCCATTCCCTCTCAATCCTCACCTTATCCACTTGTGCTCTCACACATGTGTGAGAGGACAAGTGGTGAGGTGGCAATCCCACACACACCTTCAAGAGGATAAGGGATGCCATGTGGCATCCTCTTATTCTCTCAAGGAGCCATCTTCCTCCAAGATGCTCTCACACGTGTGTGAGAGTCTTGGGGGAAGCTCCCACACACTTGGGAGTCTTGGAGACCTCCCAAGTCTTCCTTGGGAAAGGGTTCCCAAACTTTGGGAAGGGAGATGAGTCTTTCCCAAGGCATGACTCATCTCCCACCTTCCCTTATTTCAAATTTCCATCACTTTTACTAAACCATAGTTTATAGTGACCAAAAGTGAGTTAATTCTAGGGTTAGATAGTCCAAGTTGACCCTAGACTCATGGGTAACCACCTAGGGTAACTTTTGGGACACTAGGGTTCATAAAGGGGGTTAAAAATCCACTTTTAAATGGCCTCAACAAAATAAAATAAATACCAAGTGGTGTAAATCAAGTCAAATTTATACAACACTAATTATTAATTAATCTTAAACAAAGGGTACTAAGGCCAAAATAATAAAATTAAATCAAGCACTTAAATCAACATTCAATTCAAACGTGATCCTTATCCCTCTTGGGAATGGATCAATTTTATAGGGAATAACTTAGTGTGAATTCTACCTCCAATTTTCCCATGGCTAGGGAATGTAAAACCTGCACATCTCAATCAAGTGTCAATCACGTCATGAAAAATCATAGCCGAAGCAATTGGAATTAAATTCACACAATCGAATACAACAATAATCATCAATACATAATTCCAAATTAAACTGTATTTTTCAATCTCATGTCAACTAGTCCACATCACATAAATATCTAGGAACTCATCACAAAACATCATCACATATATATCTCATATGTCGAATCACAAAATAGCATCAATATGATCAATTCGAACCACATACGTCTAATCAATGTCCTATCATAATCAGGAGATAAAATCAAGTCTGCATAATGAAACATAGTTGCTAAAGGTCTGATAATGTCATCAACTAAATAGCATAACGATCAAAATAAGGGAGGTAAAATAATCAGTCTCACACATCCAATATGGTGAATATACCACCAAACTAATAGAAAAAGAGTAGATCTCTATTGGCAAGAGACATTGCTTTGTTGAATAATTTAGTGTTGTCCATGATGGTAACAAGGCAAAGAGACTTTACTCCGGTAGACCAAATGGATTTGGCAACAAGGCATGCAAGGATTTTGGTCCAGAAGGTTAAAATGACTAAGTATGGGTAGTACGGAGCAAATGACAGAGATCAGGCTAGTATGTCTCCGCAATAGAAGATCATCAAATGGGGTTCAAGTATGTTGTTTACAGTTGCTTAAAGGTGGGATATCCAATTTTGCAAGTTCTAAAGATCTCCGGAAGACATACCATGATTCTGCTAATTCTGGTAAGTAAATCTAAGTCAAGGACTGTGTATAGTGTAATTACATATTTCAGGAATTAACTGTGTGTGAGTTTTTTACCTCAACATTTCGGATCATACTCTTCTCTTGCTATTTCTCCTGATGATGGATCATAGAGTATGATCCGAAACGTTGAGGTAAAAAACTCACACATAGTTAATTCCTAAAATATGTAATTACAATCATCATGGACTGTGGAAATCTGATGTCTCTTACTGTGTATAGTACCAAAGAGTTAGGGTCCACATTCCTCCACAGATGCATACTTTGTCTTGCAGTTCTTGATTAAGAAAGATACATATCATGGCTGCCTAAATCTAGAGTTGTAGCATCTAAAGTTCTTTTGGTCTCATCTTACAAGATGTTCTTTACCGACTTGCAGTTTGACAGTGTTTCCCAGTGACAGGACAACAGTTTTGAGTTATGCATTTCTCAACAGCTAATTATTATGTTCTGTAGCTTTGAAGGTATGATAAGAGATCAATGATGAATATTGAATATGATTTTTAGAGTCTCATTTGATCCGCAGTGGAAGTTATGTTATGACAGCTGAACTGATCAAGTATGTTCATGAGGAACAAGCCAACAGGCATGGCAGATCTATATGCGAAGAAGCTATATTGTTTGAACAATCAATCTAAGTGATTGAATGATTAATGCCGACCCATATGAAGACTACTGTATGATTGTTTAGGTCTGCTGTAAATTTTGGTGAATGAATTTGGCTGACAAGCTACTTAAGGTATGACTACATGCTACACCTTATTAGGTCAACCTAATATGAAGATTTTAAGTGTTGCGGATATATATGGGATCAAACTTGGTGTTTGAGTAAAAAAATATGTGAATGTGAAAATATGTATGTGTGACATGCGAAGTAAGGTGATAATGTGGAAGTGATAAGGGCAGAAGAAGAGAGATCTTGTTCCTATGTAAAAGCAGAGCAGTGAAACAGAATAGTCAAAAATGAAGAGTTTTGAGACAATATTTATGTGCTTCATTGGAGCTGTAACCATGCATGTGTAGATGCAATCTGAGCAGTTCAACTTGGTAGTGAGCCATTCTTCCTTCTTCTTTCTTTCTCTAGGTAGTGAACCTGTTTTGGCAGTGAGCCTATTTTGGTAGTGAGCCTTTCTTGCAGTGAGTATTTCTTTGGGCAATGAGCCTTCTTGTAATCCGGTATTGTGCTATCATAATATATTGTGAGCTAACACTCACAATGGTTTTTTCCTTTTTGGGTTTTCCACGTAAAAATTCTGGTGTTCATATGTTATTGTTAGAAAAAATAATCTTTACTTGGTACTTAGGTAAAGGTTATATTTATTTCCTATTAAATACTTGTATTCATAAATATAAAGTATTTTTATTTAATGTGAGTATCCTCACACATGTGTGAGGATAACTCACATCAATATTCCTCTCGGAGGAATATTTGATTTATTTAGCCACCTCCTTAAGAGGTTGACACTTTGTACTCACTCACATGAAAGGTGGCAAATGGGAGTTGCATGCAACTCCCCCTCTCAACTCTATTTATGAGGTGCTCTCTCCTTTTTTCTTATTATTCCTATCTCATTCATTTCTTGAGGAGCTCCTCTCCCTCTTTTTATGTAATATTTTTCTTTTATGGCTATATGTCATCTCTCATAATTTATGGGGGTTTTTTCTTTGCTTTTTCCCCCTTCAAAATCTCTTGTCTCCATTGTTGTTCTTTTGGTGCATGCTTGCAGTTTTACTTCTACTTTATGGTAAAATCATGTTATTATTTATTTATTTAACTCTCACAATCTTGATTAGTTTATTCCTGGTCTTTATTTTTCTATCAATTATGTCTTTATGGTTGTTGTTCCTATGCTTATTCTTCTTTCATATTATTAATTTTGGAAATTGGATTAATAAACTTGTTAAGAAGTGGTTTTGTGGAATACTAATTCACCCCCCCTCTTAGTATTCCTTACTATCAACAATTGGTATCAGAGCAAGGTTCCTTGGAAGAAGCCTAACCACTTGAGGAAGGTCTGGGAAGAATCAATCATGGCAGCCAGAAGGTATGGAAAATTTTCATATGAAAACAATGTTGAACTAGAAGCAACTCTTACTGATCTTGAAAAATCAGAACTAGAAATCAGGGATCTGAAGGATAATATTCAAGAAGCCGACAAAACACTTACAACTTCTAAATGCAAACACAAAACTCACAACACAAGATATATGTGGGGAAAACCCTTTCAGGTAAAAAACCCCACACTCCAAAGCCGCCCAATATATTATTCAAGAATCACAAAGATTACAATATACTTGCAGAAAAAGCTTTTACAGGAGTATATCCAACCAGAGATCCAGGAGGTAACTCGATATCTATAAGATTCTTACATGCAACCTCCATCTCAAGTTCCTGATATATAAGAGTTACAATACAGTACACCGCCAATGGTAATTACAAAACCATGAGCTAAAACCACCCAAAAGTGGTACCCAAATTATCTCTAATCAAATATAACTTGCGATGTGTCAAACCACACACCAACACATGTAACTCTCCCCTTTACAACTCTTTTATGTGTCCAACATGTTTTTAGATTTCCCAAAAAGAGAAGGTCCAACTTCCAGAGGCTATAACTTTTGATCTAGGTGTCCAATTGACGAACCGTTTGATGCGTCGAAAAGCTCGTGAAGAGATCTATCACCCTATAACCTCCTATGCCAGTTATGAGAATTTTTGGGACATTTATAGAAGTTTTGATTCTGGTAATTGAGTTCAAAACTTTTTTCCCAATAGTTTCAAAAAATAGAAACTTTAATATCTCGCGATCCAGATATGATCTTGAGACGAAACTCACCCAAGATGTTTACTTAGTTGTTCTGTACCTTCTAGGAAAAATTTTAGGTCAATCTGAGCTCAATTGAAGGACTTACTAAAAATAGTAAGTCTCGCTATTTTTAGCTCTTTTGGAGACTTTTGGAAACTTTGAAAGTTCTAGATCATTCTCCATGATAAAGGGTATTCAAAAAGACCAAAACTGGGAATAATAGTAACCTTTCGAGGTTGCAAGGTTGAGATACTTTTCCTAACAAGAGACACTTCTTTGTTGAATAACTAAGTGTTGTCATTGATGGCAACAAGGCAAAGAGACTTTACTCGGGTAGACCAAATGGATTTGGCAACAAGGCATGCAAGGATTTTGGTTTGGAAGACTAAAATGACTAAGTATGGGTAGTATAGAGCAAATCACAGAGATTGGGCCAATATGTCTCTACAATAGAAGATTTTCAAATGTGGTTCAAGTATGTTGTTTGTAGTTGCTTGAAGGTGGGATATCCAAGTTTGCAAGTTCTAAAGATCTCCGAAAGACATACCATGATTCTACTAAGTCTGGTAAGTAAACATAAGTCAGGGACTGTGTATAGTACCAAATAGTCAGGGTCCGCATTCCTCCGCAGATGTACACTTTGTCTTGTGGTTCTGGATTAAGAAAGATACATATCATGCCTACCTAAATCCAAAGTTATAGCATCTAAAGTTCTTTTGATCTCATCCTACAAGATGTTCTTTACCGACTTGTAGTTTGACAGTGTTTCCCAATGACAGGACAACAGTTTTGAGTTTCACATTTCTCAGCAATTGATTATTATGTTCTGTAGCCTTGAAGGTATGATAAGAGATCAATGATGAATATTGAATATGATTTTTAGAGTCTCATTTGATCTGCAGTGGAAGTTATGTTGTGACAGCTGAACTAATCAAGTATGTTCATGAGTAACAAGCTGACAGGCATGGCAGATCTATATGTGGAGAAACTATATTGTTTGAGAAATCAATCTAAGTGATTAAATAATTAATGCCAACCCATATGAAGACTACTATATGATTGTTTGGGTCCGCTATGAATTTTGGTGAATGAATTTGGCTGACAAGCTACTTAAGGTATGTCTACATGCTACACCTTATTAGGCCGACCTAATATGAAGATTTTAAGTGTTGCGGATATATATGGGATCAAACTTGGTGTTTAAGTAAAAAAAATGTGAATGTGAATATATGTATGTGTGACATGTGAAGTAAGGTGATTTTGTGGAGGTGATAAGAGTAGAAGAAGAGAGATTTTGTTCCTATGTAAAAGCAGAATAGTGAAACAGAGAAGTCAGAGATGAAGATTTTTGAGACAATATTCATGTGCTTCATTGGAGCTGTAACCATGCATGTGTAGATGCAATATGAGCAGTTCAACTTGGCAGTGAGTCATTCTTCCTTCTTCTTTCTTTCTCTATGCAATGATCCTATTTTGGCAATGAGCCTTTCTTGCAGTGAGCAGTTCTTTGGGCAGTGAGCCTTCTTGTAATCTGGTATTGTGCTATCATAATATATTGTGAGCTAACACTCACCATGGTTTTTCCCTTTTTGGGTTTTCCACGTAAAAATCCTGGTGTTCATGTGTTACGTCTTTATGGTTGTTGTTCCTATGCTTATTCTTCTTTCATATTATTAATTTTGGAAATTGGATTAATAAACTTGTTAAGAAGTGGTTTTGTGGAATATTGATTCACCCCCCCTCTCAGTATTCCTTACTATCAACAATATCAATATATCTCTATCCAAATAATATCTTCTCCATTATTTATGTTATTTAGACTAAACTTTAAATGTAGTCAACTCAATGATCAATGTCTTTTTGTGCATAATTTCCTTCTAGGTTTATGTGGAAGACTTAATTCATCTAAAAGAAGATTTACTTGATTTCAAATAAAAGAGATATTATCTTATTTTAGTTTTCTTAGAAGATAAGAATGATATTGTATTAAGGTAAGAATGATATTATATTATATTAGGGCCATGTCATCAAAGATTAGTTGACTCTCTACTCATTTGAAATAGTGCCTTTCCACATGCCTTTAAAAATTTAAGTGGCTAAGAAATGCTACCTTATTCATGTGGCTTACACCTACATTGTTAGGGAAGCCCAAATTAAACCCATACTTCATTGGTTAAAAGTTAGCAATTATGTTTGAAGATAGAATTTTCTAGGCCCTGTAGCCTAAAAATTTATTTTAAAAATTAAATGTATCAAGGAGGATGGTTAGTGCTTTTCTACTATTCTATCAAATAATTCATATTGATACATGTTGGGAAAGCGAAAGAAAGAGATCAATGAAGAAACTATTCTTCCTCTAATATGAAGAACTTGATTACATGACCACTGAGCTATTGGCTTTAATGTTTTTCCTATTCTAACAACCATTGATGGCAACGTTGGGTTGAATAAAATTTGGTTTTTAAGAGACATGAGAGTTAGGCTATCATTGCAATGTATTAGAATCACAGGGAAGTGTGTTTATAAATAGGCACAAACATATAGTATTCACATCGCACACACTTGATGATAGGAAGATTCCCATAGTGGATTGGTAATTTCATATCTATATATGGTAGGTATACTTTGTAATATATATCATATCATATTCCATATCTTGATAATGTAGAAGATTTTTCAAACTTTGAAAACTATAGATGGTGTGATGTAACATTAGTATCCACTTTGCATACATTTAGTTCTAGTCAGACTTAGTGGTTTGTTGAAAATAGTGTATTGAAACATGGGTATTGTGAAGCGATAACTTACCTTCATTTGAGTTATACTAAGAACATTTTAAACCTTTTGAAACTATTGTGGGTTAAGTTTAAAGAATATTATTATTATAGATATTTGAGATATCAATTAAGAGATGGAAAATTTAGTGGTGTTAATTTTAACTCTTGTTAGATATATTTATATTTTGCTGATACTCTCTTATACAAGGAAGTTGTTAAGTTAGTCTTTCTAATAGTCAAATTTGTATATCCATTCTATTTCTCATTTAGTTTTATGTCTATTTTAGAAAGTCATGTTACTATACTTAACTAAAAACCAAAACTTGATACCTAGAGTTGTTTTGTGAGCCCATAACTCACAAGTCCCTGGATCATTTTCACATCTTAAACTTTGGAAAATATAGTGTTGTTTAGGTGAAATCAAAATGATGCTTTTACAAGTGATCAAATCAAAATGATTATCTTAGCATCTGTCATGAGGAAATGTTAGAATTTATAGGGGGAGAGACAATCCCAAACTCAAGCCATTATTAAATTAAATAAAACCTTTATGTGATATGCAAGTTCCTCAAGAAACTATTTAGAAAAGAGCTAGTTTATGTAATGTTTAGATCTTCAACATGTTTTATTAGAAATTTTTTGTGAATTTTCTTATGTTTTTGAACTTCTAGAAACACATCAAGGTTATTAATGTCATAGGGAATAAAATTATTGAGCTCATTGTTGTGAGTAAAAATCTAATCATCTTACACATCCTAGGCACATGGATATTTAATCGAAATTCCTATGAGCTTAATATGTAAGATTAAAACATAACCCCAAGGAAAGGCTCAAGATAAAAAAAATCCATGATCATATCTACTATAATTTAAAGACTCCAAGGGCATAGAAATATTGGTAACCCATCTTCTAAATTATTAAGTTTTTAAACATTGTTTGGGGCTTTGGGTTTGGAAAATCAATCAAAAGACCTTGAATTGTGTCTTTAATTATTTTAGGAAGTCTTAATTAGATAGTTGTTAGATCAATCATGATGGAAAGGATGAAGAAAGATATTCAATTTTCCTAGTTACTTAAAGGAAATATTAAACCTATTGTTTCTCTATGAAGTACTTTATGATGGTAATAGTTGTTGATGTTTTGTTGCTTAAGTTGCCTTGTAAGATTATTTTGTACCATCTTTGTTTTATTGTACTTTGTTATTGGACTTGATCAACCCAATAACCTTGTACATGTTTTGTATAGGACTGAGATCTAGGTTAGATATTATAAACACCCTATTGACAGTAAACATTTGAATCCTTGTTAGATTTAGACTTGTCCCAAAACTCTATTTGAATGACTAGGAAATTATATAAACATTGATGTATTTGTTGCTATTCAATTGTATTTAGTATATGAAAAGAGGATATTCATGTAGTCCAGAATGCATGACTATCATTTTTTAATGTATTTTGATTATATGGTACTCAGTGATGAGTGACTACATAGTATCAGGTATGCATGTAATTCACATGATAATACTTTTATATATTTTATGTTGAAGTGACACCTAAAAGATTAAAATATCTGTATTAAAGATAAGGTTACACCTTAATGACCAAAATTTAAAAGATTATTTGATAGGAGATTTATTGTATACATATGTATTAGCTTCTCAAGTATAAATTCATGATCTATTTCATGTGAAAATGCACTTATAGTTCTAATCTTATTATTGATTAACAAAGTATTTCTATGGGATTTAATTGTGGTTTTAGTTAAAGAAAAAGAGTTATTGGGAAGATCTAAAATTTGAGAAATATGATTATAAATGAAGTAGACTCATTGTGATATCAATAATGTTGCTTGACTAATTATTTTTGTTGAAATATGTTGTAGATTCAACTTGAGCTACTGAGAATAGCAGCTGATTTACAGGGGGAGAAATGTTATGTGACTTTTTACCCAAGATGGAAAAATAAAGCTATTTATGAATAACCCTCTAAAATTATAAGAGGATAAAGTTTATTTACCCTTTATAATTAAAAGGAAGATGGAAAATAAAGGATATTATGATCCTTTTGGTTAAAATGGAGATAAATAAAGAATAATTATGAAAACCCCTTTAAAAAGGAAGGAGTTATTATGTTTATTAAACCATCATTAATGACAACATTTGTGAAAGGGTGTGATGGTTTAGAAATCACCCCTTAAAAGGTTATATATGGCATTTGTGTGAGACTTGGAAAGGGCATGGAGAACACTCAAGGAACATAAGGAAAGAAATGAAAGAAATCATGAAGGAGAATGATTATAGATTTAACAGGTGATGAGCATTAGAAGGGGCACACAGATTGTGTCCAACTCTAGGTACAAAGTACACCCAAGATTGTCTTGGCCAGGGCTTGTGTGTGCACTTGCATTGAGCATGTTTTGTTGAGCATGGCTCTGGAGCACTTGTGTGTGTGTGTGTTTTCTGAAAAAGAGCTTAATGCTTGGGAAACACATGGTTGGTTCTGAATAAGAATTGGATTCCTCCTAGAAGTGCTCACTTGCTAAAAGGGGGTTGAATCTATAATCCATTCTCTAGAGTGACATTTGGAAGAACTTCTAGGATCCAAAAGATACACAGTTATTCCTTTCTATGATGTAAATTAATGAAGTACTAAACTTACTGTTTTAATAAAAGATATTGATGGATTTTTTATGTTAATATGATTATGTGATTATGTTATCTAATTTGTTTTGTTAATGATTTACTTAAGAGTTCTTATTAAATTATCACCTGTTGTAATTTACATTTGTTATTACATCTATTTTAACATCATGGAATATATTATTCTATCTTAACTCTAAATATTAACCACAACAAATTTGTTGCAATTAATTAAATACATAGGGCGGAAAGTAGCATTACACCAAGGTCACTATGAGGTATTCAAGCATTACTTCCTCTTCTATATGCTCTTCCACGTCACAAATCTAAAGTGGATTGTCCTACAATGGGTGTTGGGTGGCCCCATTAATCCTTCTAGAAATTTTCTTGGCAATACTTGGTGTGTCATATAGCCTAACTATTTTGGTAGGCTACATGGAGGGATTCCTAAGCCACTTAAGCATCTTGTAAGTTCCTTTCTAAGTAGCTCACCTCGTTGTCCTTCTAGGTGTTTGTTTCTCTATAGCTTATCAAGGAATGGTCCTATTAATGGATTTTTGATCAAATAAGTGCTTGGTGTGGTCTACCTTTATTTGGGTTTGGTTGGAGTAGAGTATCTCAAATCTAGGCTAGGTTATTGAAAGTCACAAATTTGTGCAGTTCTAGTCATCCAACATCTAATTCAGTATCTTTGTAATCAAAATGATTGAAAATGGGTGTCATTGGGTCTAATGGAAGATACATGTCGAATGTATTTTGATTCAATATTTTCATGCTTTTACAGAAGTCCCAATGCTCTTATAGGAGTCACTTATGATAGATTATGTGACCTATGTAAAAGCATGATTATAGGGAGTTACAAGGTGGACTAAGAATATTGACCCACTTATGATGCATGTTATGACATGTCATAGACCGTCTTTTTAAAGGAGGTAACTAATAAATAATGAGTCCAAATGGGGTGTGGGTCACAAGAATTCTTAACATGGTATTTTGGAACCTTGTTTTGGCCCATGGTAATGTCATTTAATTATTTTTTGGACCTCCTTGAGTCTATATATTCAGAGTTTGAAGATGGAGGCATTAAGGAGTTTTCATTAAAGGTTTATACTATCAGATTCCCTCCAAATAAGTAGGATGTTGATCTCCATGTTAAGGCTTTGAGCTTGAAAGTGTATTGTAAATATTTTTTTTGTTGAATAATACATTGCTTTGGTACTTTAGAGGGTGGGATTGCTTACCTAAAAGGGTGTTCCCTATGTATATTGGTGTCTCTTCTCTTCTATCTATACTTTTTCTATTCTTATCTCATTCTTGTTTCTAAAGTTTTAATTTACATGTCATTATGTCACTAAAATTTCCATAGATTTGATATCTACACTGGATTCCTCTAAGGGTTAATATGGGAAATGAATATGTGTCTTGATTCCACTTTACAGGCATAGTTTGTTTATACTTATACCAAGTTCTTTGTTTAGTAGATCTTATGGTATAGAGGTGCATACATGATATTTTCCTAATATTTGGTATCAAAGCCTCGATGGTTATGTGGTTTACATGTACTTGCATGTTTCATATTCATGTTGACTAAATTTGTTGGTTTTACATATTGTTGTGCAAGCTGAACGTGCCAATACTAGCTATGCCTCACCCCAAAATTGTACATCCTTTTCCCATACTCATGACAAGGCAAGCACCACCTCAAGTCAGAAATCATATACCACCCCGTCTACTAGTCCTCCTTCGCTATCTTCTAAGACACATATTCCAAAGCATATCAGTTCTACACCAACACCACCATCTAGTTCCTCAAACTCTAAATGGATGACCAAAAAAGAATCAGATGAGTGGTGGGAAAAATATTTTCTAAATTTATACAACAAAAGAAAAGCTATGGAGAAAGCCAAATCCACTCATCCATTACCTCATTCATCTACCCATACACCTACGAAGGATGTGATCTAAGGACTACCAGCAGAGAGTCAACCATGTCCCCAAAATTTGGTCCTTGACCTTACAAAAGATTCTTCCAATAACATGTCAAATCCTACAACCCTTTCATGTGATCCTCAACCCCTTGAGCTTATTTAAGAACCTCCTACCATGAACCAAAGTCAAGGTCCATCAAACATCCATGTTGTTAACCAAGAAGCTATCCAAGAGTTATCCACTTTCATTCAAGAAGACCAAGAGCTAAGTCAAGAGCACACCTTAGAGCATGTGGAAACATCCACCCTTTGTCTAAATCAAGATCAAAACACCCCCATCCAATTTCAAACCGTTCATAACCTTTATCTCTTCCACAATCAAGATAATACCTATGAAGAAGCTATCCATGAGCAACTTGATCCTATACATGGGAAAGAGATCCAATTACAACCTGTCCATAATCTATACCTTCTCTATGATCAAGATATTCCCTATGAAGAAGATATCCTTAAACAACTTGATCCCATACCCATCCATGAGCAAGAAACCTCCATTACTTCTATCCCTCTTCCATTTAATCCCATCCATGATCCAACAACTTCTGCTTCCTCTGATGAGATACTTGCCTCCCAAGTGCACATGGATGATCAACCCAATAACTTGGACCCTAAAGAGCATAATGATGATCAAGATCCAAATGATCCTTCACCATCCATCATTGACCAAGCTACAAATCCGTCATCTTATATCCTTGGGCTTACTACCTTCATGCATGAATGTTCTTCCTTAGAACACCAACAACCATTATCCACTACCTTGTATTCCTCATCCTATAAGGAAATCACTGCTAGTGCACCTATACATAATCCCATGGTCCACCGCATACTCCAAAATATGAACTATCAAGGTAAAGGCTTAGGCCTTCATGAACAAGGTATTTTGGAGCCTGTCCATGTCAATGTTCCTCCACCCTCATACGGCCTTGGATACATACCCCAAGGTGAGCAATCTCAAGATGTTGGTACTTCCTCCACTCCTCCTAAGTCTACCACTTTCCATCGCAAACCCTATCATATCCCCAAAACATATGTCACCATTCCACCTCCATCAGCCTACAATTGTCAAAAGCATGTGACCATACACCTTCCACCATCCAATCTACCTCCACTACTTCCAAATCCTAACACCCCTCCATGCTTTTTACAACCACTTCTTCCAACACCTTATCCATCCATCTATAAATCCTCTAAATATCCCAATCATGGCCAACCAATGCACATGTTGTCTAAACAACGAGCTTCCACCAACCTCACTTCCACCATCCCAAGGGAATTCAATGTCAAAAATGTGGATGCCTCTACCTATAAAATAAAAAATCCTAAGAGTCCTCATGACCTAGGATACAAAATCCAAGAATCAAAGAAGAACCCATCTCAGAAGCTGTATACACCCATACACCTCAATGCCAAACTAAAAAAGGTGTGGGTCCCCAAGCAACAACTAATTACCTCTGAAGCTGTACAAAAGCTGAATATACCCAAGCCCATACCTTCACAGGTAAAATCTAAAAGCAAAATGGTTTGGGTAACTAAGAAAAAATCCCTCAAGACAAATGAGGCATCCACCTCTAAAGCATCCCAACCATCCTTTTTCTCCCATGCCATCCACAAGTATCAAATCCTTCCATCCCACATGACAAACAAAAATCAAAAGTATACTAAGTCTACGTGGGTCCCTAAAGGCCTACATCACTCATCCACCAAGAAAAAAAATCTCCATTGCTTCCTACACCACCTTCCTATCATCAGCTTCAATGTTTATCGTGGTATGTGCAACCGTTGGTCATGATCCCCTTCCATTCCACAACATTTCCACATACCTCCATCTCCCCTTCCTTCAACTATTATCCTACATATCTTTCTCATCCTACTCCTATGGTCCATGCTTTTGTATAAACCTTCCATCTGTAATTCACATCATAATCTACTATCGCACCTTCCATAATCCGCTATCTACCATTCTCCATCTCACTTTCGTGTGATCCCTACCAACATCTATGAGCACACTTGACATGGTCCATGCAGTGACATCTTTCTAGCGGGACTATCACATTTCAAGGAACTAGATACTGGAGTCTCTCTCTTCCGTATTCCACCTTCTCCAAATATTCAAAAAAAAAAAAACTAAAGAGAAATCCCTTCGTCCAACGGTGAAAACTTGGCAAACAGGCGCCTTGGATAAGTACCATGATGAAAACCTGGCAAACAGGCATCATGTGTAAGTTGATCTCCTACATCACCCACACTTGGGGGCACCTTGTCTCATCAGCATATCACTCTTCTCCTATCAGTTTCCTTCCATACCATTTCCTATCCTATACTCCTATTTCTATCCATTAGATACCTATCTTGTCGTGTCCTTCCATCCCGATCTTCCCTTCCTCTATTTATTTGATCTTGATAAAGATTGGGGGCACAATGTTGACAAATGTTTTTGAATGGCTCTTGATGTACCTTATTCCTCCAAACCACGCAAATCCTTCATTATCCTCTCATCGTCCTTCGTTGTAAGCTTTGAGTTATTCCAATGCGACATAGTCCTTGGAGATCACATCCTTGATTCCTTCTATCCACTATTGCCCATCCCCATACATACCCATTCCATCCTTTATCACTCATGTATCTACCTATCCATGGTGTTTCCCTTGTCATCAGTATCTAGCATTAAGGCTATCCAAGATTCTTGTCCAGTATCCTGTCCACGGTGTTAGCCTAGCATAGCCTCTGTCATCAGTGTTATCTGTTCCATATCTTATCCATATATGTTCTGTATCTAATCCATATCTGTTCCATATCCTGTCTCATCTGATCCATATCTTAGGTCCATCAGGGTTCTTCCTAAACTATGTTGCCTCTGCGTCGTCACGTAGGCAAGGCCATTATCAATGTGCCCCCGAGGCTCCACTTCCCGTCCATCCCATGCCTTATCGCCTGTCCTCCAGTCCGTTCACATCTGCACCTTTCACCAGGCAAAGCACGCGTAGCAGAGCCCGCTTCCAAACAAAAGTCTTGATGCAAAACATCAACCTGTCCTAAAAAAAGCAGCACACCATACCGAAACACTCAAGCTAATTCTATATCAATTATGGCAAAAAGACACATCTAATGCAAGAATGTTTTTTTTTTTTTTTTTTTTGAACAGGTTAACTTACAAAGTCTTGGATTTTTGTCATCATGTCTTCCTATGCTACTCAAGGATGCCAAAAGCTAGAGATGCTATGATGGGGGCATAATCTTTTTCTTTGTCTGTTGTTTGTGTATCAAACATTAGTAATGTAACAACTTCTGTCTAACGACATGATCAACAAAAGATCATCGAGGACTTCGAGGTCTAAACATGAAAAGGGGCAATCCTTGTCTGTTGAAATGCAAGAAATACTCAGGTAATCTAGATTCAAGTTTGACTAGATGCTTATATTAACTTGCTAAATCAAAATCCATGTAAGCAATACTCAGGTCATCTCAGTCTAATTATACCTAGATGCTTGTATTTTACAATATTTTAAAAGCCCAATGATGAAAGCAAAGTACTTGCAATATCAAGATGACAAAGATCCATATCCATATCCATATTGTATCCAATTGCATCTCATATCCGTATCCATATCCAATTGCATTTCTCCATATACAATCTAATAAAGATCCAAAATGCAGCGAATCAATGTTTACAAAATCTTGTGATTTCTTCTATCAAGTCATTCTTCTACTAGATCAAATTTCTATCTGTCTTCATATCTCTCGTCAACAGTTCTAGCTATCAAATCTGAGCAGTGATCAAAATGCAAGTCTATCCTTAAACCATACCAATCGAATCAAGCTAATCTTGTCAAATTATCCAATCGCAATCAGCGGTCTTGATCCTAACCCTGTCATAAACCATATCAATCAGTCATAACTATCCTTTGTGTTGCTCTAGGGATATATCGTTCCCCGCCATGACAACACTGTCGTATATTGTTATCATATCAAATGTCTTAGACAGGATGTTGCATTGTCGAAACCAGACCCAGAGTCTTATACGACATGTTTCATTCTTGAAACCAGACATCATCGATTTATATCCTTAGTTTACTGCTCGACAGGGGCAATACGTTGTTTGTTCTTGTATCATTTGTGAATTCTTTCTTGCTTGCTTGTGTATGTCATCATTTTATCTTGCATCGCACATCATTCACCATCTTTCTTCTGCATCCAACCATTTCTTCTCCTATTTCTCCTCTTTTTCATCGTGAGATTGTCCATCTCACGCCTTTCCACCGTCTCCGCGTCCAATCTCCTGAGGGGGCATCCTATCGTTAAACTTGTACCAAGGGCAAACTGGGGCATATATCATTTTCTGACAATCTTATTCTTTGAAACAACGTGATAAAACACATTGCATCAAAGAGGGGCAAAATGTATACACCTAAAAATGACACGACTCTACTTAAATAAATATTTTAAATATTTATTGCATCTTCACATTCCTCTATCAATAAATATATATATTTATTTATTTATTTGATTTATCTCCTCTCATTTAATTAATTAAATTACATTTATTTAATTAATTAAATTCATCCGCATCAACTACATTCTTCTAAATAATTAAATAATTTTACTTATTTAATTAAAATCTTTTATTCTTCCAAATTTAAATAAAATGCAAATTTTATTTAAATAAAATCTTAAATATCCACTAAATAAAATATATTTTTATATTTTATTTTATTCTTCAAAAATATCCACAAAATAAAATATATTTCTATATTTTATTTATTCCTCTCAATTATCTACAAAATAATTAAATAAAATCTTTTTATTTAATTATGCTTTCTTATCCTCAAAAATCATTCTTATCTTCTAAAAATACTTTCCTCTTGTCATATAAAAGCAAAAGCAGTTTTAAAGCATCGTTAAAGCAAACTTTCTCTTAAATTAGAAAAATAAATTCTAAAAAAATCTCATCCTCATCAAGAGAGGAGTTAACTCCACAAAGCTGCTTTTCGAATGACACATGTCTTTCTTCCATTTGTTGCACGTTCCTCAACAATCCTCCTCCGTTGATCTTCCCTTTTATCCTCAACCATTGATCTTCTTCTACACATCTCTATAAATATAGCCTTCCTCTTCTTCATTTCAAATCCATAGCTTGAGAGAACTTATGCTGCGGAAATACAAGCGTGCCTTTGGCACTTCATAGCACTTCATATTCATCCTCTCACATTTGTGTTTGAAACTCATTTTCAAATACAAACAAATATCTCAGCCATTCCATTCTTGTCACCTTCAACAAGCAAGGGAGCATTCGCTTTTGAGGGCTTCATCATCATCAAGGTCAAGAAGAGATAGGCGAACAATGGAAGATGCAAGGTAAAGGTGTAAGTATCATTGTTTGTTATTTTATTCTCCTTTTTATCTTCATATTTCATAGATGTATTGGGTTTATTATTCTTAATTGATTAATCCATTTGCCCCTTCACAAGGCTAAGTTCATTGTTTCAATTTAACCATTTTAATATTGTTTAAATTTTTAGATCTTCTAGATAATAAATGAATTCAAATTTGCATGAATGTCTCTAACATCGATGGTTTTGCAATTTTTGTGTGTTTAACCAAAATTTATGGTTTTGTAGATCTGTAGAGAGACTATTTTTTAGATTGTGATTCTCACGGGGATTTTTTGGAAACAAGATAGTTACAAATTTTCATGCATGCTTTGTGCATGATTTGAGGAGGTTGTTTGTATCTTTTCCATGTACAAGTGTTGGTACATGATCAGTCACTCAATATTTCTATAGTGATTATTATTGGGTTCTAAACTATGGTTGTCTTCAATGGTGGATTTTTAGCATTTTGGATATGGGTTTTAGATCTAATGTAACTGTCATAAAGAATCTACATTTTATTTTTTTATGTTTATGATTTACTTGTTATTGATTTGGTATTGATTCTACTTGTCTTTGGGTCTACGTTGCCTTGTGGATCTATGTTGTCCCCTATTTTGAGTTCTACGAGTTTTATGGTTTCCTCGGTTTTAGTTGGAGCACTAGCCATTGTTTATGTCACCCCTGGGTGCCATTTCCATGCTATTTATGTGGGTTGTTTATACCTGCATGTTGCATGGTGTAATGCCCCAGCTATTACACCAAGACAAAACAATTTTTTTGCGATGCAAGTGTAACACTCACATGTCACTTTTGCACACTCAAGCATGGAAAAATCACCCAAGTGCCACAAAAGGTACTAGAGAGAAGTTGGAATAAGACATACACTTCTCCAAGAGATGAGAACAACCTGTTGGTGCCTGAATTCACTGTCGGTTATTTTAGCAATTTTCATGCAAGCACCTTCCCAAAACATCCAAAAAAGGTTCTAAGTCTTTGGGCCTCCTCAGCATGTTTTAACATCAGCATCATATTTTCTTTGGAGGAGGTCATCATCATCATGTTTCCAGACATCACCCTGATGTTGCTTACGAGGGTCATCATATTTTCTGTCAGCATGATCTTTCGCTGGGGTGATATTCTAACATCGGGTGATCTTACTTAAGATCATCCTGATGATGTTGCTGCAAAGTCCTAAGTATGATCCGATCTTCATCGGGGTCATCATATTTGAACATCGGGTGATCTTAGTCAAGATCATCCTGATGTTTTTTATCACTTCATGTTCGTTGTTTTATCACCCTGATGATGCTGACGTCATTCTTATGTCAGGGTGATATCCGTTTTTCTACCTGTCTGCATCATGATATTTCCGAAGGGAGATATTCGCCTGTCGGCTTCATGCATTGTCCAATGGGGGTGATCATTTCAAATATCAGTCACATATTCATATATCACCCCGATCTTATAGTGGAGCTACAGTGCAGCATGATATGTGTGCATCAGGATGATATTTCCAAATATCCGGTTATCTTCTGAATATCATCCTGATGCCGATGTATGGTGATGTCATCAAGGTCCGGGGGGGTCATATTTCTAACACTGATCATCTTGTGGAGATCCCCCGATATTCGCAAACATGACGATGACGTCATCCGGATATGAGGAGGTGCGCGATAGGCAGATATGTTGATGACATCAGCAGGATATGACGGTGACGTCATCAGGATGTTCATCGGCCAGACATTTGGTATCGGCTAAGCAGGAGGATCTTCCTCCGATGCATCAGGTTGTGCCGATGAAGGCGATTATCATGTAGGTGATATTGCGATGATGATGCTGACGTCAGGGTGATATTTCAAGCAACAGGTTATCATGCTGCTGGAGGATGATGATGAAGGTTTATACTAGTGTCGTCGGGAGCAAAAGCACCGACATCATATATGCTCGTGGCCTAGTATATAAAGTGTTGAAATGGTTGCTACGGGGTGCATGTGGGATAATTGATATCCTGCATATTTTGAAATATCACGATGAGGTATTTTGGCGGGAAACGGTTGCGATGCACTGTTTGATGTTTTCCCAAGGCCGCGGGTTGGTGCGCCATTAATGGCGAAGGTTGCAGAGGTATGGACAGATCTGGTACCCGATTGAAGGTGTACATCAACGGACAGTGGCGCAGGGCTCAAGGTTTCTTCCTGTCTCCTCCCCTACCTGCTGCATTCATGTTTGGGCGCCAATCTGGTAGTGCATTGAGCACCATTTTTCTGATACTGTGTATCTAGCAGGATTTTTGGTCAACCATGTAATTAATTGTTGTGGTACACTTTCTGGCTGTTATAAGCAGACTGTGTTACCATTTTTCAGGTTGTTGAAAACTGGACATTTTGGCTCTGTAATAAGCTACAACTAGTTTTGGTTGCTCTGTGCAGCAAAACTTGTGAGTTTATGTATCTCCTGTTGTACGATTTGGCATGAATCCACTGATTTCATGGTTAATCTTATATGAATAATGCTGTGTTTGCATGTGTTATGCTGATTCTGTCTCCAGTTTTGCATGTATCTTTCTTACTGCAATAGGGATGCCATAAGTATAGACAGCTTAACACTCTTTATTGGGAGATATCTGTAAGGCAGATATCATGTGTATCCCCCTGAAATCCAGTTTTAGCTATTCATGCTGATCATTCACAGGTGTATGTCTACCGACTCCAAGCCCTGGATAGGCACCAATCTAGCTCTGTGTTGAGATTATACACCAGGTCCAGGTTTGCATCCAAACACCATTTCAATCCATCTCTCCCTTCCATCTGTTAGTTGTAGGATTAGGAGTAGGAAACCCTTGCATGCTCTCATCCCTAACCAGACATATATGTCCAAGAACGTTGCCCACCTTGTGATCTATCATACAGATCTTGGTCCATACATGAGAGTATTCTGCCTGTTGTTGTCAAGTTAGATCTTTCTATCTTTGAGCTAGTCAAGGTTACATCTTGAGTTATAGGGATACCCCCCTTGGTGCGGCAGAACCAGAAGTGAAGGGGAGGAGCTCACGCAACCTCCTGTATTAGTTGGTTGAATCTGCCTGTGCATTAGAAGTGGCAAACCCTAATGCTGATTCAGAAGAAAAACCAAAAAAATGGTGACTCTACTGGGGATGGACTGATAGAAAAAAGAGTAATATATCTGTGACCCATCCAAGTCACCAACAAAATGGCGACACCGCTGGGGACGTTGATGTAAAGTGATATCCTGCAGTCTCTGGTGAAGTTTTGCTCTGCTGGTGGAATGAACTCAGAAACATATTTGTTGAGCTTTCAGCTGCTGTAAAATTTTGTCCTCTCTGGAGAGGTGGCGACTCTGCAAAAAAGATCTAAATGCACATGAAAGTTGATGTGTGTGTTGTGACAAAAATGTGTTGTTCATTTTTCCACATCTGTATGAGAAAAGGTACCTTGTTCCTTCCCCTTTATATTTGTTGTTTTACTGCATAAGTTAGATGCCAGGGGAAGCCTTAGGTCTTAGGCAGAGAAAGGATGTCTAAGAGTAAGATTTTTATGGATCCAAGTATGAATTATCCCATACTCAGCGGTGAAATGTTGGATAAAAGAATAGAAGAGATAAGAAATAGGTTGATATTCTTAGAGGCTGAGCAGGCCCAGTTAAAAAGCAGTAACCCTGTTGTGTCTGCTAGTCAGAAGGCTAAACCTCTTCTCAGCCCTTTTGATCCTTTGTATGACCAACTGGATTTGTCATGGGTTGATTATAAAGTAGAAACTATGCCTGCTAGGATATACTGTTAGATGCCCAGATTTAGTGGTCACAGTGTATGTGATGGGAATGCACATATCCAAAATTTTCATGAGTTCATGGGAAAACATTCATTTAGAGATGAGGATATGTGGATGAGGTTTTTTGTTAGGTCCTTTGATGAAAAAGCAAAAGACTGGTATTTGAGCTTTTCAAAAGGATCCTTTGCCTGTTGGGATGAGCTTGCTGACTGTTTCAAGGAAGAATTCGCAAGAGAACCTACTGATCTTGTTGCAGAATTGATGAACATGAGAAAACAAGATGAAGAGCCATGTGTTGATTTCAGTCATAGGTTTGCAGTAGCCCTTTCACATGTCCCTAAAAGTTTCAGACCTGATATTTCAGCCTGTGTTAGCATATTCTTTGAAGCTTTTGAGGAGGGCTTTAGTGCAATACTGAGGGATTTCAAGGTGACAAGTATGCAGATGGCATACAAGTTCATAGAAAAGATAGAAAAAATCAGAAATGTGCACCTGCTGAAACCCCTGTCCACAGGCTTTGGTGTGAGAAATCGTTGTGAAGCTGCAAATGACCAAATAATTAAGGCATCATGTGAAGATGAAAAGATGAATGTTGAGGATGCCAGTGAAAGGACTAATGAGGATTCCCATTGCAATGATGAGGCATCTGACCATGAAAACAACAATGAGGTTGTGGACAACAATGAGCAATTTTTGGAATGGACCTGTGGAGACAATTGTGAGTATTGTACTCAAGACAGAGAAGATATAAGCAAACAGAGAAGCAGTCCCATGTGTGACCCATTGCCTTCCTTTCAAACATATGAGGATCATGAAGAGCAGTCAGAGATTGAAATAAGTGCTAGTGCAGAGCATGATTGTTCTTTGATTGATGGTTGTTTTGCTTATGACACACAGGCTGATACTCCTCCACAAAAGGAATCCATTGGTGATGAAGATGCATGCTCTGCTGCCCATGAACAAATGGCATACTATGATGAAACTGATGCACCTGGGTCACCCATTTTTGACACGTATGGTGATGAGGATCTATTTGAGTATGGTGAGGATCTTGACACTATTTTTGACTTGGATTCTATTTCTCATCATGATGAAAGAGGAACCGACATACATCAGGTAAGTGATTGTAAAAATGTGCCTGATTTGAAAGAGGTGCCGGAGCCTGATCTTTTCCAGCTTGGTGCTACTATTGGTTGTGTACATGATGTGCACAATTGTGAATTTGAAAGCTTTTCTTTTGATATGCCAGCATATACAATGAGCTCTGATCTTCCTAGCTGTGTGGTGGACTTTGAGTGTTTTCAGTTTTTAGTCCAGCTAGAAGATCATTTTACAATGCATACTGCTGATGCAGATGATGATAAGTGTTACATTCCCTTTGAGTATGCATTGCCTGATACATTCTGCATCCACTTGTTGCCGGATGCTAAGGGTTATCCGCACAGGGATGACAGTGACAAGCTAAATTAGAGGGATGAATGTGCAGATGACCAGGTTTGTTTGGGGTCAGATCATGGCAGTATCTCTAGGCTTGATCCAGTAAATGCAGATGAAAACAAAGTGTTTGACAAAGGGAGATACATGTTTTTCTTTTCTTGGTGGCCTTAGGCCATCAAGTGTGTTTGGTGATGCAGGTCGGTGTAGTACATGACTCTGTGCCCAATGGATAAGGGACTGGTCTGCATCCCAGAGATCTGGGGTTCTCGCTGCAGTCTTGCACCTGCACGTCCCCAATCAGAGCCACTGTTGGTGCCTGAATTCACTGTCGGTTATTTTAGCAATTTTCATGCAGGCACCTTCCCAAAAAATCCAAAAAAGGTTCTAAGTCTTTGGGCCTCCTCAGCATGTTTTAACATCAGCATCATATTTTCTTTGGAGGAGGTCATCATCATCATGTTTCCAGACATCACCCTGATGTTGCTTACGAGGGTCATCATATTTTCTGTCAACATGATCTTTCACTGGGGTGATATTCTAACATCGGGTGATCTTACTTAAGATCATCCTGATGATGTTGCTGCAAAGTCCTAAGTATGATCCGATCTTCATCGGGGTCATCATATTTGAACATCGGGTGATCTTAGTCAAGATCATCCTGATGTTTTTTATCACTTCATGTTCGTTGTTTTATCACCCTGATGATGCTGACGTCATTCTTATGTCAGGGTGATATCTGTTTTTCTACCTATCTGCATCATGATATTTTTGAAGGGAGATATTCGCCTGTCGGCTTCATGCATTGTCCAATGGGGGTGATCATTTCAAATATCAGTCACATATTCATATATCACCCCGATCTTATAGTGGAGCTACAGTGCAGCATGATATGTGTGCATCAGGATGATATTTCTAAATATCCGGTTATCTTCCGAATATCATCCTGATGTCGATGTATGGTGACGTCATCAAGGTCCGGGGGGTCATATTTCTAACACTGATCATCTTGTGGAGATCCCCCAATATTCACAAACATGACGATGACGTCATCCAGATATGAGGAGGTGCGCGATAGGCAGATATGCTGATGACGTCAGCAGGATATGACGGTGACGTCATCAGGATGTTCATCGGCCAGACATTTGGTATCGGCTAAGCAGGAGGATCTTCCTCTGATGCATCAGGTTGTGCCGATGAAGGTGATTATCATGTAGGTGATATTGCAATGATGATGCTGACGTCAGGGTGATATTTCAAGCAACAGGTTATCATGCTGCTGGAGGATGATGATGAAGGTTTATACTAGTGTCGTCGGGAGCAAAAGCACCGACATCATATATGCTCGTGGCCTAGTATATAAAGTGTTGAAATGGTTGCTACGGGGTGCATGTGGGATAATTGATATCCTGCATATTTTGAAATATCACGATGAGGTATTTTGGCGGGAAACGGTTGCAATGCACTGTTTGATGTTTTCCCAAGGCTGCGAGTTGGTGCGCCATTAATGGCGAAGGTTGCAGAGGTATGGACGGATCTGGTACCCGATTGAAGGTGTACATCAACGGACAGTGGCGCAGGGCTCAAGGTTTCTTCCTGTCTCCTCCCCTACCTGCTGCATTCATGTTTGGGCGCCAATCTGGTAGTGTGTTGAGCGCCATTTTTCTGATACTGTGTATCTGGCGGGATTTTTGGTCAACCATGTAATTAATTGCTGTGGTACACTTTCTGGTTGTTATAAGCAGACTGTGTTACCATTTTTCAGGTTGTTGAAAATTGGACATTTTGGCTCTGTAATAAGATACAACTGGTTTTGGTTGCTCTGTGCAGCAAAACTTGTGAGTTTATGTATCTCCTGTTGTACGATTTGGCATGAATCCACTGATTTCATGGTTAATCTTATATGAATAATGTTGTGTTTGCATGTGTTATGCTGATTCTGTCTCCAGTTTTGCATGTATCTTTCTTACTGCAATAGGGATGCCATAAGTATAGACAGCTTAACACTCTTTATTGGGAGATATCTGTAAGGCAGATATCATGTGTATCCCCCTGAAATCCAGTTTTAGCTATTCATGCTGATCATTCACAGGTGTATGTCTACCGACTCCAAGCCCTGGATAGGCACCAATCTAGCTCTGTGTTGAGGTTATACACCATGTCCAGCTTTGCATCCAAAATTCAAACTAAACCATTTCATACTTCCACCTGTTAGTTGTAGGAGTAGGATTAGGAACCCCCTGCATGCTCTCATACCCAACCAGACATCATGTCCAAGAATGTTGCCAACCTTGTGATCTATCATACAGATCTTGGTCCATACATGAGAGTATTCTGCCTGTTGTTGTCAAGTTAAATCTTTCTATCTTTGAGCTAGTCAAGGTTACACCTTGAGTTATAGGGATCCCCCCCTTGGTGCGGCAGAACCAGAAGTGAAGGGGAGGCAGCTCACGCAACCTCCTGTATTTAGTTGGCTGAATCTGCCTGTGCATTAGAAGTGGCAAACCCTAATGTTGATTCAGAAGAAAAACCAACACAACCAACATCAAGAAAATGGCCCACAAGCCAAGTGATGTCAAACAACTACAAGTCGAAGGAGGGGTTGACTTGAACACCTCACCAAAATGATACATCAAAAAGGATCTAGATCATATGGTATCTACTCAACAACCTTAAACAACATGTTCTGTAATAACAAAAGCATGAATTAACTCAAATATAGAAATATAACATTTTTTCCAAAATGCTTACATTCCAAATAAGAGAAATTCAAATGGAAAGCCACACTCATTTGACACCAATGTTGAATCGAGCCAAAACCAATAATGGAAATCTCAATCATAATGTGGGAACAATACAACCCAATCCATAAACATAGCATAATACAAGTATAACATATAAAATGGAGGACTCTAACATCCCCATTTAACCATTTCCAACAAAAAGCTCCAAAATGATAAATTACATCTAAATCATGATTCATTTTTCAACCAAACAACATTATAAAATACAACATGATAGAGGCTACATCCCAAACATGGAAGGATCACACTCCAATGAATATAATATACAAGGCATAAATATACATCATAATAAACTACCACCAAAATGCCCTGATAGGAACGCAGTACAATATAGCCAAATATCCTGAAATGAACAAAGAAACATCCATCTCCTGCAAGAGTGGCTCAAGGAAAAATGGGGAAATGTTCCCCACCACCCTACTGTATTACCATCATTGAGTGTAATAGATGTCTATGCCACTCTAGGAAACCCTCAAGCTATGGAGAAGAAGATCATGGCAACACCACTATCCAATTCATAACTCTCACACATCCAAGGAATACATGGCAACGATCACACCAATCAACATGCACCAATATATAAAACATGTGACACAACTGCCAATTAGATACATTCAAGATATGCATGGCTCACACTAGCCAACACACAAGAAGTAACACCACCACAATAATTCTAGCATCATACCGAACAACACAAAACTAGAATAGGCAAAAAAACTCAGATCTAGGGTAGCATCTTTCGTTTGCATGAATATTCTAGAAATCATGGTTCATCTCAACACAAGGTCACATACACACAAACTCCAAAGTCTCAAAACACCCACAAGGGTCTCAAGTAAGCATTAACCCAGTGGATAGTTTCCAAAGATGAAGGGGACCATTTTAAATTGCCCACACACTTACGCTAGGTAACGGGGACTACTTTAAAGCCTTGTCTTATCCCACAGATAATACATCTCAACCATGGTAGTAGGGACCATTTTAAAATTCCCACACACTTACCTCAGGTAAAGGGGACTAGCTTAAAGCCACACATACCTAACTAAATAAAACATCTCAACCATGGTAGGAGGGGCCATTTTAAAGTGCCCACACACTTAGCTCAGGTAAAGGGGACTACTTTAAATCCACACACCTACCCAAATAAAACATGTTATAGTAATAGGTTAATTACTTAATTAATTTAATCATATCAATTAATTAATTAATTCACCTTTACTTTTTTTTTCACTTAAGCTAAACTTAGGCACTTTATTACTTAATAATTTTTTTATTAAATCCTAGGGTTCACTTTAGGGTTTTGATCTCCTTTCTTAAGGATTGATCTCTTTGTAATTATTTATTCTTGTTTATGCAATTTTACTCTCTTGGATTGCAGAGCAATATCTTTGTGTTGTTTGAATCTCTTCTATCTGACAAGTTATTTTTCTTGCAGGTGATCACTGGGTTATGTGAGGTTGGATTTTACAACTTCAACATGGTATCAGAGCTTTAGATCTGCAGCTTCCTATTTGTCTTTTGAGGGATTCAAGCCTTAAAAGAGTATTTCAGTGTATCTTGAGTCATTTTTTATCACACCATTGCATTCAGAGTGCTGGAAATAGTCAAAATTGGCCTTTGTTTCGTCAATTTTGGACTCACGGGCTCAAATCTACAAAGGGTTACTAAGGGTACTTTTTTCTCAAATCCTAAGGGTACCTGCATTTTTGAAGTGTTTTTAGCCCGAACGGACCTCACCGTTGCTTCCGAAGCGGCCCAAAACCTATAAATCGACTATAAATTTGTCAAAATTAGCCTCAAGCTCATCTGGGGCAATTTTTTTTGCCAGGCAAGCCGTACAGCATGCCAAGCACACAGATTGAGGTAATTAAAAAAATTTCTGCGTTAAAAAAAAATCATTTTTCAAAAAGCAGTTTTTTTAAATACATTGTAAACTTTTTAAAACCACAAAAAAAGCGGCAGACAAAAAAAAAATTAGGTACTGGGTACCTGCGCATGCAAGCCCCTGTACCTACATGTTGCAAGGATTCTTAAAGGGGACACCCCTTTATTTAAGTGTTGGCCTTTTTAATGGGGTTTAACCCCTTATAAATATTTTTTAAAAGTTTTATTTAATAAAAAAAATAACATTTTTTTATATAGTTTTTTTTAAATTATAAAAAAAACTATTTTATTCCTTGTTGTACCAGCACCCACCTCGGGACCCGTGCTATTTTAGCAGTAGTTTTTTAGCAAATTCTCTAATTCTAGTGGCAGTTCTGCCAATTTTAGCAGCAGGGGCCAATTTTTGCCCTAATTTGTGCTTCCGGGGGGTCTTCTTTTTGTTTGCCATATCTTGAGCAAACAGTATCAGTTTTTTGAAAACAAATAGGCGTTGGAAAGCTGGTTCCAAGCCTGATCTAATGGCATAGGCGATTTTTTCTGATTTTTCTGTTTTATGGCCTTTTTCTAGTCAAAGTAAGATCATAGTTTTCACGCTTCCAGGGCATAACTGTTGCATACGACCTCCATTTTTCACAAACGAATAGGCGTTGGAAAGGTCTTGCAGTGCTCTTTCCAGATCTGTGATTATTTCATCAGAAATTTTACCAGGTACATAGAGAATAGTCTAAAGTGGTTTTTTCTTTTTCACACTTTCCAGCTTTCAAATTTGTACTGGGGTTTGGTTTCTTGTGTTGTGGGTGGTGTTTTTTTCTTGCTTTATGTATATACAAATCAGAAAATAGAAAACTCTTCCCTTAAACACATCTCACAAACTCAAACATCATGGCAGACACCTCATTAGTTGATCATCTTTCCGCACACAATTATCACACCTAGAAGGCACATATGACCCAACTTGTCATGTCAAAGGGGTTATGGTCCTGTTTGGATGAGATTTTGCCTCAGTTGGAATGTCAGTTTGAGATTTTGTAGCATCAAAACAAAATGGATGAGGCCATGGGTTGGATATCATTACATGTTTCAGATAGTCTTTGATTTCACCTTGAGAGTTGCACAACCCCTCAGGAAATGTGGACCAAGTTTAGTGATCTCTTTGGCACCATCAATCAGTTCAGAGCACTTTAGATTGGGGCAGAATTGACTTCCTTGGTACCTGATTCTTTTCCATCTATTGAGGGTTTCTTGATTAAATTCAAATCACTCAGATCTTTGTTACAGGGTTGTGGTAGGAACAATACAGACACAGAGTGTATATACCTAATTCTATCTAAGATCCGAGGTTCATTTCAGATATTCTCTTCTACATTCTACTCCACCATGGATGCTTTGGGTCCACAATTTACCATGCCTACATTTGAGGTATTATGTGATCAGTTGTCATGTGAGCAGTCCAAGTTATCACAGTTGGATGCTCTTCCAGGATCACAGAACCATGCATTGGTAGCTCAGTCATCTCAGGAGAAGCAGAAGCAGAAGCAGAAATAGAAACCATAGACCACAAAGCATGGGAAGGATTTCAGTTCACAAAACACCACTAATTCTCATTCTCCTAAGGGGGAATCATCGAAGAAAGAAAGACCTAAATGTGCTTATTGTAATAAGTTAGGACATGATGAGTCTAAATGCTATGAGAAGAGATAGATGGATATGCACAACAGGTTTTAGATTTGACAGCTTTTCTTATGAAGAACAATATCCATCCCTCTTCTTCATCTACATCAGGTGGGTCTTCTTCTTCACCATCATTCCAGATAGATGGACAGACTCCACACAAGGGTCATGCATTATGTGCAACCACTAGTTCACATTCATCTAGATGGTTATTGGATTTAGGTGCTTCACACCATATGGCATCTTCTTAGGACATGTTCTCATCCTTTGAGACTGCATCCTCACCACATATATTGATGGGTAATAACAATTATATGAGTGTATGTGGGAAAAGTTCTATCGACATTGATGACGGTACATTCAATGATGTACTATGTGTACCATCTTTGTCCACAAACCTTCTCTCCATTTATCAGATTGCTCATAGTGAGATAGGAAAGACAGTTGAGTTCACACCGGATTCAATGCACATCAGAGACATTTAGACTGGCAACATTGTTGCAACAGGGACAATTGATCATTCTTTCCAATTGTATGCATTCACACACTTTGGTCCACCATCTCCACTATCTGAGTATCACTCTCTTTCTCCAAGAGAGCATGTTGTATCTAAGGTGAAGTTTGGTCACTTGAACTTATGTGTTCTTCCATCTGTTCATGAGACCAGTGTTGAGACTTCTACACCTCCACCTCTTGTTGAGACCACATTTGTTCAGTAGGATCCCTCTTCAACTTTGACTGACATTGTAGCTCCACTCATCGAACCACCTAGTGTAGTTGTTGATGCCATATCAAAGGATATTCATTTCCTCACAGATGATAGATTCAGCACATCTGTTATCCCATCTTCATTAAAGATTCCATTTCAAGATTATCTTGAGTTGTTTGATGTTGCTACATTTGATTCAACATCCTGTCATTCAGACACTCATGCTTCACTTCAATTCTCTAGTGAGCATCATTCAGGACTTCTATTTTCACCTCACATCCAGGGATTTCCTCATCATCGATCATTTGATTGGTTTCTTCCTTAGGGGAGACACATTGGTCTGATCATCAGCACAGGGGTTCTCTCATTCTGGGGGGGCTTTGGAGTCTCCACTCTTTCTCATGGGGGGGTATCTAATTGTATATCTACATATGTTCTTGAGAGAATCTCTTGAGACATTTCATTTGTACTTTCTTTCAACATCTCTTTTAGGAGAGGAGTTTTTTCCCATTGGGTTTTCTCCTTTTCTCCACTTTATAGAGATTTCATTGTACTTGGGTACCTTATCAGGCCTAGTTGACGGGACCCATCTTTGCTTTCTTGCATTTATCCTTAGTTTTTTAGCTTCTCCCTAAGTTCATCTTAAGGGGGGGTGTTAGAGTAATAGGTTAATTACTTAATTTTTTTTAAAGTGCCTGGTAAACTTTTTAATGTGACCGGCGACGTTGGTGCGACACGCCCTCCGGCTCCACGCGAATGCTTTTTGCCCAGAGCAATGAACCGGTGAGGCCACAACATGGGGGACCTCATCCCCTAGCGAGAACACTTCAAACCCGTGAGCTCGTTGGCCCAGCGAAGGCCTAAAGCCTTGTGAGCTCGTTGGCCCAGCGGGGGTTTGAACTCTGGTGGCCACCACTACAACCGAGCGACTTAACCACCAAACCACGCCATCATCGGCAGGTTAATTACTTAATTAATTTAATCATATTAATTAATTAATTAAGTCACCTTTACTTTATTTTTCACTTAAGCTAAACTTAGGCACTTTCTTATTTAATAATTTTTTAATTAAATCCTAGGGTTCACTTTAGGGTTTTGATCTCCTTTCTCAAGCATTGATCGCTTTGTAATTATTTATTCTTGTTTATGCAATTTTACTCTCTTGGCTTGTAGAACAATATCTTTGTGTTGTTCAAATCTCTTCTACGTGACAGGTTATTTTGCTTGTAGGTGATCACTGGGTTATGTGAGGTTGGCTTTTACAACTACAACAAAACATATCACAACCTAAGTAGCAAGGACCATTTTAAAGTTCCCACGCACTTACCCTAGGTAAAGGGGACTACTTTAAAGCCACACTCTCTCACCTGGAAGCCAACGACCTAAAGCCTCCTACAAGTATCCCCTATCCTACATAATCCAGGGTCAACCTTCTCAAGGCACCTGAAAACAAGCAAAAGAGTGGTTTTCCAGAAAAAACATGCTTCCTAATGCACTCAAAAAATTAAAACCATGGGGAAAACAGCCATCCCACATATCATGCAATATTCAGAAATTCCAAATTTCACAAAAATAAACTAAAATATTTATAAAAATAATTCAAGTCTACCATTCACAGATCTGGGAACATCTTTCCCAAAACCCTACCCAAATTTTCACTTTTTCCAATGACAATGAAATTCAAAATTTTGAGAATGCTCTTTTTTTTCTAAAATAGCCCAACATGGCACTTTTAATATCACATAAAAATTCCAATCAAATCAAGCAAGGCAAAATAGGTAAATTCATATAATTTTCACATTTTTCAAGGAATGCAAATTTCAGAAATTTGAGCATACCCTTTTTTGTCTAATCTACCCAACAAAACACTTTTTAAATAAAAATAGGATTTCCAAAAATTTGACAGCGTTTCGGTAGGAAATTTAATTTTCTAAAAATTAATTTCCTACAAAAATAAAAATTACTAAATAAAATTAAATACACCACCAACAGGAGAAATACCTGACTCAAACTGAAGGTATGGAGGAGGGGAATCTTTTTCGTTGTTGACATGATCCGATCCAACCAAGTGATCTCTCAGTATGAGCAAATCAATTTTTCTTCCAAAATGGGTTTGAAAGTTCCCAATTTTCTCTCCATTTCCAAAACAATTCATAATGAAAATAACACAACACTTTTTCCCTTATAAGCTTTTAATCAGGATTAGGTTTAACTAACCCTTCATTACTCCAAAGCTAACTTTCACTAACATACAATATAGAATTTAAATATTTCTTTTTCCAAATAGAGTTAAATCTATTTCAATCACCAAGCATAAAATAAAATGGCTTTCCAAATAAAATAATTTCTAACACCAAATTAAATAATTTAAAAAATATTTTCTCTAACTAAAACTGCATGGCATAATTTAACGATTTCTTGAAACATCACAATGCATTCCACATATAAAAGGCACAACTAAAATCACACAAGTAATAAATTAAATGCACCCAAGAAGACATTTATGGGTCTATCACAAGGGGGATCCAAAATCAAAATCGATTCAAATAGGTTTTCATAGGTTTTGACAACACAAGAATGAAGGTGAGATGGCTAAGCGTCTCAAGTCAAAATTCTCCACATTTAATCCATTAGTCAATAACTTGTAATTTCTTGCACACTCAATGCAAATGTCACGTGCATCTGTCCAATATATGATAATCTCGCCAAAGTGACTAATAGAAATTACATAATTAAATATTAAACAACTAATATGCATATTTTAATTAAATCATTCATTAGGCAATACGATCAAAGAGAAATTACTCATACACAACATAATACTGAAGGAAACTAGGTCTACGCACCCAACATATAATTAAAATGAAAATAGTGAATCTGAAACACTAAAGCATATAAATCGCATAACATGACCTCAACGAAAGCACCTCAATGGTCATACAAAATATCACCACAAAGCATCTAGACTACACCCACAAAACACCTCGATGGCAACAACCTCATCTGCAAGTTCGATGCAATGAAGCCAAATCTTGAGAACACATAATATACAATAGAAGCACTCAATACATCATATCTCATAAAGATCCAATAACAAGATCAAAGCACAAATAATCATCTATCACACAAGATGATAATGGTCAACATAGGTGGGCATTACACATGGAAGATTCAAATGTGGTCTGACCATACCCACAAATCTTCAATGTGTTATATGGTGTCTTATTGCAGTAAGGGTTTGTTGTAGGTTGTTCAAATGTCATGGAGTTGCATATTTTAGTGTTGATAGTTCTTCAACCATCATGATGCATTGGTGTTGTGTAGTAGTGAGACTATGAGATGGATGTGGAGTACTTGTGATTCATGTTGCAATATTTTAGGATGTTCATAGCATTCTTGTAAAGAGTACTTTGGGTCACTTGCAGTTATTTTTTCTTGGAACCTGAAGTAGTTATCTTCTTTTGGAGATTATGGTTTTACTTTACCCTTTGGGATCTCTTCATGTTTCAATTGAGTTCTTTGATTGTGTGAGGGCCATGAATGATCTTCAATTATAAGATGTTCATCATAATTCTATAGGTAGCTCTAGATCACTTGTAGTGGGAGTTTTGGTAGTGATGTGATATTATGTCATGGACAGCTCTAGATCTTTTATTTTTGTAGTCTTGGCATGATATTGGGTGCTCTTTGAAGAAAATCTATCCTTTAGAGATAGATGATCTTCTATGAGGAATATGTAAATCATGATGTCATGTGGAGTTCTTGATTCTATAGTTGGAACTTTGGCAATGATTTGAGGCAGTCTTTTGGTATTAAGTATAGTGGTCATTTTACCTTGGTAGCTTCTAGAGGTTGTAGTGATGCAGTTGAAGTTCAATTGGTAGGAGATGGTTTGTTGGGTACTCACAGATACTAGATATACTTGGGTGAGGCTAGAGATCTCTTGTTTTGGAGGATCGTGTGTTGGAACTTAACTCTTTGATGAACTTCTAGCATAAAGACTGAGGAGCCACCACCTAGAGCCAACATGAGGAGGGGACTTTTTTGGAGAGAGTCTATGTGACTCAATACATATCTGAAGGAGCAATCTCATTCCCTACTTTTGATCTACTTGACAAGGAATTATCTAAGATGTATTTCCGATTCTATTTTTTATGCTCTATTTTCTTGAGGGAATGAGTCTTGAGTTGTGGATGTCATTTCTAGAGGGCTTATTAGAGGAGTATGTGGCATGGTATCTTTTTCTTTTGCCTTCTCATATGCATGAGTTTGTTTAGGAGGATAGTTTTTGAGTGTAAGGGATGGTTTTGGGTAAATTCACAAGTGGTGGGAATGGTTTGTTAGTTTGATCTTCCTTCACTTGAGAAGCTTACATTCTTACAGGTTTATTGATTTATTGATGATGTGTTTGACCTTGGGGTTGAATTGCTAGATGTTGTTAAGGATTTTATGTTTGAGGCTTTGAAAGTGAGGATCTTGTCATAGCTAAAGAACTTAGTGATGTTTTCATAAGGACATGGTATTGTTTAATGGAAAAAGAGGCTCTAACTAAACTATCCTTTAATCAGAACCAATTCTTCTTGAACATTAGGACACTAGCCCCTAAAGGTGTTTGTCTTAGTACTATCCAATCAGGAAGAATAACACTACCCAATCTATGTCCTTTTGTTGAAATCAAAATTGAATGATTAAATGATACTGACTAAAATTAAAAAACAAGAGAAACATAGAGATAGAAGCAATAATTCATAGAAACAAATATAGAAACAAAAACTATAGATTACAGAGAACCTATCACCAAGTGGGAAACCTCACTTCCCAGGAAAACAATGCATGGCGCAGACATCTGCACATGGCATCGTAGTTTGTATAGTGTCAAAACTCAAAACCCTGATCTACACTGTTCTATACAAATTTCAATGAATTCCTATTGACAACAATATTAGTGCACAGAAATCAATAGATAAGGCGAATAAACAAGAATGATGTGAGAAATATAAAAATGATGCGATTGACAAGGAAGGGAAAAGAGAATGCAAACACTCGAATGTTCGAAGCCTTTTTCTCATGCAACCTACAATCCCAAATAGAGTAAATGGTTGGGTTGTATAGAGGTTGACCTTAGTCAAACCCCCTTTTTAGTGTTTCCACTTCAATGATAGCCAAATATTAAAATATTGATAAAAGAGCATGTGCTCTAAATTCTATGTGTATTTATAATTATGGTGAGCAGTGACAAAATGATATTGCAATATTGATAAATGAATAAACAAATAAATGACAAGATAAATACTAATCTAATTGATTTGACAAAAATAGTTAAGGAAAAGATTACAAGGATCTCGTTGGAAGACTATCTCGTAGGAGAACAAAATGAACTTTGTTTCAAAGGATAGCGATCACGAACGAGAGCCTCATATATAGTGCAAAGCACATGAGTAAATCACATCAATGGTTTGTTCTCAATGACCTACAATGATAAAGAAGTATGCAATAACAATGATACAAGTAAGATGGTAGTTCAGTAGTGATTTCAACAGGGATTTGCTAAGGAAAATATTTTGATGACAATTTTAGCAGAGCTTCACTAGGGAAAGATTTCGATACTTTGAATGGCTAAGAGGCAAGGTTTTATAGAAGAGGCGAGAGATCAAAAATTAGGGAAAGGAGTTGTTTGGGCATGGATAGACATTGGCAAAATCTCAGAGTTCCAAGTAAGTAAAAATACACCTTCTAAAATAGTTGATGAACTAGAAAAAGCTATCGGGATGCCAATGCATGGTGTAGATGTCCATGCTTAGCGCTTTGGTCCATGCAACTTTAGTTTCAAAAAGGTTCGAATGACTCAGGGCACTACCAAGGCTAGGGAACTTTTACTATTTTTGGGTAGGACAAGCAGAAAGGGTCAAAGTAGCATTTGGGAAGAACACAGAGGGAGTGGGCATCAAAGTGAGTACCAAATAGAGCATGAAATTGTGAGCAAGTGCAATTTATGAAGCTACATTTAGCCCCCACTTTAGTGGGCGTATGGCTCTACCAACATATGCAAGATAAAGTAGACAACATGAGTAAAAAGGAGAGCAAACCTTTTCTACCTATGGGCACTATAGAGGATGCAAAGTGTTGCTAAGTGAAAGAGACGAAGCCCTCAGGTTAGGATTTTGCAAAATCACAGTGTTAGGTTGAAAATCTACACATGGAATAGATGTCAGACACACATGCATATGTATATATATAAAGATAATAAAGGGGGGATTAGACCAAAATTTATTTGTTGAGACCGTTGCAGTTAACAAATAATATAGTCTAATGCACATTAATCTAATGAAAACACATAGAAAGAAAGGAAGGGTTGTTGATATGCACCAGACAACTGAGAGAGGGGGCAAATTAGTTGTCACAAAAACTTAAACACTTTCTGTAATTAAACATTCATCACTTATTCTCAACTATTATGATTTAACAATGAGTGCATGAAATCAGAAACTTAACCACAGATACAACATCAAACACAAGAGACACCAGATTTATGTGGAAAACCCCAAGGTGGGGAAAAACCATGGATAGGATTAACTCTCAATATATATTGCAATCTTGAAATAATGATGTTCGGGCTTGGTCACTCCATGGGCCTAAACATACTAGCTTACTACCATGAAGAACAACTAGGTCTATAGGCTCACTGCCTCAACACTAAACCTAGCAAGATTACAATAAGCGTTGTTAAACCCTACTGGTGGCTTACTGCAAGACTCACTGCCACGATCAACACCTTTCTATATTTGCAACTGAAGTATAATAATTCCCCTACTCTGCTCTTCCTTTGCTTTCCTCTGCTCTGCTCTTCCTCTTCTTTCCTCTACCTCTTCTCTACTCTGCCTTTTGGATTTTTCTTAATATCTTTTCATTTCTGCTCAAGGACACCTTTTCCATGACTCAAATACAAGTATTTATACACTACATCAACCTTGGAATGATCATCAAGGTCGGCATCACAATCATCAACCATTGGAACAATCTCCAAGGTTGGTATTACAAACATTTACAAAATAGGTCCTGACCTATTACAACATTGTGCAAAGGAAATGAAATGTGGATCATGCCATGCCTTAGCTAGGACTCAAACACAATCTTCCACACCACAACACACTTCTAGAATCTTCCAGAGATCTCTGCAATCACTAGGATTAACCAGGTCAGCCAAGACTAGTTACACGCTACATTATCTGGGAACAATCTTCACACACCATCTCAATTTCTTAACATGGACCAAAGTCTAGATAGGAACATGATTAGGAGACATTCACAAGCACGCTATAATCATTAGGAGCAACCACACGAACCTTAACCACTTTATCCATAGGAATCTTCTCACCGGAACACATGAACTTCACTATCTTCTACTGTCATAAAAGAAAGATAGCTTATGGACCACCAAACCATGAACCATTGCAACTGTAGGCACTTATCATCATACCAAACTTCCATCTAGAATTGTAGAGCAAAATACTTTATTGCAGAGGAATGTGAAGTAGAATACTTTCTTCCTATCCCAACTGAACTTACAGAAAAAGTAGGTTTCACTATGGTGAACACAACTCACTTAGATCTTCATGCGAAGGCTTCAAACCCAGAATGTAGCATCCTTAGTCATACCTCTAACTTACTTCCAATCCATAGACCATCATCTTCAAGCAGAAGTAAATGCGGATCAGTTTACCAAACTGTTCTTCAACATACAACTCACTGTCTGTACTACACTTCTCTGTAACTCAATTGATCCTTCTGGAAAGGCTAATTTTCTCAATATCCTTAGCATACAAGTCTTCTAAACAAGTAATAGAATAAGATACAGTTGACACCAATGACAACAAGAATATGTTGACATCAATGACAACACTGATTGGGCACATACTTGCAACAATCTCCACCTTTGTCATTGATGGCAACATATGATGTGAAAAATTGCAACAACCATCAAGACAAGATTCTCTACCTTTCTCTTTACACACCTGCACTCTTTCTTTCTCCAAAACTCACCCCCTTTCTCTTACACATCTGCACTCTAAGTTTTTCACACGAATTCTCTCCCCCTTTGACATCAATGGAAAAGGGCACATACTTGCACTTATCTTCTCTGATCTAATCTCTCTTTTGAACTCTCTGACTACTCCCCCTGAGAAGTAGCCCTAAAAAGCATCAATCTAGACCTCTAAGCACCTCCAAACTAATGCACTACTATGCATCTTAGTTTAGAGAAGGAGGGGTGATAACCCCTAACTTTTCTCTAAGATACTCAAAAGTATCCTTAGGCAGAGGCTTGGTAAAAATGTCTGCAATCTGATCCTTGGTAGAAACATACTCCAACTTGACTTCATTCTCTATCACCTTTTCTCTCATAAAATGATACTTGATGGATATGTGCTTTGTCCTTGAATGCATCACTGGATTCTTTGATATATTAATGGCACTTGTGTTATCACAAAAGATTGCAATGGGATATTCATACACAATTTTGATGTCATTCAAGGTTTGCTTCATCCATAACACATGAGTGCAACTACATGCTGCTAAATGTATTCTACTTCTATAGTAGATAGGGATATTGAATCATGTTTCTTGCTCAATCAAGATACTAAACTTTTTCCCAAGAAGAATGCACCTCCACTTGTACTTTTTATGTCATCCACATCTCTAACCCAATCTGCATCAGTATATGCACTAAGAGTAAAGTCACAATCCTTAGGGTACCACAAACCATAATCTATTGTGCCTTTTAAATATCTTAGAATTCTCTTGACTACCATCACATGTGATTCCTTGGGTTCTACCTGAAATCTTGCCACAAGACACATTGCATGCATTATGTCAGTTCTGGTTTGAGTTAGATAAAGTAATCCTCCAATCATAGATCTATACTTTTTCTGGTCTGCCATGGGTGAGTTATCATCTTTTCTCAACTTACAACTAGTTATCATAGGTGTGTATACTAGTTTAGAGTCTTCCATGCCAAATTTCTTTAACAACTCTTTGACATACTTAGACTAATAAATGAAGATACCTTTATCTGATTGACTTATTTGTAGACCTAAAAAGAAGTTTATCTCTCCAAACATAGACATTTCAAATTCACTTTGCATTTCTCCAGCAAAAACTAAGCACCTACCTTCATTGCCTCCAAAATAATATCATCAACAAAAACTGCAACAATCAAGGTTTGTTCATCATTGATCTTGAAGTAGAGATTGCTATCTATAGTACATTTACTCAACCCTATCTATATTAGGTACCTGTCCAACCATGCATACCATGCTCTGGGAGCTTGTTTTAATCCATACAAATCTTTCTTCAATCTACATATCATGTCACCCTGATCTGATGACTGAAATCCTTCCAGTTGTTCTATATAGACTTCCTCTTCCAACTCTCCATTTAGGAAGGCAGACTTCACATCCATTTGATAAACCTTGAAATATTTGTATGCTGCAAAACCTAGAAACATCCTTATTGCTTCAATCCTTGCAATTGGAGCAAAAGTTTCTTCAAAGTCTATTCCTTCAACTTGAGCGTATCCTTTACATAGCAACCTTGCTTTGTTTATTACCACTTCACCATTCTCATTCATCTTGTTTCTGAAGACCCACTGTGTACCAATTACATTTTTGTCTGCTGGTTTGGGAACAAGATCCCAAGTCTGATTCTTCTCTATCTGTATCAATTCCTCTTCCATAGCCTTTATCCAATTCTCATCTTTGCAAGCCTCATCCACAGTTTTAGGTTCAATCTTAGAAATCAGACAAAAAATTACTTGTTCCTCTGCAGCTTTTCTTCTAGTTAAGATCCCTTTGCTCTTATCTCCTATGATTTGATTTTTAGAATGACTGATTCTTACATATCTTGGAGTTTTGGTAGCACTTACCAGAGCTTGTTCTTCTTCATCTATGTTGTCTTCATGCTGCACCACTTCTAAAAATCTGGATCATCTAACTCATATCCACTTGATTTTGAAGACCTTTCCTTACATTCATCAACTTTAACATTTGCACTTTCAATGATCTTATTCAACCTCTTATTATAGCATCAATAGGCCTTACTCTTGGTGGACTAACCAAGGAAGATTCCTTCATCACATCTAGCATCAAACTTGTCTAAATCTTCTTCTCTTTTGATGTAACATTTGCTACCAAAAACTTTGAAATATTTCACAATTAGAACTCTACCATGCCACAATTCATAAGGAGTCTTTGAACTATTACCTTTTACTTGAACTTTGTTTAGGATATATACTACAGTGTGAATTGCCTCTCTCTAATATACTGCCAGAAGATGAGCTTCCTTCATCATGGTTCTAGCAGCTTCTTAAACTGTTTTGTTTTTCCTTTCAACAATTCCATTTTGTCGTGGAGTTCTGGGCACAAATAGCTATCTCTTTATTCCATGTTGTTCACAAAAGAAATTGAATTCATTTGATGTGAACTCTCCTCCTCTATCAAACCTCAAGAATTTGATTTTCAAATCCATCTCATTTTCAACCATTACCTTAAATGCCTTGAATTTATCTAGAACTTCAGCTTTCTCTTTCAAAAAGGTGACCCAAGTAATTCTAGAATAATCATCAATGAGCAACATGAAATACATGTCTCCTTGCAAACTTCTTACTCTGGTAGGTCCACACAAATCTATATGCACTAGCTCAAGTAGTCCTCCAACCAATTGGTCCTTTCTTTCGAAACTTGTTCTTGTCTATTTCCCAAATTGGCACTCCTTGCAAATAGGATTAACAAGCTTCACAAGCTTAGGTAGATCTCTAACAATTTGTACAGTACTTATCTTCATAATATTATCAAAATTTATGTGACACAACCTTTTATGCCATAACCAACTCTCATCAGTCTGAGTCAACAAGCAATAGTTCTCAGTTCCTTTCAAGTGATAGATATTACCTCTGGTCTTCTTACCAGTTGCAATGATTGTTCTGAAGCTTTCCCTGATCTTGTATCCATTGTCCTTGAAGGTTAAATCATAGCCATTGTCACAAATCTGACCCACACTCAAAATATTATGCTTTAATCCTTTCACATACAAGACATCTTCAATATTATGCTTGTCATCAAAAGAAATAGATCCTTTCCCACAAATCCTACCAGTTGTATCATCTCCAAACCTAACCAGTCCACCATCATATCTTTCCAAACTCACAAACTTACTTTTGTCACCAGTCATGTGGTGAGAGCAGCCACTATCAATAACCCATTCATCCTTGTCCTTAATGACCTGAGTAGCCAAAGCACTTTCCACTAGTTTTTCTTCCTTCACACAGCTAGAAGAATTAGTAGACACGGGATCTTCCTTAATAGTAATGAACAAGCATTATCTGGTTCACCATTATCTAATACTCCATCATCATCAAAATCTTCAACATAATAACACTTCTTTTGGGTCCTAGGCCTATTCTCATATCTTCTTCTATTTATTTCAATTCTTTCAGGACATCTGGAAGCAAAATGACCTACTTTACCATGGGAAAAACACTTGAAAGGTAATTTGCCTTTATACTTACCAGATCATCTTTGTAATCTATCCACAAAGTTGGCTTCAACTTCATCTAACTCATCATCAGATTCTACCTTGTACTTTTCTGATCTGGCAGTACTTCCAGGAGTACTGGCTTTGAAGGCCATCTCAACTTTTGACAGAGCATCATCTAACTCCCTCATTTCAAAAGTAGTAAGTTTACCAAGTAGCTGACCCTTGTTAACTATTTTTACTTGCATGAATTCTTCAATCACGGCTACCTTGTGACAGTAGGACTTAGGTAGAGATCTAAGAATTTTCATAACAACTTCCTTTTCTTCGAGAGTTCTGCCTATGACTTTTTTCCCTGTAACAAGTTCATCAACTCTTTGCATAAAGGCTGATATGTTTTCATCATCATTCATCTTCAAGCTTTCATACTTCACTTTCAGACTTTGTAACTTGGCTTCCTTCACAAAATTATACAATTTTTTCAACTTTTCCCATACCTTATTTGCAGTTTCAAGATCCACAACTTTCATCAATATTGAGTTGGTTAATGAGCTTAGTAGAGCGTCCTTTGCCTTGATATCTATCTCATATTCTTTGATTTCATCTTCAGCCGTCAGACCATTTGGAGGTATGGTGTATTCTATTTCTGTAGCTTTCCAAACTTTGTAACCAAGAGAAAGAAGATGGCTTTTCATCTGAGCCTTCGAGAGAACATAATTTGTTCCATCAAAATGTGGTGCTTCCTTCTTGTAAGACATTTTGGATCTTCCTCAAGCTATTAAATTCTCTTCAAAGGAACTTGGCTCTGATACCAATTGTTGATATGTGCCAGACAACTGAGAGGGGGGTGAATCAGTTGTCACAAAAACTTAAACACTTTCTGCAATTAAACATTCATCACTTATCCATAATTATTATGATTTAACAATGAGTGCATGAAATAAAAACTTAACCATAGATACAACATCAAACACAAGAGACACCAGATTTACTTGGAAAACCCCAAGGTGGGGAAAAACCACGAAGAGGATTAACTCTCAATATATATTGCATTCTTGAAATAATGATGTTCAGGCTTGGTCACTCCATGGGCCTAAACATATTAGCTTACTGCCATGAAGAACAACTAGGTCTAGCAGGCTCACTGTCTCAACCCTAAACCTAGCAAGATTACAATAAGGGCTGTAAAACCCTAAGGGCTATTAAACCCTACTGGCAGCTTACTGCTAGACTCACTGTCACAATCAACACCTTTCTATATTTGTGACTGAAGTATAATAATTCCCCTTCTCTGGCTCTTTCTCTTCTTTCCTCTGCCTCTTCTCTGCTCTACCTTTTGGACCTTTCTTAATATCTTTTCATTTCCGCTCAAGGACACCTTTTCCATGACTCAACTACAAGTATTTATACACTACATCAACCTTGGAATGATCATCAAGGTTGGCATCACAATCATCAACCATTGGAACAATCACCAAGGTCGGTATTAAAAACATTTACAAAATAGGTCCTGACCTATTACAACATTATGCAAAGGAAATGAAATGTGAATCACACCATGCCTTAGCTTGGACTCAAACATGATCTTCCATGCCACAACACGCTTCCACAATCTTCCAGAGATCTCTACAATCACTGGGATTAACTAGGTTGGCCAAGACTGGTTATATGCTACATTATCTGGGAACAATCTTCACACACCATCTCAATTTCTTAAAGTGGACCAAGGTCCAGATAGGAACATGATTAAGAGACATCCACAAGCATGCTATAATCATCAGGAGAAACCGTACGAACCTTAACCACTTTATCTAAAGGAATCTTCTCACTAGAACACACGAACTTCACTACCTTCTATTGTCATAAAAGAAAGATAGCTTGCGGACCACCAAACCACGAACCATTGCAACTGTAGGCACTTATCATCCCAGACTTCCCTCTAGAACCATAGAGAAAAATACTTTATTGCAGAGGAATGTGGAGTAGAATACCTTCTTCCTGTCCCAACTGAACTAACAGAAAAAGTTTCACTCTGGTAAACACAACTCACTTAGATCTTCATGTGGAGGCTTCAAACCTAGAATGTGGCATCCTTAGTCATACCTCTAACTTACTTCCAATCTGCAGACCATGATCTTCAAGAAGAAGTAAATACAGAGCAGTTTACCAGACTGTTCTTCAGCATACAACTCACTGTCTGTACTGCACTTCTCTGTAACTCACTTGATCCTTCCGGAAAGGCTAATTTTCTCAATATCCTCAACATACAAGTCTTCTAAACAAGTAATAAAATAAGATACAGTTGACACCAATGACAACAAGAATATGTGGACATCAATGACAACACCGATTAGGCACATACTTGCAACAAGGGTATGGTTCTAGAGAGAAAAAATCAGTGTTTGCTAGGAACCATACTGAAGAGCTTCCATAAGTCACTAGAGATAGAAAATTATGTTGTTTACTAGGTGGCTTATGGAAAGGTGTTGATAGCAAATGAAGCATCACAGACTAGCATTGCTTTGCTAGGTGAGCTGCATGTCAAACAATATCAGAGATTACATGACTAGCAAAATTTGGTGTTTGTTAGATAATAATGATAAAGGTGGTTAGTCTAAACAAGTGTGTCTACTTAGGACCACAAATGTTATAGAAAGTGCTAAAGAGAGCATATCATCGGTGTGGTGTGTGATTAAGTGTGAGAGATAGTAAATGTATGCCCCCAACTTAAAATAATTGCTTACATCATGGAGGAACAATTAAGCTTAACGTAAAAAGAGGGATAAAGGCACAAGATATTTTAGAAAGCATATGCCTAGAGGATATGTTCCAGAGAGCTATGTCATGAAGGGGTTGTCCCCCAAGCAGGACAACCAAGGTGATGTTGCAGGCATGATACACAATGGGTTGTGTAAGCATGGAATGACACCAAGCAATACAACAAGGTGTCATAAAACAAGAAACATCAAAAAATAACACAAAGGGATCTACGTACTTTAGAGTCAGTACAATATATAGCATGATTTGTGTAGTACATTATTTTGTAATTGGTTTTGTCAATTATTGTAATTGATTTTTGTAATTTTCATCATCCTCCTAAGAATGTAGAACTACAAATACAAAGGAGTAATGTCATAAGAAGACATAAAAAATTTGGGTCAACATGGAAGGATACTAAATCATCCAACACTTTACATCATCCTCAAAATGTGGAAAATTTCAAGTACAACATAGAGAAGAATATAGAGGAATGTCATGACATTTTAGTTCCCCCTGTATCCATGTGCCTATGAGGGCATCAAGGGTCATCTAGGGAGAGCTAACAAATAAAAATTCACGCCATACTTAGATACAGGGATTACAAAACACACAGGTAAACCACAAATAAAAACAAATGAACGAATGGATTACACTCAAGGATTAGGCTCTAGTAGGTCATCTACCTTCCAATCTTTCTCATCATATAGGAATGGAGGATAGGCCACTAGAGGGACCACATTAAGGGTAGTACTGGACATAACGGCTGGTTCATCACGTAGAGGATTAGCATCTAAAAGAGGATCCTGGCGTAACTCACTGAAGGTGAGGTCCATCGATCTTATGAAGATTGAGGATAGAGATTGTATCTCCTCCAAGGACTCAAATACATATTCCATGGGGGAAGGTCAATATGGATCACTATTAAAGTAGATGACAATCAGTGGTTTCCCAATGCTAACATCAAGATTGTGAGCATTGGTGGCCACTAGTGGAGAAAAGCTCTCCACAACAGGAATAGATGAAGCTAAAGGATTTGGCAGCGGTGAGGGTGGTGTGCAATAGGTTTTGTAGAAGGGTGGGGTGGGGTAATTCTTGTGCTTGCATTTATGTAGTGGTGGTGGAATGTCCATGTCTATGGTAGCGGGACACAAGACATCAGGGAACACCTAGTGTTAGGTACGCTATAGTGGGAGTGGATCTGAGACAGTGGTACTAGGTGTGATGCTGACGTTTGGTTGAATTGGTGGAGAGGTTGGGGTGGGTGATGGGAGAGAAACACACCGAGGAGAGGGTGCATAAGGCTGAGGCAGTGAGTGCAAGTCTAGGGTCGGTTGCATAGGAGAGGGAAGGGGTTCCTTCCTAGTCACATGCTCACAAGCTACAACACGATGGTGACACTTGCAATCTCTCGCAAGTTGGTTATGTCTAGAGTGGATCTAAGCATCCATAAGAGGGATTGGGGCCAATGTTGGTTCCTTTTCTTCTATTTCTCTAGGAGTAGGCAGAGGAATAGAAGGAGCCACTAAAGGTTGGGGTACTGCTAGAGGAGGGTCTCTCAAAATGGATTGCCTTTCTCAAGTTGTTGGAGGGGCTGGAGGAATAGAGGTTGCCATCAAATATTAAGGGACCAAAGGGGAAGGGCCCCGCACCATGGGCTTCTTTCCTCTAGTCTCTGAAGAGGCAAGAGGAACAAGAGAAACTACTGAAGGTCAAGAAGGCCTAGATTGTGCAAGTTGTGTGCCTCTAGGTCATGGGTAAGATGCTGGAGGTGGGACCTTTGCATAAATGCCAGGTGCTCAGGTTCATGGGAGGTTGATCGATTCAAGTTGCTTTCCCTTCTTTGCTTGTGGGACAGGAGGAGGAGAAGTGACTAATAAAGATTGAGGGACCTTGGGGGTAGTAGTGAGTTGGATTGATGAGGAGGCACTAATAAATAGTTGATCAATGTCGCTAGCTTTAAATTTTTGGTATGATAAAAATAAGAAATCATTGTGAGGCCGCAATGGCTCAGCTGTTGTTGGCCAAAAGTAATCTAAGGAGAAGTTTCTTATAAATGCGAGAGGATTGGACCCACCATGGTAAATAGTGTGCACCTATCTGTCATGGGGAAACTTCAAACACTTGTGGATTACTAATGGGACTATTCTCATGAAAGAAAACTGCGTATGGCCCAACTCCACATGAAATTGGTTAAGTTGGGATTACAAATAAAGGGACGTCCAGAAGTTTTGGTCCTACCCCGATAGGAAGGGTGATCAAACCCCCTTACAATGAGAAGATCCATCATGCACCTATATCAAAACTTCTGTTGCTTGTACTTGTCTTGATACAATTCATGTACATACATAAATACCTTTGTGACTATACATTTACCATATATACATAGTCAATTAGTATGCCCTTGAATGGCTTTTCATTGACAAGTGTGAAAATGTATAGAGGTCCATCATATACGTGCATGGGTGCATTGATGGGTGAAAAAAAGATGATCGGCTCGGGAACGGGTCACACTCAACTAGGGCAAGGGAAATGGTCCACCATGTTAATCATCTTGGCTAGTGAAGTGGTAGGGTTGTCAACGGGCATGATAGTAGCCATAGGATTAGAGGGAAGCTCAATTAGGTAAGGTAACGGGTTTGTGTATATTTTAAGGTTTTAATTTGATGGAGTGATAGATTTTTCATTCACACAGGATACCTCAATGACGTTCTAATTGATGAGGTCTTGCACTTGGTACTTAAGATGCATGCATCTTCCAATGTCATGTCTCTGTGTTATGTGGAATTGACAAAAAGGATTTTGGGTCAAAAGAAGGTGCAAAAGGTTTGGTTGTGTCAATGGGGTGAATAGGTGGAAGTTGGATTAGGTTATTGTTTAGCAACTGTTACATGATGGCATAAAGGGATTCAAAGAGTGGAGTGAATTGTCGAGTCCTTTGCTTACTTTGTGATGAGAAGGCCATAGCACTTTGAGTTGGTGTCATGGCCGCTACTTGTTGAACATTGTTGGAAGAATTTATTTTGATGAAGTTTTTTTTTTCTTGTAGTTTTGAAATGAAGAAGGGGCATCAGATTTCCCAATGGGAGTTTGTGATGAGGAACCCTCATACTAACTGACTAATTTCTAGTAGTCACAAAGTGCCATGCAAATATGTGTGAATGCAGAATAGCACATCAACAGAATCTTATATCTTATCTTTGGCTACAGGTTTCCTATGAAAACCAATTGCACATCAAAACTTGGGAGTGAATAAGGTATTTGCAAAAAAGGGCATGATAGCAGCCAATAAAGTCAGTCACTTTCTCTTATGCTCCTTGGTGACAATGGAGGAGATCAGTCAATGTGAACTATGGTCCAATATTCGCTTGGAAGTGTTGGAGAAATTACTTGATAAGTTGTTGAAATGAAGTAATTAAGTGATCAAGAAGTGAGAAAAACCAGTCCAACGTAGTATCTTTTAGAGACTACAGGAAGGGTTTTGCTAGCAAAGCATCCTAAAATATGAAGTCGCTACACAATGTTGTAAATGTTGACACGTCATTTTGTGGATCTCCTTACTATTGTACTTTTTAAAGCAAGGAGCTTCAAAGTTCTATGGAAGGGGGATGCAAGAATGGATAAGGATAGTGGACTCCTATAATATGATGGGATTCTTGGTTGAGATGAATTTCTGGACATGGTAGCTAGTTGTTGTTGCAAGGAGTTCACATTCTGGAGGAGCTAGGTGATAACAAGATCTGTGGTATGTGTGGGTTGAGTTTGGGTAACAAGTGGGATAGTGTTGTTGTTTGGTGGTTGGGAAGTTCTAGGGTTAGCTCCAAGAAAAGTAAATGATAAAGAGAAGTTTGGGGGAATAAACCCATATTGATTAATAGGGTTCCCACCCTTTCCAATAGAACTAGTGAGCATTGACCAATTGAGCAAAACTTTAGAGAGATGAGAAGAAGTGAATGTTGAGACAGAAGATGTCAACATTAATATGGATAATTGAGCTTGTGTTGTGTTTGAATGTGATTCATTAATAGTTTCCACGTAGCTAGCTAGTGAAGGAGCTTTATTACATTGAATATCCACACCATGCGAATCACAAGTTAGAAATCTTTGGAGGTTCTCCACGAGTGGGACAGCCTTGCCGACTAGGTGCTTCATACCCAAACATTCCTAAAATTTAGCCAGATGATTATCCAACATCTGGATTTGAGTCTGAGGTACACTAGCTACAGGCATGTCTATATCAAGAGTCCCTCTAAAAGATAGTTGTCCAAGGATCATAGGGGTGTTAGAGAGAGAAAATACAGGTGGTTGAACTCAAGAATTTTCCATTGAGAAGTTGAAGATGTATGTTTCCAGTTGCATGGAGATAGAGCTACCAGGAGCACAAGAAGCTATGAACAATCTTATGCTTCTACAAATGGTGAAGTCTAAGTCAAAGCACTGGGTCATGAAGCTCATAAACTAGTAAGAGCTTCACAACACACAAGTACTATAAAATTTTAAAGATTTAGAAGAAAAGAAATTATTTTCAAAGAGGACGGTTTTAGTTTTAGAAGACAAGAGAGAAGGTTTTGTTTGTTGTTTTAAGTGTTTCAAGTATGTCGAGTTCACCAAAATGTTTAATAGGAAAAGAGGCTCTAACTAAACTATCCTTTAATCAAAACCAATTCCTATTGAAAATTAGGACATTAGCCACTAAAGGTGTTTGCCTTACTATTGTCCAGTCAAGAAGAATATGACTACTCAGGCTATGTCCTTTTGTTGCAATCAAAATTGAATGATTAAATGATATTGACTAAAACTATAGAAAATGGGAGAAACTCAGAGATAGAAGCAATAATTCACAGAAACAAATATAGAAATGAAAACTACATATTATAGAAAACCTATCACCAGGTGGACAGCCTCACTACCCAAGATGACAACGTGTGGTGCAAACGTCTACACTTGGCACTATAGTCTGTACAGTGTCAAAACTCAAAACCCTAATCTGCACTATTCTATACATATTTTGATGAATTCTTGTTGACAAAAAAAGCAAGTATCAATGCATAGAAATTAATAAATAATGTGAATAAACAAGAATGATGTGAGAAATGTAAAATGACATGATTGACAAGGAATGGAAAAGAGAATGCAAACACTTGTATGTTCAAAGCCTTTTTCTCATGTAACCTACAATCACAAATTAGGGGAAATGGTTGGGCTATATAGAAGTTTGCCTTAGTCAAACCCCCTTTTTGGTGTTTCCACCTCAACGATAGCCAGATATTCAAAATATTGATAAAAGAGTGTGTGCTCAGAATTCTATGTGTATTTGATGAAGGGGTAAATCATAAAACACACAACAATAGAAATGGTACACAAAAAATATAATATTTCTTTATTGATTTGGACAACTTATTACATTACAGAAGCTCAAATACAATCAGAGTAATCAACCCTCCACAAGATGCAACACATTACAGCTTCCAATCACAAGACTCTGGAATCATCTGCCTTCTATAACCCCAAATCAGCTAGGGTTTCTGTTTTCCCACCTATTCTTGACTCTACACTTGCCCCCTTAACTCTACTAATACACAAGGTTCCCAAAAATGGTTATTAATAGCCTTTTTGGTGGTCAACAACCTAATTTTGAAATTTGCATCTCCCTCCAAAAATAGGTCAACTTCTGGGAACCATAAATTTTGATCCGGGTGTCCAATTGACAAACCATTTTATGCGTCAGAAATCTTGTGGAGTGCTCTATGCGCTAAGAACCACCTCTGCTGATTCTAACCATTTTCAAGCCCGTATGGGGCTGTTTAGTGCCTCAAACCTAAGTTTGAATAATTTTTAAGTATTTTCAAGAAACAAAAACTTTAATATCTTTCAGCTCGCAAATGATCTTTGCACGATTCCTTTGCCAAAGGTCTTATTTTTCAGTTATGAATCTTCTTGTAAATTTTTACTTCAATCCGTGCCCAAATGCAAACTTTCCTAAAATAACAGGTTACTAATTTTAGCAGTTTGGAAAAATTGAAAGTTCTACATCATTATTCAAGCAATTATGGAACCAGAACCACAAATTTTGAAAGGAAATGGAAAGAACATCAACAATTTTAAAACACATCTTTTTTTGAGTGATGCAAGATTGCCCTTACACCACTGGATGCTCCTGCATCAGACACCCAGGGTAATTTGAGAAGTGACCCTGTCACGTCTCAAGTGTTTGTGTGAAGACAACCCAAATAGTCAACCTCTCCCTTAGACAACCAAGAAGAATCTTTAACAAGCCTTCCTTTCCATTTCACCATATACTCTTCATATTGCCTATTCCGAGTACTTCTTCCCACATGGCTATCCAAGATCTCTTCTATCTCCTATGTTGAAGTAGATGCTAGAATACTCCACTGTTCTTTTGCTAGTCCATCCTCTGTTCCACCTTCATGATATTCTGATAAATCAACAATGTTGAAAATAGGAGAAATGTTGATCCCACTTGACAGCTCTACCTCATATGCATTTCCTGAATCATGTTTCTTCAAAATTGTGCATGGTCCAAATTTCTTCATTTTCAGCTTATTATATGTTCCAATTGGGAACCTTTCTTTTCTCAAGTGAACCATGACTTCATCTCCTAACTGGAATTCCTTATATCTCCTCTTCTAATCCGCCTTAGCCTTGTACTGAATATTCATCTTATTAATGTGCTTTTTCACCTATTCATGCAAATTCTTCATGTTCTGCAAAGTCTTCAGCCTCGGCACTTGTCTTTTCTTCTTAGTCCAGATTCCTTAACTCAGAAGCATTTCTTGGACTATTCCCATATATAATCTAGAATGGTGATTTACCAGTACTCCTTTTAACAGAATTATTGTAAGCAAATTCTGCCTGTGGTAAAATTAAATCCCATCCCTTGGGCTTATCTCCTACTAAGCATCCTAGCAGGTTACCCAAACTCCTATTCACCACTTCGGTCTATCCATCAGTCTGTGGATGGTGTGCAGAACTGAACTTCAAATCTGTCTTCAACTTCTTCCACAATGTCCTCCAGAAATAACAAACAAACTTGGTATCTCAATTTGAAACTATGCTCTTTGGTAGATCATGTAATCTCACCAGCTCCCTAAAAAATAACTCTGCAATATGAATAGCATCATTAGTCTTCTTGCAAAGAATAAAATATGCCATCTTCAAGAATCTGTCCACCACCACAAAAATGGAATCATGTCCTCTCTACGTCCTTGGTAAACCAAGAACAAAATCCATACTAATATCATCCCATGGCTTCTCTGGTACAGGTAGTGGTTGATATAGACCTGTATTCTAACTTACTCCTTTCGCCATCAGACATACTCTGCAACTCTGCATAAATTTTGTCACATCCTACTGCAACTGTGGCCAACAATAATTTTCACCAACAATAGCAATGATCTTATCTCGACCAAAGTGTCAAGCCAATCCTCCACTATGCTTCTCCTTAATCAAGTTCTCTCTCATGGAACTATTGCAAGTATGGGCCTAACTGGTGTTGTCATTGATGTTAACATTCTCCTATTCCATTAATGATAAGGATTGGATGAACTGTTTCCTGAGGATATTGAGAAAATTGGTCATATCAGGATTAGAGAAGAATAGTGAAGATAGTAAGGTAAAAGTCCAAGATAAGATGAGGATCAGAGGATACAGTTTAAAGGGTTTGTAGATATGTGTCTTAAGGTGATCCAGTACAAATTTCAAAGGTCCGCATGAAGATCTGAAGAAATTGTGGCCGCTCAAGTAAAACCAGTTCCGACAGGCGTTCAAAGGTGACAGAGTGATACAGATAGGTCCAGTGAGATCCAGAATTGCATTATCCTGTTCTGCGGATTTGAGAGAGTGTTTAGGAAGTCTTTGTGAAGTGTCAACTCGATTGGTTCATGGTCTGGAGGTCCGCAAGTGTCTATTCCTTTGTGATAGTGATGACAGACTCTGTTCTTGAGGTTCCGAATGAAGGAGAGAAGGATTTCAATAAGCAGATGAAGTGTGGATGTTCTTGGTGTTTCAGGAAAGCTTGTGGAGGTCTTTGGATCGTGTCCAGTTCATGTTGGTGGTCTACATTAGAGTTGGATCTCACAATTGAAGAATAACTTCCAGATGATGGTGTTCTTCCTGAGACTGGCCGATCGGATGAGTTACACATTCTGCGAATGATTTTGTAGTTAGTTGATTATTCCTAAGTTGATGTCTTGTATGAATAAGGGATTGTAAAGTCATTTCAAAGTGTGTCTTGTGGAGATGTGTGTGTGGTAGCGAGGAGAAGAGCAAAAGGAAGAACAAAAGTATTGGGCTTAAATGGAACTGATTCAAGCATGGTGAAGATGCTTTCTCTAGTTCATGTATGTAATACTTATCATTCTATAGACAGTGTGTCTCTTGTAGGAAGTGGGCCTCTTGTGAGCAGTGTGCTCGGGCAGTGAGCCCTAATTGGCATGTGCCATTTTGTTCTTTCTATTCTTCTAATAGAGAATACTTTCTTGGGTTAATCACCCCGTGGTTTTTCCCTTAACCGAGGTTTCCACGTCAAAATCTTGGTGTCATGTGTGTTAATGTGTTTCTGTTCTTGATTTAATACATTATGTTTCCATGATTGATTTATCATTATGCTGTTGAATTACAAAGTGGATTTAAGTGTTTAATTGGAAGAAAGTTTTGTACAACTGATTCACCCCCCCTCTCAGTTGTCTGCCCTAAATCTAACAATTGGTATCAAAGCTGAATTCCTCTAAAAGAGCTTAACCGCTTGAGGAGATCTAGGATGTCGTCCTACAAGAAGGATAGTCTGAAGTTTGATGGAACCAATTTTAATCTTTGGAAAAGTCACATGAAATGTCACTTGCAATGTATGGGAATGCAGTACTGGACCATGGCTTCAACGAAGTATACTCCTCCACAGGGTGGCCCGAAAGCCCCAAATGAAATCACAGATGCTGAAAACAATCTATGGACTATAGAAGCTCTTCTAAGTGCATTATTTGATTCAGAGCTTTCAAATGTTGTTGACCTACCAACTACTTTTGAGATTTGGGAAAAACTGGAACTTCTGCATGAAGGAGACAAGTATGTTAAATGTGTAAGGCTACAGAGTCTGAAAGGGAAATTTGAAAATCTGAAGATGAGAGAAGATGAAAATATCACTACTTTTATGCCAAGAGTAAATGAGCTTGTTTGTGGAATTAGATGTGCTGGTGGAGTCTTGGATGAAGATGAGATTGTTGGAAAAATTCTCAGATCCCTTCCTGCTTCTTATAAAATCAAGGTTGTTGCCATTGAAGAATTTAGAGCCCATACAGCTATCACAAGAGATCAATTGGCTGGTAAATTGGTTGCATTTGAAATGACCAAGTTTGGAGATGCCCCTCCCAAGACTGAATTTGCATTCAAAGCCAGTGCCTCTATAAAAGGTAAACAAAGGTTTGATCCAGGAGAGAACTCTTCAAGGAAACTATCATGGTATGAAAAAACAAGAAAAGACCTGGAAGAAGAAGAAGCAGAAACTGTACAACTTGAAGCCCTTATTGCAAAAAGACTGCTAAGAGAATCTAGTAAGTATGAAGGAAAATTGCCTTTTAAGTGTTTTAACTACAATAAGATTGGTCATTTTGCCTCAAGATGTCCGGAAAGATTTTCAAGGCCAAATCCTAACAGATCAAGGTTCCAAAAGAATTGTTACTATGTTCATGAAGAAGATGATGATGAAGGAGTAACAGATGATGAATCAGAGACAGGAAATAAATCTGGAAGTGATTGGGTGTTTATTGCCATCAAAGAAGAAGATCCAATGCCCTCTGAATCTGTCAATCATAAAGTTGTAGAAATATCTTTGGCTGCCCAAGTTGAAGAAAAGGATGATTGGGTCATTGACAGTGGATGCTCTCACCATATGACAGGTGACAAAAATAAGTTCATAGATTTGGAAAGGTATGAAGGAGGAGTGGTAAAATTTGGTGATAATTCTGCTGGTAGAATCAGAGGTAGAGGAACTATTTCTTTTGATGGAAGGAACAAAATCGATAATGTACTGTATGTTGAGGGATTGAAGCACAATCTTCTCAGTGTTAGAGAGTTGGTGGACAAAGGCTATGATCTCCAATTCAAGAATGCAAAATGCAAAATCTTTGAAAGTTCTAGAACAGAGATTGCATCCGGTACTCAAACAAAAGGTAATATCTTCCATTTACTTGGTACTGGTAAAAGTTGTCTATTTGTGCAAATTGATTAGAGTTGGTTATGGCATAGGAGGATGTGTCATGTGAATTTTGATAATATCATCAAGATAAGCAATACTCAGGCTGTAAGAGATCTTCCAAAATTAGTGAAACCTACAAATAGTTTGTGCAAAGAATGTCAGTTGGGGAAACAAAGCAGAGTCTCATTCAAAAGCAAGGAATAGTCTTCTACCGAATTATTGGACTTAGTTCATACTGATTTATGTGGTCCGACAAGAATCAGAAGTGTGCAAGGTGATAGATACTTCATGCTATTAATTAATGACTACTCCCAGATGATGTGGGTAACTTTTCTGAAGGAGAAATCAGAGGCTCTTGAAAAATTCAAAATATTCAAGGCTATGGTAGAGAATGAAACTGGATTAAAATTAAAATGTCTAAGGTCTGATAGAGGTGGAGAATTCACATCTGGTGAGTTCATAGAATTCTGTGAGAAACATGGAATAAAGAGACAGTTGTCTGCTCCTAGGACTCCACAGTAGAATGGAGTAGTGGAAAGAAATAACCGGACCATCCAAGAAGCATCTAGGACCATGATGATGGAAGCAAATGTTCCTCATATCTATTGGAGAGAAGTTGTCAGCACTGCAGTCTATACTCTCAATCGAGTTCAAATCAGAAGCAATACTGGTAAGACTCCTTATGAACTTTGGTTTGGCATCACTCCTACTGTGAGGTATTTCAAAGTCTTTGGTAGTAAATGTTACATCAAAAGAGATGAAGATCTAGGAAAGTTTGATGCTAGAAGTGATGAAGGAATATTCTTGGGTTACTCTACTCAAAGCAAAGCATACTGGTGTTATAACAAGAGACTGAGAAAGATAATAGAAAGTACAAATGTGAAGGTTGATGAAGGAATTGCAAAACCCTCAAGGTTTTATGAATATGATGAAGATGATTAGAATGGTGTTCTAATTCAAGGAGCCCAAGCCTCTTCTAAAAGTCAAATTCAAACTGATCCGGTAAATCAGGAAGAAGAGATGAGTTTTAATGAGCCTGATCAAGAATCAGAATTTCAAGAAACTCCCAAAGTTCCCAGGTATGTAAGAATGAACCACTCTAAAGATCAAATCATAGGTGATAAAAGCAAAGGTGCACAAACAAGAAGGAGAATTACTTAAGATTCATATGAGTATTGTCTGATTTCAAAGATTGAACCTAAGACAATAAATGAAGCTTGCAATGATGAAAATTGGACTAAAGCAATGGAGGAAGAGCTGATGCAAATTGAGAAAAATCACACTTGGGATCTTGTTCCCAGACCTAAAAACAAGAATGTGATTGGAACCAAATGGGTCTTCTGGAACAAACTAAATGAAGTTGGTGAAGTAATCAGAAATAAAGCTAGATTGGTCTGCAAGGGTTACTCTCAAATAGAAGGAGTTGATTTTGAAGAAACTTTTGTTCTGGTGGCAAGAATTGAAGCAGTCAAATTATTTCTTGCTTTTGTTGCCTTCAAGGATTTCAAAGTATATCAGATGGATGTCAAGTCTACCTTCCTGAATGGTGATTTAGAAAAAGAAGTATACATTGAGCAACCGGATGGATTTCAATTGTCTGATCATGGTGATATGGTTTGCAAGTTGAAGAAAGCACTATATGGACTGAAGCAAGCCCCAAGAGCCTGGTATGAAAGATTGGATAAGCATCTTTTGAAGATTGGTTTCAACAAAGGTACTGCTGATAGTAATTTGTATTTCAAAATTGATCATGAAAACATCTTGATTGTTGAAGTGTTTGTTGATGATATCATTTTTAGAGGAAGAGATAGTATGTGTAAAACTCTTGCAAATCAAATGAAAAGTGAATTTGAGATGTCCATGCTTGGGGAAATGAATTTCTTCTTGGGTCTACAAATTACTCAAACAAAGAAAGGAATCTTCATTTCTCAGACCAAATATGTGAAAGAATTGTTGAAGAAATTTGGGATGGAAGACTCAAAACCAATGAATACTCCCATGGCAACCAGATGTAAATTGAACAAAGACAATGAATCTCCTAAGGCTGATCAGAAAAAGTATAAGTCAATGTTGGTGGATTGTTGTATCTCACTCAAACTAGACCTGACATTATGAATGATGTTGGTCTTGTTGATAGATTTCAAGCTGATCCTAGAGAATCTCATGTCATGGCAATCAAGAGGATTTTTAGATATCTAAAAGGGACAGTTGAGTATGGATTGTGGCATCCCAGAGATCATGATTTCTCTCTTCATACATATACAGATGCAAATTGGGCAGGAGATGTGGATGACCGAAAGAGTACCAGTGGTGCAGCATTCTTTTTGGGGAAGAGATTGGTTTCTTGGCTAAGCAAGAAACAAGAGGCGATATCTTTGTCCACTATAGAAGTAGAATATATTGTAGTAGCAGGTAGTTGCACTCAAGTTTTGTGGATGAAGCAAACGCTAAGAGACATAAGAGTGGAGTATGAGGAGCCTACACAATCTTCTATGATAATTCAAGTGCAATAAATATATCTAAGAATCTGGTGTTGCATTCAAAGACTAAACATATATCCATCAAGTTTCACTTTTTGAGAGAGCAAGTAAACAAGAATGAAGTGAGATTGGAGTTTGTACCTTCGAAGGATCAAATTACAGATATCTTTACTAAACCTCTACCTAAGGACTCTTTTGAGTATCTCAAGGAGAAGTTAGGGGTTATTGCCCCTCTAGTGATGAACTAAGGTGCACTGATGTGCATCAGTCTGGTGGATATCATAGTCATATCTTGTGGTCTGGATTGATGATAGGAAGTTGTTACTCAGGGGGAGCAACTGATTTGATTCTGAAGTATTGGAGTTACAAGTATGTGCCCTTTGCCATTGATGTCAAAAGGGAGAGAAGACATGTGAAAAACAAGTGGTTGTTGATCAAAGGGAGAGCAATAAAGGGAGAGAAGACATGTGAATGGTTGTTGGTGATAGGGGGAGTTGTGTCAGTAAAGAAAAGTTCTTGTCTTGATGGACAAAACAGTTTTTCACATCATATGTTGCCATCAATGACAAAGGGGGAGATTGTTGCAAATAAGGGCCTAACTGGTGTTTTCATTGATGTCAACATACTCCTGTTGCATTAATGATAAGGATTGGATGAACTATTTCCTAAGGATATTGAGAAAATTGGTCATATCAGGAACAGAGAAGAACAGTGAAGACAATAAGGTAAAAGTCCAAGATAAGATGATGATCAGAGGATATAATTTAAAGGGTTTATAGATATGTGTCTTAAGGTGATCCAGTAGAGATTTCAGAGGTCCACATGAAGATCTGAAGAAGTTGTGGCCGCTCAAGTAAAACCAGTTCTGGTAGGTGTTCAGAGGTGACAGAGTGATACAGATAGGTCCGGTGAGATCCAGAATTGCATTATCCTGTTCTGTGGATTTGAGAGAGTGTTTAGGAAGTCTTTTTGAAGTGTCAACTTGATTGGTTCATGGTCTGGAGGTCCGCAAGTGTCTATTCCTTTGTGATACTGATGACATACTGTGTTCTTGAGGCTCCAGATGAAGGAGAGAAGGATTTCAGTAAGCGGATGAAGTGTGGATGTTCTTGGTGTTTTAGGCAAGCTTGTGGAGGTCTTTGGATCGTGTCCAGTTCATGTTGGTGGTCCGCATTGGAGTTGGAGCTCACAATTAAAGAATAACTTCTGGATGATGGTGTTCTTCCTGAGACTGGCCGACTGGATGAGTTACACATTCTGCGAATGATTTTGTAGATGTTTTCTGACTTAGTTGATCATTCCTAAGTCGATGTCTTGTATGAATAAGGGATTGTAAATTCATTTCAAAGTGTGTCTTGTGGAGATGTGTGCGTGGTAGCGAGGAGAAGAGCGAAAGGTAGAGCAGAAGTATTGGGCTTAAATGGAACTAATTCAAGCATGGTGAAGATGCTATTCTCTAGTTCATGTATGTAATACTTATCATTCTGTAGACAGTGTGTCTCTTGTAGGCAGGGGCCTCTTGTGAGTAGTGTGCTCAGGCAGTGAGCCCTAATTGGCATGTGCCATTTTGTTCTTTCTATTCTTCTAACAGAGAATACTTTCTTGGGTTAATCACCCCGTGGTTTTTCCCTTAAAGGGGTTTTCCATGTCAAAATCCTGGTGTCATGTGTGTTAATGTGTTTCTACTCTTGATTTAATGCATTATGTTTCCATGATTGATTTATCATTATGCTGCTGAATTACAAAGTGGATTTAAGTGTTTAATTGGAAGAAAGTTTTGTACAACTAATTCACCCCCCTTCTCAGTTGTCTGCCCTAAATCTAATAGGAACTCCTCATAATGCACAACTGGCTTCCTTTAAACAACATGACATCTTGGATTATGAAATCTAACTATTTTGTCTTGTCCAAAGTAACAGGTTCCAGACAAGATTTCCAAGCCTCTACAAAATCTAGATCTTTAGGATACAAACTTTTGAGCTCATCGAACCCAACAACCTCTATCTTCATTTCTGTCAACAAATTTTTCCTTCTGTTGAAGGCATCTACAACTCTGTTGGACTTCCCACTCCTATGCTTCTAAACAAAAGTATAACTTTGCAAAAACTCAACCTATTTTAAGTGCCTCTGGTTCAACTTTCCTTGACTATTAAGACACTGCAAAGCTTGATGATCAGTATATAAACAAACTATTTTGGCAACAAATAATGTCTCCATTTCTTCAAAGCATGAACTATAGCATAAAATTCCTGATCATAAACAGAATACTTTTTCTTGGCATCATTAAGCTTCTCACTAAAATAGGCAATGGGCTTACCTTCTTGGCTCAAAATAGCTCCTATAGCATACCACTAGCATCAGAATCTACCTGAAATATCTTATTGAAATCTGGAAGTGCCAAAACAGGTTGCTCTGTAACTTTCTGCTTCAGTGTGTCAAAACTTTTGTCTGCTCCTTTAGTCCATCTAAACTCTTTTCTATCCCCTCTCATTGTCTCAGTTAGGGGTGCACAAATGCTACTAAAATTTCTGATAAACTTTCTATAAAAACTTGCCAAACCATGAAAAAGATCATACCTCTGTGGCACTCCTTGGTGTAGGCTATTCAATGATAGCCCTTACTTTTTGGGGGTCCATCTTAAGACCTTCCTCTAAGACAACAAATCCTAGGTATACCAACTCCTTTGCAAAACTACATTTCTTCAAATTAATTATCAACTTCTCCTCCCTCAGCTTCTCTAAAACTCTTCTAATATGCATCATATGCTCATCCCAAATCTTACTAAAAATCAAAATATCATCTAAATAAACAATAACAAAACTTCCCAAAAAAAATTCAGTACCTCATTCATGAGCCGCATGAATGTGCTTGGTGCATTGGTTAGCCCAAATGGCATGACTAACCAATCATACAAACCTTCCTTTGTCTTGAAGGTTGTCTTCCACTCATCTCCTTCTCTGATATGGATTTGGTGGTACCCACTCTTCAGGTCAACTTTTGTGAAGTACTTGGCTCCACTCAAATAGTCCATTATGTCATCTATTCTGGGCAATGGAAATCTATACTTGATCATGATCTTATTGATGGCTCAAGAGTCTGTACACATTCTCCACTCTCCATCTTTCTTTGGTGCTAGTATTGCAGGTATTGTACATGGACTTAGGCTCTCTCTTACCAATCTTTTCCTCAACAACTCCTGAACTTGTCTGTTCAACTCTTCACTCTCTGCTGGAGTCATTCTATGGGCTGCCTTATTCATCTAACTGACTCTTGGTATCAAATCCATTTGATGAGTTATCTTCCTCACTAGTGGTAAACCTTCTAGTACATTATTAGAGATAATATCTTGAAATTCTTCCAACATTTCTAAGACTTCTGCTAGTACATCTTCACATTTCTCTTAACTAATCTTAGGAATCAATGCAAAGCAATGACGGTCATGCTTCATACCCTCCAAAAATTTTCTACCATCTACCAAGCAAATTCCGGAAGTACTACATACCTTTTCTTCCACCTCCTTCAAGGGCTTCAATTTATGACGAACTCCATCCTTTGTTAGGGAATATGTGTTTGCACAGCCATCATGGATAGTGCTCCTATCATACTACCACGGCCTCCCCAATAGTATATGAAATGTGTCCATTGGTATGATATCACACAGCACCTCATCATGGTAGTCTCCAATCTTGAACTTCATTAAACATTGCTCATTGACCAAAGCTCTATGGTCCTTCTGTAACCATGCAATCTGATATGGATGTGGATACTTTCTTCTTATCAACTTCAACTTGTCAACCATCTCTTCTGAAACAAGATTGTTAGTACTTCCACTATCAATAATAATATCACAACACTTACCTTCACATTTGTACCTTGTGAAGAATAAACTCTTCCTCTAATTGGGTTCTTTCTCCTCATTCAACAAAGTTCTTCTAACAACTAGGGTTTCTCCCCTTTCAACATCTTCAGAACACTCAGATTGTGCATCTTCATCTACATGTGCAACTCATGCATTACCTTAAGGTCTCCTATTTGTCCTTCCTTGATGTTGCAGACACTTGTATGCTCGATGCCCTTCTTCTCCACATTGGAAACAAGTTCCTCTGAAACCTCCTCTTCTGGGTCCTTGCCCAGGTCGCCTCTTCCTCTTCCTCTTTGCTCACCATTATTCTGGTCACGAGGGTGGTAGGTATTATCTCCTCTCTTATTTCAACTAGTGCCAACTTCTTCATTTTTCTTTTGATCTTCATTACAGCCTCCATAGGGTCTTCCACCAGTCCTTCCTCCTTGACCTCTTCCCCTTTGCTTTCTATCGAATCTTTTATTTAGCTTCTCCTCCACCTTTAGGGAAAACTGGTACACATCTTCTATGGTGGTCATTCTAACCAGGCTCAACTCCTATTGAATACTTGGCCTCAACCCATTAATGTAACAAGCTACCTTTTCCTTGTTGGCCTCTGCATGGCCTGTCCTAATACTAATCTTAAAAAACTCTTATGTATACTCCTTAACAGAATTGTTACCTTACTTCAGTCCTTGCAGCTTCTTCAGCAACTCCATCTCATAGTCCATAGGAATGAACTACTTCTTCAGTTTCTCCACCATTCGACCCCATCTGGTGATCTTTCCTTTTCCTCTTGAATTCCTCTCTAATTGGACCTCCTTCCACCAAATACTGGTGTGGCCCTTCAACTTTGTTTTTACAAACTTAACCTGATTTGGGTCCTCCACATCTTCATACTTGAAATACTCCTCCATGTCGTTGATTTAATCAATAAGTTGTTCTGGATTCAAATCTCCAGAATATGTAGAAACTTCAATCTTGGGCCTCTTTCTGATCTTTGAAATGGCGCTCAACAACCTAACTTCTGCAGGATCTCCTACAGCTTCTTGTTCTTCCTTAGATACCTCTTCTTCAGCTTCATCTTCGCTTTATTCTCTTGTTCTCAGCTCAAACCCTCTTCATAGCTCCTCTTGCAATGCATCGATTTGTATTTTCATGGCTCTAAAACCCTCTTCCGTCAAAGCATTCCTCCCAATATGATTTCTTCATGGAGGCATCTTGATCTCCACAGCAAACCCACAACCTCAGGTCCTAGTGCAAACTGCTTCACGGTCGGCGATATGTCTACACAATTAGGAACCCTTGCTCTGATACCACTTGATGAAGGAGGTAAATCATAAAACACAAAACAATAGAAATGGCACACAAAAAATTGAATATTTCTTTATTGATTTGGACAACTTATTACATTACAGAAGCTCAAATACAATCAGAGGAATCAACCCTCCACAAGATGCAACACATTACAACTTCCTATCACAAGACTCTGGAATCATCTGCCTTATGTAACCCCAAATTAGCTAGGGTTTCTATTTTCCTACCTATTCTTGACTCTACACTTGCCCCTTTAACTCTACTACTGCACAGGGTTCCCAAAAATGGTTATTAATAGCCTTTTTGGGCAGCCAACAACCTAATTTCAAAATTTGCATCTCCCTCAAAAAATAGGTCAACTTTCGGGAGCCATAACTTTTGATCCGAGTGTCCAATTGACAAACTGTTTTATGCGTTAGAAATCTCCTCGAGTGCTCTATGTGCTAAGAACCACCTCTACTAATTCAAACCCTTTTTGGGCCTATACGGGGCCATTTAGTGTCTCAAACCTGAGTTTGAATAATTTTCAGGCATTTTTTTAGAAACAGAAACTTTAATATCTTTCAGCTCGCAAATGATCTTTGTGTGATTCCTTCACCAAAGGACTTGTTTTTCAGTTACGAAGCTTCCTATAAATTTTCACTTCAATCTGTGCCCAAATGCAAACTTTCCTGAAATAACAGGTTGCTATTTTTAGTAGTTTGAAAAAATTGAAAGTTCTACATCATTATTCAATCGATTATGGAACCAAAACCACAAATTTTGAAAATAAATGGAAAGAACATCAACAATTTTAAAACACATCTTTTTTTGGGTGATGCAAGATTACCCTTACACCACTGGATGCTCCTGCATCAGTATTTAGAATTGTGGTGAGAAATGACAAAATGATATTGCAATATTGATAAATGAATAAATAGAAAAATGACAAGATAAATACTGATCTAATTGATTTGACAAAAAGAGTTAAGAAAGAGATTACAAGGTTCTCGTTGGAAGACTATCTCATAGGAGAGGAAAATGATTTTTTTTTCAAAGGATAGTAATCATGAACAAGAGCCTCATAGATAGTTCAAAGCACAAGAGTAAATCACATCAATGGTTTGTTCTTAATGACCTGCAATGATAAAGAAGTGTGCAATAACAATGATACAAGTAAGATGGTATTTCAGTAGTGATTTCAGTAGGGCTTGTTGGCAAGAGACACTACTTCGCATGACAAGTGTTGTCACTGATGGCAACTAAGACTATTCCGCTCATCCGCATAACATAATTTGTTCATACTGGAAGTCAGAATCAGAATTTATCTAAGTCCAAGTAGCCAGAGACAGAGCATGTGACAGGGTCCAGTATCTTGTTTCAGATCTCTCTGGTGGTAAATCAGAGTATGTTGTAGATCTGAAGGAGTCATAAGGATTGTCAAGGCAATCTAAACCTAGAATCTTAACCTTCGGTGATGAAGGATTCAAAAGTTATTTGCATCTGAGTATGAGGTTACAGTTTGATAGTGCAGATAGCAGAAGAACAGGCCAACCTTGTAATTGATCTTGGTTCCAGATAAATGGAAGTTGTCATGTGATCAATTTGTGATGATCAGTGATAGTGGCCGACATGATTGATGATTTGTGAAAGATAGTTTTGGTCCGTGTTACAAGTTATGCATGGATTTAGCTGACAGAGCATAGTCTTCAACAAAGTTCTAAGTGTTCTTGAAGCTGACTGAAAAGTGATTGAACATCATGATGTGGATATATATAGCTAATGGATTTAAGTGATTTGTGTGTGTGTTGTGACTATAGAATAAGTGAGAAAAGAGCAAAGATCTAAGGTTCAAATGTTAGCAGAACAGTAATCAGGGCAGAGTGAGGATGAAGTGTATCAAGTTAGTATTATGTGCTTAACCAGAACTGAATCCTTGCATTGGTAGATGCTAATTAGCAGTTCAAACTCATTATAATCTTTTTTTTAAGGCAGTGAGCCTTCTTTTGAGTGGTGAGCTCTGGGTAGTGATATCGAATGCATGTGCATTCACCATTGTAATACTTTTAACAGAGTATAATCTTTGTGGGTTAACCCCCACCAAGGTTTTTTCCTTAACCAAGTTTCCACGTCAAAAATCTTGGTGTCAAATGTGTTATTTATACCTCTGCTCATGTGTTGTTCATTCTTTCTTTTCATGATAACATTATTAATCTATTAATGAAGTAGTAAAGAGGAATTAACTGATGCATGTTTTAAAGTTTTAAGACAATTGATCCACCCCCCTCTCAATTGTCACCTCTAATTCCAACAATTGGTATTAGAGAAAAGTTCCTTGAAAGAAGCCTAACAGCTTGAGGAAAGATCTTGGAAGGAGTTTTCAATGGGTTCACTCAAAGATCAACTTCGGTTGGCCCTAGAAGATCTTGATTAGTCTAAAGCAGAAGTAACTAATTTGAAAGATAAGCTTAAAGATGCTAATGATACCATTGAAATGTTAAAAGATAAATTAAAGAAATATATGGAAAAGAGAAAGTAGCTACTTCTGCAGTTATCCAATTTAACTAAAAAAATGGCATCAATGAAACCTTGGAAGAAAAGACAAAGGAGTGTGAGAAGCTATCAAAAGAAGTTACTATTCTAAAAATTAAGATGGAATCTAGGGCAATGAGGCTAACTAAAGAAATTGAGGAAAGGAAGAAGACTAAAGAAGACTTCAATCAAACTCTAAAAGAAAGAACTGATGAATGCTACAGATTGGACAGTATAGCTGGCCATCTAAAGTCTAATCTACAAGAAAGAAAAGACAATGAGAGAGAACTTGAAAGGAAAATTGTCATTCTTAGACATAACCTAGAAGTTGCAAATGAATACAAGGAGAAGTTCAAGATAAGCTCAGCTAAACTTGAAGCACTGCTTGAAGGACAAAAAAAGGTTGATGACAAGCATGGTCTTGGATATGAGAAAGGTGAAAGCTCCAGATCCGAACAAAGAAATTTTCAACCAAGGAATGGGAGCAACAAACCTAGAAGACTTCCAGTAAGATAGCCTAATGCTCAAAGATATCCATCATTCAATGGAAATTGTTTCAATTGCAATAAATTTGGTCATAGAGCTACTTAGTACAGAAGCAGAGTAAATCAAAATGGTCCATCCTTCTCTGGTCAATGCTTCAAATGTAAGAGGTATGGTCATAGATCAAATGAATACAGAAGTATGATAATGAATAACTCTAGAGAAAATGGTAACTCTTTCAATGGTTACTATTTTGCTTGCAATGGATTTGGACACATGGCTAATTAGTGGAAATCAAGAGGAAATCAAGTATATAAGCAAAGAAATGTTGTGTACTTTAATTGCAATAAATCTGGTCATATTGCAAGATATTATAGAAGTAGGATTAATGAAAGAAGAGGTCTGGTAAACAGAAAATCAAATGACAAAGACAAGACAAAGGCAAGGGAAAAATTGATGTGAATGAGATCCAGAATGAAATGAACAAGACATGGGTCAAGAAAGCAATTGAGAACAATAGTAATGAGTCCACACTGGAATCTAGTACTGATAATTCCTCTGGGGATTGAATTTGGAGGTCTAGCTTGGGGGGAGCTACATTGAAAATCAAATTCCCTCAGCCAGTAAGTGGGTGCCTAGATCTGGCACAATGAGAGAAGATATTTTGAATTGTTTCAGAACTTTTGAAAGAATTTCTGGAAGAAAAGAAGAGGATTTAATGATTTGTGGAGCAATTACAGAAACAAAGCAACCGAATGTGTTAGGGCAGAGCATTTATTACATAGACAAATTCGGTCTTGCGGAGCATAAAAGGATCACTCATTCTTCATTCAAATCACTTTGCATTAGAAGAAAACAAAAAGAAAGGAAGTGAGCGAGTTCTAAGCTGAGAATATTCAAGAGTTGAAGTACGAAGAGGATTTCCAACCAAATCCCTAACCTGCAGAACAAGGTACTTCTATTTTTTGTGAAATATCTTGAAAATTCAATCTCTGTGAATGACTACACCTTTAGTTGTTGATGTAACTAAAAGGCCCTAACCAATATTTAAGAAGCACCCATACCCATACAAGTCAGTTGAAGTGGAACCATTTGGTGCATTTTCTGGTGTCCCATATGACATACTACATGTTGAGGATATTAGGGCATACATCCATTGTAGCATTGATAAATTTGGAAACCTGAAACTCTTGGATTTGTTTAACAACTACCTAAGGGATGATAGCTATAAATTGAAACTAGAATATAAAGCCATAGAAAGTAAACATTTTCTGCAAGTCATTAAATTTCTGACATTTGATGAGAATGAGTGGGTTCGATATATCTTGAGCCGAATAGATGATGAGTTCATATGGCTATTGAAACCATTCAAGATTACAAAGGATGCTATCAAGATTGTAACTGGGTTAAATTCAATTGGTGGATTACCCATGCTGAAAGCCATGAAAAACCAAGTTGTTACCAATGCAATCAGTGCGAAGTTTGACAAGAGAGCAATGACCATTAATGATATTATAGAACCAGATGTCAAGTTTGCATCCATGGTGATTTACTACAAGATCTACCACTCAAGTAGGGAAAATTATGTCTTTGGAACTACAATAGATGCAGCCTATCAAATGTTGAAGGAGAATGTTGATTATGACCTATGTGAGCTGCTACAAAATTAGTTGATTGAGAATCCAAGCAAAATAAAGAAAGACAAGAAAAATACCTTCAAGTATGGTTCCTTGATTATATGTTTGTTCTTCTATTTTATGAATGAAGTGCCTGGAGTTCAAGGTGTGCACTAGACAAATGATAGGTCAGTTGCATGGAAAATAAGAGATCATCTACTTAGACTTGGTGATTCCCAAGCTTAGAAGAAAGCCATTTGGGGTTACCTCAAAAACTTTCAAAGTATGATGCATGCAAGAGAGAGAATCCCTAAGTCAATTGTGGAGAAATATGAGAATGAAATATGCTTTATGGTTGATATTGATCAGTGCCTGATGGAGGCTGTGGAACCCATAACCATATGGGTTATGCCAATGGGCTATGAGGTTGATGAGAAAATTTTGGAAATGTATGCTCAACATCTCCTGAGCAAATCAAAAGACACATCTGTGGAAAGGTTTGGAACATATAAGGAGATAAGTCTAAAATTGCATGTGGAGCTTAAACAGCTAGAGACCAAAAGGAAAGTGCAGAAGCAAGTTGAAAAGTATTTTAAGAGCATTGGACTAACCAAGGAAGTAGTGAAGCAAAACAGAGAAAGAATTGAAAAGGCTGAAAAGGAAAGGCATGACAAGAAACAAGAAGATGCTCCAGTGGAACCATCCTCCACTTCAAGGACTACTAGGAGCTCTATTGCTGCTTTTGTTCCCTCTAAACCTGTAAAACCAGAAGACAGGCCATCTGGTGAAGGAAGTAAGAGAAAGAAAACAAAGGCCTCAAGAACGTATGTGAGCACAAAAGATGATGAGGAGACAGAAACAGATGAAGAAATTAAAGAGATAAAATCCAAGAAAGCCAAGACTTCAAAGGCTTCTAAGGACCAGCCTTCCAGAAGCAAAAAGGCAAGTAAAAAGCAAGAGATTGGTAAGGTTACTATGATAGTTAATGAAATTGTAAAAACAATTACTATTCATGGAAATCTAAGACCTATCAAAGATTATTCTGATAATTTTGATCAAGCAAATAAGAAAATTTTGGAAGATACCACCATCATGTACTTGAATAAATTCAATAGAGCTCTATTGAAAATTTTACAAGAACTTCCTAAAAGTCTAAGGAAAATACTAGAGATGAGGAAGGAAGCAGCCAAGGCTAAAGATCTAGAACTCAGAGAATATGTCCTCTCCACTTTGTGTCCAATAATGTCCAAAAAGGTAAAATATTATTTCAGAAGCAAGGTAAGGATGAACAAGCTAATTCTTGGGGAAACTAAGGAAATTGCAAAAGAAATAGAGAAAATTTTGAGGAAGGCCTTGGATAAAGATAAATATTACGTTGTCTCTAAGGAACAAGTTGAGGAAGGTAATCCTACAGTTTTGGAACTTGAAACATCAAAAGAAGAAGATGGAAAAGGAAATGATGACCAAGATGATACTCTAGATCCTCTGGAGCAAACCTATGAGGAGACAAATGATGGGATTGATTCATCAATTCCAGATGTTGAAAAAGTAAATCAGTAAGCAACAAACTGAAGTTGATGACTCCTCTGTTCTAGAAGAGGAGCAATTAAACAAAGAAGACACAGAGATGGTGGACAAAACTGATGATGCAAGAGATACTTTAACTCCACCTGATCAATCCAGAAAAGAAGAAAATATTGCTATTACACAAAGCCCTCCAGAACCGGTAGCAAGTGGTGAAGACAAAGAAAATATTCCCACTATAGATGGTATAGAGAAAGGTAAAGCAGAGGAAGAGAAAGAAGAAGGTAAGGAAGATAAAACAGAAGAAGATGGTGCAAATGTTGATGCATCTAAACAAATTAGTCCTAAAAATGACATTGACAAATCTCAAGGAAAGGAAGGTGGTTCAGGAATTGTGGAAAGAGACACTACAGATGCAGTAAAAAGTTTCCTAAGTAAAGTAATGCTTGAGTTTGATGAACCGGAGTTGTTTCAAGGACCGATCAATCTAGATGCTCTCTCTCTAGTTCAAGTAATGAAGATAGCATCCTTCATACAAGCCAAGGTAAGAGAAAAGATGTTGAGATCTCATGTTGAGGATAGTGAGCTACTAGGCCTTGCAACCAAAGTATTGGAGAAGATAATGCCAACCTTCCAAAAGAATCCTTTTGAATCTCCTTCCAGAAATCTGAAGAATCTTATAAGTTTTGTAAGTACACATTTTGAGTCTTTTGAGAAGTCTACAGAGACTAAAGTCATAAATGAATTTATGGATAAGAAATTTAGTGAAATAAAGAGCCTAATAAGGAATGATAGGATGATACTTGGCATCAGTATAAAGAGTATTCAAAGTGCTCTAAGTGATGGAGGTGATATATACAAATTTTGTCTATCCTAGCCCAAAGTCAGTGAGGATATTGAGAAGAAGATAAAGGAGCAAGAAAAAAAATTGTCAAATCTATCTCAAAATTTTGATCCTCTAACATTTTCTCCAATAAGTTAGGAATGTTAAGTAATTAGCTTGACCGATGAAATAAAGAAGCTTGTTAAAGAAAAAGGCAATATTGTGAAGAGAATGTGTGAGCTCCGAGGATTGATTGCCCCCAAGTTAGAAACAATGTTTAATACATTATCAGAAGCTCAAATTGTAGTTCAGACAAGTGATCCTTCAGATCTGACAAAGGCAGAAGCATACACATTTCTATTGAGTGGACACATCTCAATTTTGAATGGCATGAAAAGAAGTTGCACCTCTGAACTTGAGTAATTGAAAAATAGTTTTGCAGATATTCTCAAGTTCATGTAAATATAACTTAATGATTGGGTGTACATATGTGGCACTGTATACAGAATTTTTTATTTTTGGCTTGCGGACCCCATCCTTTGCCATTGATGTCAAAGGGGGAGTGAAGAACAGTGAAAAATGAGGAATCCAGCAAAGGAGGAGCTCTGGAATCAATGGAGAGCATAAGAGTATAGAGTAAGGGGGAGTAATGCATAGTCATTTTTCACTAAGTGTTGCCATCAATGCCAAAGGGGCAGATTGTTGGCAAGAGACACTGCTTTGCATGACATGTTGTCATTGATGGCAACTAAGACTATTCCACTCATCCACATAACATAATTTGTTCATACCGGAAGTCAGAATCAGAATTTATCTAAGTCCGGGTAGCCAGAGATAGAGCATGTGATAGGGTCTGATATCTTGGTTTAGATCTCTCTGGTGGTAAATCATAGTATGCTATAGATCTGAAGGAGTCATAAGAATTGTCAGGGCAATCTAAATCCAGAATCTTAACCTCTGGTGATGAAGGATTCAAAAGTTATTTGCATCTGAGTATGAGGTTACAGTTTGACAGTGCAGACAACAAAAGAACAGGCCAACCTTGTAATTGATCTTGGTTGCGGATAAATGGAATTTGTCAGGTGATCAATTTGTGATTATCAGTGATAGTGGCTGACATGATTGATGATTTGTGAAAGATAGTTTTGGTCCGCATTACAATTTATGCATGGATTTAGCTGACAGGGTAGAGTCTTCAACAAAGTTCTAAGTGTTCTTGAAGCTGACTGAAAAGTGATTGAACATCATGATGCGGATATATATAGCTGATGGATTAAGTGATTTGTGTGTATGTGTTGCGACTATGGAATAAGTGCAAAAAGAGTAGAGATCTAAGGTTCAAATGTTAGCAAAACAGTAATCAGGGCAGAGTGAGGATGAAGTGTATCAAGTCATATTATGTGCTTAATGAGAATTGAATCCTTGCATTGGTAGATGCTAATTATCAATTTAAACTCATTATAATCTTCTTTCTGAAGGTAGTGAGCCTTCTTTTGAGTAGTGAGCTCTGGGCAGTGAGCCTGAATGCATGTGCATTCACCATTGTAATACTTTTAACAGAGTATAATCTTTGTGGGTTAACCCCCACTGTGGTTTTTGCCTTAACTGGGTTTCCAGGTCAAAAATATTGGTGTCAAATGTGTTATTTCTACTTCTACTCATGTGTTGTTGATTCTTGCTTTTCATGATAACATTATTAATCTATTAATGTAGTAAAGAGGAATTAACTGCTGCAAGTTTTAAAGTTTTAAGACAACTGATTCACCCCCCCTCTCAGTTGTCACCTCTAATTCCAACAGGGCTTTGCTATGGAAAAGATTTTGATGGAAAATTTAGCAAAGCTTCTCTACGAAAAGATTTCAATACTTTGAATGGCTAAGCGGCAAGGTTTTATAGAAGAGGTGAAAGATCAAAAAACTAGGAAAGGATCTGTTTGGGCACAAATAGACATTGGGAAAAGCTCAAAGTGCCAAGCAAGTAAAAATGCACCTTCTAAAAATGGTTTCCGAAATAGAAAATGTTATTGGGACACCAACGTGTGGCACAAACATTTATGCTTATTTCTTTGGTCCGTGCAACTTCAATTTCAAAAAGGTTTAGATGACTTAGGGTACTACTAAGGCTAAGGCACTTATACTATTCTGGGTAGGACAAGAAAAAAAGGTCGAAGCAACATTTGGAAAGCACACTAAGGGAGTGGGCACCAAAGTGAGTACCAAATAGAGAGTGAAATTGTGAGCAAGAACAATTTATGATGCTACAGGTATGTGATATGTTTGCAGCTTTTCTCTCTATGGTATGTTATTTCTTCTTGAAGGTTCATATTCATATGACATTCAAGTTGATTTTTGTGTGGAGCTATTGTGATCATTATGTTTATGGTCATCTACTATTGTTGTACTTCAATATTTAAAAGAAATAGTATGTGGGATCTTTAATTGCTATCCTTTTTTATGTGGAGAACTTGAGAGAACTAAGGAGATTAGGGGTGAGAGAGAAAACAATTGTTGGAGGAAGTATGCTTTATTTTATAGTGTTTTGGTTGCAATGTGCAGATCATTGTGTGTGTTCTTCACTATCAGTTTTAAAGACATGAACCACAACTTTCTTGTGAGTGTTGTTGGTGGACTTTTGTGTTGCTTTCATCAACACCAAACTAGACAATTCTAATGTAATGGGAGTCCTAGGAGGTATGCATGTCCTTAAAGGACAAGTTTCATTGAACTATGGTATCAAGGGTCTTTAAGTTTTTGCATATTGGTGTATTTTATATATTGGAAGGTGGTAACCTTGAGTAGGATAATGGATTATATAGGGATGGGAGCTATAGTGTGGGAAAGATATTTCATGAGAAGAAGTTCTATTAGTGGTTGGGGTTAGTTGGATGTGAGCAACTAGTTATGGTCATTGTTCTAGTTAGAATAGAGTATGTTGTACATACTTGATCCCATTTTGGAGGAGATTGGACTTGTAGCTTTGCGTTCTAGTAATGGGTTGAGGCTAGATACAATGGTGTGTCTATATGTCATTTAGTGTGTCATCTTGGCTTGAAATTCTTATCTTTCATGCTTGGGCATGATGGAGGATAAGATAGTTTGTGGTTAGGATAGTGGTCACTTGGAAGATGTTGTAGATGCTTATGTGAATCCCATGAGGACAAAGGAGTCAATTGGTCCAATATGGTTATACCCTTGGTGATTAGTTCATGGATTTGAGATGGAGTTTTCCTTTTTCTCTTGTAAGGTATACAACAAGTGGGAGAATGTTGGGATTAGATGTGTCATACACCTTGCAAGTCCTAATATTTGAATTACTTATTTATTTATATTTATTAATTATTTTGCCCTAATTAGGGAAATAGAGCATCCCACTTTTAGGTGGAACTCTTGGCCATGTGTTAGTTATCTTGTAATGTATATAAGAATTTGTAAGAGCATTTAATGTCATTATGGTATTGTAAGATATGTGAGTTACTTATGATAGATTCTATGATAGATGTAAGATCATGATTATAGGGAGTTACAAAGTAGACTAGGAATCTTGACCCACTTATGATGATGTTATGATGCATCATAGAGCATCATTCTAAATGAGGTAAATAATAAATAATTAGTTAAAATTGAGTGTGGGTCATGAGGATTCTTACCATGATATTTTGGGACCTTGTTTGGGCCCATAGTAATGCCTTTTGATGGTTTTCTAGGCCTCCTTGAGTCTATATATTGAGGGCTTGAAATGGAGGCATCAAAGAGTTTTCATTATAGGGTTATGCTATAAGGTGGGATGTTGATCACCATGTTAAGGCTCTGAGCTTGCAAGTGTATTGTAACTATTTTTGTTTATGAAGAATACATTGGTTGGTGCCTTAAAGGGTGGGGTTTTTTACTCCAAAGTGTTTTCCCCACATATATTGATCTCTTCTCTTCTATCTATGCTTCTTCTATTATTCTCACATTCTTGTTTCTAAAGTGTTAATATTTAATGTTATGTTGCTAAATTTTTCTTAGATCTAAGGTCTACATTGTTTTCCTCTAACGGTTAATGTGGGAAATGAATCTATGTGGTGATTCCACTTTATGGGCAAAGTTTGTTTGCACTTGTATCAAGATTTTGTTGAGTAGATCTTATGGTATTAGAGTTGCATACACGATATTTTCCTAATAATGCAACTTCTAATTGTTACTTGACTAATCAATGTTAATGCATAAATTAGGTGCCATATGGCATATGACAACACCATGTGTAAGCCAAGTGTCACATGGCTTGATTCATAGTTTTCTAGATACATGAGTCAAGTACCACTTGAACATCATGACATCAATCCATTGTATCAAGTAATACCTAATCAACATTGGACCCTAGATGCACTTATGACATTTAATGTCTTCTTGCACCTTTCTTTCTCTTCTTAAGTTTAAGGGTATCAGGTTGTAGTCCCCTTGTAAGATTTTATCCCTCCTTGCTAGTTGGCATACTTCTTACCATGTCTTTCCATTTCAAGGGTAATATTTGCAAGAAGTTTCCTCCTAGACCCGTATGTGTCTTAAATCCTTTCCATAAAGAATATTTATCCCTTTGTTATGTTTTGTGTTTTATCTCCTTTTGGTTTCCCAATTGTTCAATCCTCCTTATAGTTGATTCTCTTTAGGATTCATCTTGTTTGAGTGTATCTAACATCAATTTTAATACCACATAATCTTACCATGTCAAACACAAACTCTAAACACTCCAAGGTTTTATCTCAAATTAAGTGCATCAATAGATTTCTTCCACTATTGCACATTGAATCATTTCTAACACCCTTATTGCATTGAATGCTTAATCACAACACATGAGATCAATGTACATCCTATCATTAATATTCACACATTCATCTGAAACATAAGTGGGTAACATCTAATTCTTTACACTTAAGGCATTGAACAATTCAAATAACATTTAACTCTATCTATTGTCAAGTGATTTTTCCACAGGCAACCATGATGAAATTGACTTGCATACAAAAGATAAGCCTAAGGTTAATCATTAACAAAAGATAGCATCACATAGAAGGAGTCTAAGTCATTCGCAACCCCTCAAGTATGCCAACACCTTATGCATATCTTCCATAAAGGAAATCTAATTAGAAACTCTTACTGTCAAATAATCCTACACACTAACATACACAGCTTTGCACACCCTCAAGGTTACATTGTTACCCATATGAAGAAGAGAAAATTAATAAGCCAACTTCCCTTAACCAACTATCACTTCAATAGAGATCAAACCAATGATCAATGACAACATCTATGTGAAGACTATTATCATTGGGAGAGTATTCATTAAATGATTCAACCAAATAATAAACATAGAATCACTTAATCCCTATTATCATAGTATAAGCTTAGTTCCATTCAAGAATATTTCATGAACTCAAACTTGTTTTTCTTCTAGGAGGTGGGTTTATAGTACAATTTTGAATTCCCAATGCCCAATGATGACTCTAGATCTTTGACGATTACAATGTACATTAGGACCCTCAATGAGATAAGAGTGCAAAGGAAAATTTCATAAAGTTTAGTGATACTTCATGACCTCACTTAACCCCACGGTTTTAACCATGCCTAAATAGATGTACAATCCAAGGAAAACATGGATCTTATTAACCATTACAAATGGAGTATTATGAACACCAAAATTCCTCTACATGATCACAGATTACAACACAAATTACCAATGTGTGTTTCCAAGGAGGAAACTCTATTGGTCACAATGACTAATTCAATCAACAAACCATTTTGAGCTTCAGGTTTCAATATACAAGGTACCAAACCCTAGCACATACACACTATGCTATCACTTGATAAATGACAGAGAGAAAATTGAGTTTCCATTATGGTTTCCATATCCTTAACACCACAAGATACATTTATGACATAAGTAGGGTACACATTGGTAGCCATTAGCATAGCCAATGTTTCACAAGTAAACAAACCCTAGACAATATTCATACATCTGTACAAAAGTTACCAAGTGCACTACGTATAGCTTTACAAGGTTCCATAGTTACATACATTAAATGATTTGGGAACTCAACATTCTAAGGGCATACATCCCTAGATCATATTATGTCAAAACACTTTTTGAATACGTGTAGCAAGATGCCATGAGACATTCAACACAACTTCATCCATATACATATAGTGCACAAGAGTTTTCCTCTCCCAATTATCATTACATAGAAATGATACAAATATGACAAGTTTAATACATTAAGCCCTTAATCTTTCTTTTCTATTGAACTAAGACCAATTTCAAAAATGGCTCCAAGAGACACCCAAATCCTAAATACCCATGAGCTCCAACAATAAAAAAATAATATCCTTTTTAAACCTAGTTATGTATAATAGTGCTAGTAAACCCCTACCTCAGACCACCAACCCAACCCCCATCTTGGTAATACATGACAGTTCCTCCAATTCTAAGATAATGGTGACCACAATTTTAAGTAAAGACAATAGTCCAAAATGCACTAGAAAAATTAGGCTTTGTTACTCTCCAACAATGAAGCCATCCATGTTGTCATTCCAACAAACCCAAAAAAACATGCATGTCTCCATGCTTGGCTTGGGTTGTAACCTTAATTGGTCTACCACACTCACAATTAAAACAAGACAACACATAAACCTCACTGTAAAACTCCAAGCAACAATTTAATATCATACCTAGCAAAATAAAGTCAAAGAAACCAAGTATGACATCCCTAAACAAGTGTTATCATAGTTAAACTAAGGGCTCACAAGTCAAGACCTTGTTAGAACTTCCTTCCCAAGATGAAAACTATCGTCAAGATGGGACATAGTCATCACTATGAGTAATGACCCACCTTTAGAACCCCAACAATAATAACACAAAATATGAGATACTCAATAGCCATGGAGTCATGAGGAGATTTTAAGTTGGTTTGTAGCTAGTAATAGTGATGTAAGACTTTTTCAATGGCAAAGTGAATTTTTGAATGGCTCCACTCTCGCCCTCACATGCTTCTGAAACTCTACTATTACAATCTATTGCTAGTTTTCTACCACTCCCATCCTCTATTAGCAGCATGAATTTTGTTATTGGTGATGACACTAGAGTTTTGTAGACAAATATCCCATCATCCTCTACCTTCAGTTCACCTATTGTTGGTGATGGTTGCATCATGTTTGGGAATGATATTGGCATGGATTCCCTAGTGTCAAATCTTCTAACGATTGGCATTGATGGAAAAAAGGCTCCAAATGATGTGAAGAGGTCATCTCATTCCTATGTGTCCATGGTTGGTTTGGAGGTTCCTTCTCACCCTCCTCCACAAGACAAAATATGACCCCTCCCCTATTCCCAAACCTCTCTTGTTGTGGTTTGTGGATAGGAGGTGATTGATAATGAAGACTCTTATAGTTGTCATGGCATTATTAGTATATTTAATAGCTTGTGGCCCTCTCTACCTGACATAAATAAATGGGTTATGGATTCTTGGTTGCCTCTTATTGAGGGAAAGATTGAACTATATCCTTGTGCTTAGGGTTTCTACATAATGACATTTGACTCTATGAATGGCAAGGACTTGGTGTTGGATGGCAAATTATGGATGTTGGTTGAGCATTCTCTCTTGCTTAAGCCATGGTCTACCTCTTTCAACCCTCTTTTTGAACCTCTCAATATCAGGATCTAGTTTAGGTCATACTACCCAATCTCTCTCTAGTTCTAGGAAGAATATTGTTATGAGGCCATTAGTAGTGTCATTGGTCATTTTCTATAGGTTCGCACAACTTTCACCATGGATAGGTCTCTCCATGAATGCCCATTTTCTAGTGGACATTAATATCTCCAAGGATTTCCTTGGGGATATTGTTCTGATGGTAGAGGATAGGCCTTAGACTCAGCCACTCAATTATGAGGGTCTCCCCTTCTGCTATAGATGATGCTTTGTCATTAGCCTCTTGGCATCTAATTGTCCCTGTTCTCACCACAAGTTTGGCATGACTTCATGGTGGTGGAATGCCCATATTGACCACTTGATTGTTAACATTTCTGGCTCTTAGGATGATGGTTCTCCTTGAGATGAAGAGTCTTCTCAAGATTTTAGGTCTCCTCTTCTCATCCCTCCAATGGCATGTCCCCTTGTGGTTGACATGGCTCTTGTGAATTCCTTAACTCCTACTAAGACCTCTTCTTTAGACCTAACATTGGTTTCTCCTTCTATGGTTCCCTTCCCCCCCATGATGCATTGTGATGGGATCCCTACTCTTGACACGTTGACATATTTAATGTGGCATTTGGCTTATGTGATTTTATAAGCACTAAAAACACACATGAGCTTGCACGAGGACCCCATGATGATATGTAATCCTAATCATGTATACATAAACATGAATAATAATGCCCTCTCAGCAATACTCCTCTTGGAGATAAGTGTCTGTTGACTTTTCCCTTGTCAATTCTTCTTGCTTCTAACTATTCTTCTTTTCCCCTTTGTCGATTCTTCTTTTGTCACATTCTTCCCCTTTCCTACATGCTTGGTTTTTGCCTTTTCATGCTAATTCCACCTTTTGACACCCCATTCTGAAGGTCTTTGACCCTAGGAAGCCTCTAGACAACCTAACAAACCAAACCCATGTCTCAATTTCTGCCCAGCTTTCCTCCTCTATGGGTCACCCCTATTAATGACCAAAACTCCCTAGACAGCCCTGCTTGAGTTCATCCTACCACCTATTTCAGATGCTAGATCCCTCTTTTAGACTTTCATCAAGCATACACACCTATTTTGCTTCACCTAGGTGTCACCCTTTGTGGGTCTCCCATGGGTCATCTAGGGTGACCTACCGTAGTGAAAGGGGTGACCCTTGCAGATTTTAAATGTGAGTTTTTCCTTCAATTTAAGCCCAAAAAGACTTCATTTTCACCCAATTCGCATGCAACTTTGAGCTAACCATAAAGGAGGCCATAATTAACTAAATCAACACTCTCGATCATGCAAATTTAGACCAATCTATTCTTGTTAACTCTTCTTCCTCTCATGCTAACTCCATTTGTGTGGCCTATGATAAGCTATCTCAAGCCTATCACTCCCCAATCAATTCAGTAAGTTAACTCTCCAATAAAGGGAGTTAACTCCTCAATCATCCCCACCCCTCATGTTCTCTCTCAACCTATAAAGCCCCCCTCCTCCAAGCAATAGTGGAGGCAAATTCATTATTGCAATCCATCTTTTGCTTAGTTTTTGCTCTCCAACTAGCATGCTTATGCTCGTTGCAAGACTTAGGTGCCTTTTATTTATTGTTGTTATTTTACCAAAGCCTTCAAAGGATTCATAGCATTGTTACGCTCACCAATTCTCAAGCCATAGTGCTCTTAGCTCACATTGAGCTCAATTCAAACCTTTCAGAAAGCTCAATCCATTGCCTCCCCTTCCCACTTGTCACCAAGAGGAGAACCCCGTTGCTGTAGGAGGACAAGGAGGTTTCCATACAAAAGGATTCTTGAGGGTAGTGAAGGCTCATGTACTCCATATTCTAGGTTTTTCATGTTTTATTAGTAATTAAATCACAAATTTTGCTCTTGGAATAGTAATCTTGTCATTGTGATTTCCTTGATAGGTTAATTTAAGTTGCTTAGATTAGCTTGTTTTAAGTAGTTAAATTACAATTTTAGATTAGTTTCATTTCATGTACTTTTCAATTCTTAGTTTAATCCAAAATTGATCTTGAAAATATAAAAAACATAGAATAATTGCTTTAGGTAACTGTTGTCGATTAGGATTGTACCCATGATGCAAAGTTGTGAAACTCAGCAATCCTTTGAAACATTGGATCAAACTCAGGCTGTGGGTGACCTATGTCGAGTTTGAACCTCCAGATTATGGGCTAGTTCCCTTAAAATATTCAATTGGATCTATGGCTTTGATGTCAAAAAGGGTGAAAAGGATCTTTCTAAAAGTAATGAAAACTATAAAAGGGATGGTGATGCACCTAAAAATGATGAAAACTTGGCAATCTAACTCACAATAGATCTCAGAAAATCTATCCACACAAACCACTTTCAGTAAATTGATCACAAAAATGTTTCTAAGGGAGGCTTGGAAAATAATTCTGTTTGAAGGAAAAGGGGTTTTTCACAACATAAAAGAAAGATTATCCAATTTGCACAACCTAAGACCTATGATTTTCAATGCTATCTAACATAAACGAGTACTAATGAGACAAAGATTTTAAATTTTTTGATGTTAAACACAATAAAATCTCATCAAATCACTCCTACAAGTTGCATTAATGGAAGGTAGATACTTGATCAAACTAAAAAATAAAGGAAATAATTGCATAAAAACAAAGTATAGAACTTGTAACCTACTGTAATCTCTATAAATTTGCAAATAAGTGAGTTACAAAACCTCTTTCTCTCTCAAAGTGTAAGAGCAAAAAGGCAAGAACTAGAAAAATGAGTTATAAAAAAACTCCGTCTCTCAATGTGTAAAAGAGAAAAGAATGCAAGAACTAGAAAAACCTAAGTTTCTCTTACAATATATAGTTTGCTCTTTCCAAGAGGCATAGAAAAAATTAATTGCAGTCAACTGCCTCTAAAAATAAGCTCTCCAATTTGATCCACAAGCAAACAATGAAATCCCTAAAAATAAGGGTCAAAATTGCCTCAAAATGAGCAAAAATAGCTCAAAACTATTTGTCTCCATGTACTTGACCCATGAGTTGACCAAAATCTTCTATTTTGACCTCCAAATCATGCAAAAAGACTCCAAAGTCTTCAATTAACTCAACTCCCCCATTTTTGCATGATTTTGCATGTGTAGATAATGTGGACAAGAAATAAAGTAATCATTTGCATGATTTACTCTATTATGAGTTACAATTTGTCTAATTTCTTCAATTCTACAACTTGTGACAATTTAATAAAGTAATTTATAAAATATTACTTTATTAATTGTTTACATTATTTATTGTTGTAAAATCATGCAAAAATGGAAAAAAGAAAAATAACACCTTATCCCTCTTTTTACATTTACACAATCTGCATGATTTCATTAACCATGATGCCAAAAGAAATAGGTCATCATGCATGAAAATAAAAGAATATTCTCTCCTTATGACTCCCATGCAAATTCATAGGTCATTACATGCAAAAATAATTATGCATTATCAAAAGAATGATAAATACATTTACACCTCCTTATTACTCCATGCAAAAAAGGAAAAAAAACTATAGTTGCATTACACATGTATCCAACGCATAAAAACATCCCCTTATCACTCCATCATTACACAACATCACCACTATATCATCTCTACCTTGACTTCTCCATGCATCATGTATTATTACATTAAAACCACCTTTTGACTTGGTTTGATTTTCACAATGCAATGTTTATCCTATCCATCTCTCTGCCACCTTTATTATACTTGTCTTCATAATGAAACTCACTTATCCATTTTACTACCTTTACAACCTTGCCTTTAGATGATTTCCATTGTTTGATATTATCTTGCACATGCATTTTGAAATGTATAATAAGGCATTTCAACTTTATGAAGATGCATGTTTGTGTAATGCACTTCAACTTTGTCCTTTATATAGTCGACGCCTTACTATGATATGACTTGCATTTTTTTTACTTTTGCAAAAGAATCAAATGATAAAGGGAAATAGACTTGGCCTCGCTGACCCCCCTGTGGCTAAATCATTAGGTCAAAAATATTTAGAAAGTCTTGACCACGATATGGATAAGGCTTTCAATGATTTTTCTAAAATAAAAAGTCAAAAATACTTTGAGCTCGGCTAGGGCAGTTTCAACAAAAAGAAATCAAACCCTAAAGTATTTATTCTTACATTACACATTTCCTTGTATGTTGCTCTACACTCTAGCGCCATCAAGGGTTTCTGAGGGTTTGATGCTCATATTGAAGGCCTTCATTGTTCTCCTTCGGCTGAGTGTAACCAATGGTAAGTATTCTTGTATCTTTTGCTCCTTACAGAGTTGAAGGTACTTGATGCTTTGTACATACATCAGTTTGACTTATTCTAGCAGTCAATCTCTCAACAATATCCACAACTGTAATTTTGATGTCATTTCCAATAACAGTTGTTAGGATAATGGTGGATTTCTTCTCAGTTTCTGTAAAGAATGTTGCTTCTTGTATGCAACGCTACTTCCTTGTGTCTCTAATAGTCTTCATGACTGGATGCCACTATCCCTTTACTTTTGAAACTCATTGTTCATGTTGCTTGCTCTATTATATCACAGGGATTAGGGGCTTTGATTCCCATGTATCCTTTGTGGTTAGGGATTGCTAAAAAGAGACCTGAGTGACTGATCCTTGACTGTGCTATAGTCCTTATCCATCTTTTAACTATATTTTTTAGACCCATGTACAGTATTATTGTTTTCTCATCATTGCATAGACCATAACTACTACTTTACTCTGTTTTCCTCCTATAGATGGTGCTTTGAATGGTCTTCCAACTATTCATGATAGTCATAAAAATGGCAGCTCTAGCTGATAGGGACAATCAAAACTATGACTGTAATGGTCCTTTTTGATAGTCCAATGGTTGTTATATGGACTCTGCTACTTTGATTTGTTCTCCATGAATGTCTTTCATACATATCTACTGTCCTTATAGTTCATAATGAATAACTCCATGATCTTATGGTAGAAAAAGAGGCGCTACCAGCCCTTGGACAAGGAAAAAGGCCTTGTATATGACTCTTGTATTCTGACCTCTATGTCTTCATTACACTGTTTATCTGTCACTTTGAGTGATGGAAAGTTTCACATGGAAATGAAGATGATTGTTCTCTTTGTGGTATATAATGGTTAAAATCTCTTTTATGAGGCTGTGACAGTCTGTATATGGTATTTTCTTTGTTGTAGTAAGGAAAAATAAACATTCTTTACCTGTTCTAGCTTCAACTACCTTCTTTTTCACTATTTTCTTTATGCCTTATTTTCTTTATGCCTTTTTAGAGACTCCTTGTAGAGCATTGTCCTCTAGATTTCATACGTTGTTCTTGGGCTCTGAATACCTAAACTATTTCAATGCAATGTCATTTTTATGCCATATTACTGTTGCTTCTCATATATTGGCATCAAACTGATAACAAGATGCTACTACCTCCTCTTACCTATCATGAGGGCCACTGACTATTTGTCTCCTAATTGCTCTGCTCTCTCTTGTCTAAGAATGGTGAATTTGTTAAGACAACCAAAGAAAAGGAAAGCCCATTATGTGTGAGTACACGCTTGAATATATTGAATAGGATCATTTCCTATTATTGTAAAGCTCACTCATAATTCATTTGGTCTCACAACTGTAGAGTCCAATGCTTCTTTACTTGTTTTGTTTCTGAGAATGAAGAAAGTGATACATCATGGCAAAATTATAACCTTTCACTTGCTCTGTATATCAACTCTCCTCTTTGTCATAAGTCACTCTCTCCTATACCAGCTAGGATTGCATTCCTTCTCATTGTACAGTCCTTTAGTTGCTTTTTATTGTGTTGGGATAGTCATGATGATGACTACCTTTGGGCTTTTCTAACATCACTGGACTTGAATATCACCCATTTCAATGGTCAAGTATTCATCAGCAAGCTTACATCTCATTCACGATAAAAAGTGGTAAATATTTGTTCTATTTTTATTTTCCAAGGTTAACTTTTGACCATTGGAGTGGATGATATTTAAGAATGTTCATGAAAATAGTCATTTCTCTTTTGTGTTGATCCTTCCCTTGGTGACTGTCTATTCATTGTGAATGATTCTCACAACTTTGTTAGATGTCTAAACATAGTCAATATGACTATCAACCTCTTATGACTATGACTATACCTTTTTACTATGCATACAATCATCCTTAAGATAGTTTTCCTTACTGCTCATACAAGATCAGATCACTGTAAACCTTATCAGACTCTTGTGGTTTGGAAACAAGATAAGTGTGTGTTGTAGACACAACTAGTTCCTTTTGCAACTCCATTGAATCATCTATTTAGACTTCTATATAAGGCAACTGACTCTATTGATCCTACTATTACTACCCTTTTTACTGATCTGCACTTCAAACTTACTTGGTTATTTTCCTCTTTGTGTGCCATGTATTAGACTTCTCTTTATTGTTCCTTATGCATTGATCTACACTTAGACATTTCTATGTCCCTTGAGCTGTCAGGATCTTTTTCATTGTCCCTTATATGATTGTCACAATGTTCACAGTCTTGTTTGGTACTATTCACAGTCTTCAATGATTGGTGATTATTCAAGATCAAAGGTGATTGTTCAAGATCAAACATGAATGTTCCTTCTCAATAGATAACATCACCTTTTCTATGTTCATGACTGTCATCCACTAGGACTATTTACCTAACTGTTGATTGCTATTATAATCTCCCTAACTAGGATAAGGGAAGAGACTAGAATAGCATCAATCACAACAAAAAGATGGAAAAATACCTTTTTATGATTGTACTTCATTCCTTTGATCATTGTAATTTGTACATGCATCTCAATCATTGTTCATCCTGTAACATGTGATGAAGAAGTAAAACATAGTTATATGATTTTGATAAGCTCTTTCTAGAATGATCATAGTTTATAGGAGAAACTGTTCCTCTTCATTTCTTTTATGATGATCTCACTTTGACTGCTATGTTGACTGTTCCAATGCATAACATGATAGAGCACTCTATTTATTACAATCTGATATCCTTCTTGAATGAATAAGAAGGAAGCATGTTGGGCTCTACCCTTGTGGGAGCCACATTTTCTCCACATGCTTTAATGTCTTCAAATCAGCAACATTACTTTTCCTATACCTGCACAGTGAACAAACAAGTTAGCATAAAAACATACCTCTTGAAGTTGTTTGATCTTTCTCATGATGATCTGATTTATTGCACATGTCTGATTTGATCCAATCACATAAGATGCATAATATTTGTAAGTTTATATGTCTATTGATAAAGCATATGATGATTTTAAATATCCAGAGCTTCTAACGAGGCTTTTCCCAAATTTTTTGTAGGTGCACTATCTTGATCAAGAACTGAAGATAAGGACATGAAGATCAGCTGCCAAGACAAGAATATCAACCTTCCAAAAAGGAATGATGGATATTCATTATTCTCATATGTTTTTTTCTCTTTCCTTTTATCCTCACATGTATAGCTTGCACATGTCTGCATTGCTCAGTTTAGTCACTCCCATGGCTTGTGTGGGACACATTTAAACACTTCTTTGAATATGATCAGTTACTTTACCTTATGCAAATGATTTATGTATGTTTACTTTTTTGAATCAAATGCATAGGATAAAATAACTAAAACTAATATGAAACATATGTTCAAAACATGATATGAAATGACAGTTTTATAAATACCTTTCTTTCACACTGATTTGTGATTACTTGAATAATTCAATCATCTCATACTTGAAAGATAAAACTAGTTAGATTCTTTCTATCATTCATTGACTATGTGGTCTCTTGTCATCAGATGACTTCACTTGTCAGGATGGTTTGACAGTCCTGATTGGACTGTCAGATTATCCTAACAAATGATCTTTTCTTGTCTCCTGCTAAGATGTCATACATTCACTGATTGATCATCACTCTTAAAAGTTTTCTCTTACTCCTTTTGTAACAACTGCAAATCAAGTCTAACTAAATAAGGTGTGAACATAATTTAGTAATAGTAACTTCATATTAGTTTGCAAACATCTTTCAATTCCTAGATTAATTTAATTCATTCTATTTCAAAAGTTGGAGAAAAGAACAAAAATAGTTGTTTGCATACATCATAGCTTGCATACATTGAAAAACCAAAAAATACCAAAAATGTTAGAAAACATAAAAAAATGAAACAAGTACACAAACCCTCAATTCCATCATGAGGTCAACATAAATTCAATTCAAGTCAAAACTCCTCGATTTCATCACGAGGTCAACAAAATTGAGAAAACACCTAGAAAAACCTTAGTTAACATCACTAAGTCAAAAATTCAACTCTTGGTTAACTTGAATTTACTCTCTCTACCCAAGCATTCTAATGTGCCCTAGAATCAGAGGTGAGTGGGTGAGGGCAGTCCTTGAGGAGATTGAAGAGGTAAACCCAAGACCACAACTCACACAAGAACAACAACACATCATCAGGGTATGTTATCTGGAAAATGAGATCTAGACTAATCAATGCCTTAACCTAGGTCAATCTTTCTCCACATGACATTAGAACACAAGCCTACAAAGGCTTGATGCTTGGATACTATCCTCAAGGGAGAGCCAAGTTGTTCGGGGCTTTGTTCCTTTGTTGCAAAGATAAAAAGATTGATGACTAGTGAATTGATAAAGCTAGGTAATATGAAAACCTAATTGATTGTCTGAGAAAAATATATAAACGACTAACATAGTTTTTCAAAAACTAGAAGCAAAACAAACAAAAACATATTAGACAAAACCTATCATTGAAAGCGGGGGTAGATCTCGTGGGATCCAGGTGCTACGCGCCGTAGTCCAAGGGTTTTTGTGTAAACTGAATTATGTCTGATGACCTTTGTGCCTATTCTTTTATCTTCTTGTCGCTATCCATTGTTTGGAATTTCCTATCGCGACCTACACATACAAAAGATGAAAAAAATTTGTGGCTATATAGGAGTTTTCCTCAGTCAAACCCTCATTTTAGTATTCCTACCTCACAAATAGCTAGATCAGTAACAAAAAATAGTGTGTGCTCAAAAATCTTAACTATGTCTAATATTGTGGTGAGAAGTGACAAATAAATCAATAATCGAAACCCTACTCAAGTGTGTTAGAGTGAATTCCTATATGCCTCAATCAATATTATGATAATCAACCCAAGAGAGATGCCTTACTCAAGGTAAATAAGCTTTAGATCTACAACTTCACCTCAATGAAGTAGAGAGAGAGACCAAATATTGGAGGTGAGATCAAGCTAAAACCATACCAAATCACGATTAAGTGGTACAAGCCGACCATCAATCAGTGATTCCAACCATTCTTCAATCCTCTTGAAGCTTCAATCATAGATAGAAAGTAGACAAATAGCTTGTAGTAGGGTTTTTCTAAAATGCAAACCCAATGTTCAGCATTATGGCAAAACCATTAGTTTAGATAGAGGGTAAGATTTAAGGCATAGGCCGACAAGAATTTTGAATTTAGGAGTCGTTTAAGCATGCTCACAAGTGTCAAAATCGAGGTCACTTCATCCAAAGTAAAGTCTAACCTTAAGAGTGCTCCCCAATCCCAAAAGGAATGGGTAGGACCCTAGCGCTAGGTGCTAGTGTCTTAGCAGAATCATCCCAAAAAGTGGTCATTTCTTCGGAACTTAACCAAGACCCAAACACCATTCACAATTTCGGTGTGCAAACATCAGTAAAGGTTTAGGTAACATAAACCATATCTCTTGAGTTGTGGGTAAGTCCAAGGCTAGAAATGGTCCTAAAATAGACTAGGGGAGTGGACACTAAAGTGAGTACCAAATAGAGCGTGAAATTGTGCTTGCACCATCAGGGAGCACAATTTACTACGCTACATTTAGCCCCCACTTTAGCGTGCGTATGACACTATGTGCATATGAAAGATAAAGTACAAGAAAGAAAATAAGCATGTAAAGGATACCTAAAAGGATATTGTACAGGAAACAAAATGTTTCCAAGTGAGAGAATGGATCCCCCAGTTTAGGAACCTACAAAACCACAGTGTTACAGACTGCATCCTACAAAACCACTTTATCAAAAAAAGAGAAAATTGTCCTGCAGGAAAAAAAAAAGATTTAATAGTCTAAAAAGATTCTAAGGGGAATAAGAATATGATCTAGAGAGAAACTCGTGGATATATATGCCCCTATTTCTTCTTTCTTCTGTGGATGTAGAATCGGGGTGACAGTTTCTCTACTACGAGTTTCTCAAAAGTTGATGAATATGCCTTTGTTATGGTCTATTAATAAAATAATGTTGGGACAAAAATCATATGAGGGGAAAGAGGGTGGAACCAGGATTCCAACGCAACAAATGGCGTAAGAATCAAAGTTCCCAAGCCCAAGTTATGACGGTTTGAATGAAGAGTATTTGAGCAGAAGGGTGAAAATTTTGAACTTTTTACTATAAATAGTAGATGGATTTTCATCTTTTACTATTTCATTTGACTTTTTCACTTTCAAAGAATTTGGAGGATCTTGGGAGATCATGAGAGCGACAATGCCACACAGACAGCCATATCGACCACCTAGGCTAGACTCACTGAGGAATCACATAGCGCAGGGCATGCAAGCACACAAGGTAGGTCTACATTTTGAATTTCACATTTAATTTTTGTCATTTTGTATCATTTTTTGTCATTTTTATGTCAGAATGGACCCTGTGAGGCGTCAGTGTCCACCTAGGGTCCTAGGGTCCCAACGGGGCATCAAGGGCGCTAGTGTCCTATCAGGGGCACAAGTGTCCAAGGGATTTTGGCCAAGATTTGTAGATTAGACTTGTTTTCTATTTCTTGATTCTATGAAAGTGATAGATTCTATTTTGGTGTGATTACAGGTGTGCCCAGTGATGCAAGAGCATTCAGGAGGGCATTTTTACACATTATTGTGTGGCAGCCATGTGGAGACACTTACTTCTGCAGAGGCTGGTCACCTCAGAGATGTAGGATTATGGTGGGTGTACATGATGCCCATTGTGAGTTATCACTTTATGATGTTGATGGCACTCATGGAGCATTGGGATGTAGACACCTCTATCTTCTATCTTCTAATGGAAGAGATGATGGTCACACAAGAGGATGTGTACCGTATCTTTTGGCTACCTGTGCAAGGTGAGACCATGAGGATCAACGAGTATGGGTCGGTGGAGTATATCCAGGCAAGCCAAATGTATTATATCAACCGTACCTATACGCTCAAAATCATGAACTCAGTTGCCTGGGGCTGTCAGGTCAGATTTCAACATGCACACGAACCCTTCCCTCCTTGCCACAAGGAGAACCACCACGTCACTCTCGCTCTCATGGAAGTAGCCAGTCGAGAGAAGGCGAGACATGGGGGTGGTCTAGCTCATTGGATAGCTAGACTTTGCAGACAGGGGTCAGCACGTCTTGGGGCCTTTGTTGTTGTGTGCTAATGTGTATGTTTCGTTCAATGGGTGTTGTTGTATAAATAACCCTATGACCCAAAGGGTTGTTAGGGTTTCTATTGTTCCACCTCTGTGTGGGTAAGCTGTTACTTTCATTGATGGCTTCTCATCTTTCAATTCGTTGGATGATTGGACATTGTATTTGAAGTTGTCTAAATGCTTCTAGCTGTTGTAAGACAAATGGATCTTGTTGTGGTCTTGGATGGATTTCCTCAATCTCACCGAGGATTGCCCTCACCCACTCACCTCTTAACCCTAGGCACATTCGTGAGAGAAGACAAGAGATAGGCGTATGTTGACTAGCCTTGACTAGACTTTGGGTTTTGACTTAGGGTTTTGAGTTGACCTAAGGTTTAGTTGTGTGTTGGCTTTTGTTGACCTTGTGATGTTATCAAGGGTTTTAACTAAATAGTTGACTTTTGTTGACCTTGTGATGGTATCAAGGGTTTGCAATTTATCTAAATGTCTAATGTTTTTATTTTTTTCTATATTTTTATGAATGCAACTATATGATATGCAAAACTTGTGTTTGTGCTTTTTTGGGTATTTTTGGAAATAAAGATACTTTTTTAATCTAGGAAAGGAAATATGAATGCAACTAGAATGAATTTTACTTAATGCAATTATTCTATGTTTTGGGGGTTTTTCGAATGTTTTGAAATGATTTAATCTAGAAAAGGAAATTGCAAGTAAATGAATTAACCTATGAAATGCAAATTACTTCTAGAATGCTAGATCTGACTATTCTATCAAGGAAAAAGCAATAAATTACTAATCCCAAGAGCAATTTCAATTTTCTAATTACTACCAATTGACAAAAGCATAGAGGAACCTGAAATAAAGAAGACTTGTGAGCCTCCACTACCCTCAGAGATCCTTGATGGCAACCTCGTATCCTCTTGAAGCAGCGGGAAGACTCTTGATGACAAGACAACACAAAGAAGCAAAAGAAGCTTTAGAAGCTTGATGAAATGAGCTCAATGAGAGTTGTTGATTTGCGTGATGGCTTGATTGAAGTAGCGTAACAATGCTTGAAGAGATTTATGTGAAAGCTTGATGAACAATGAACAAATAAAAAGGCACCTTCGTCCTGCGTGAGCATGAGAATGCTAATTGGAGAGAAAAAACTTAGCAAGAGTTGTGTGCACAATGAATTTGCCTCCTCTGGAAATGCCTTGAAGCTATGCAACAATGAAAGCTTTGAAGAAATAAAGAAAGAAATGAAGAAAGATGTTCAAAGGCCTGTGAAGATGAGAAGAGTATTCTCCAACTTGCTCAACTTGGAAAATAATGAAGAGGTGAGGGGGGTATTTATAGGTTTGAAGAAGGGAATTGATTAAGAAGTTAACTCAATTGATTGTAGAGTTAACAAGGATTGATTGGGGAGTGAACTGGATTGATTACCCAATGAACTCAATTAATTAGGGAGTAATAATGCTATAATAGCTTATCACTAAATAATAAATGGAGTTAGAAGGATGCATGGAAGAGAATGAGTTGTTAATTTTAGATCAAATGGAGTTAATTGTGCATGTGTGGGTGCATGAAATAAACAACTTCAAATTAGGCATCAAAAATCATGTAAACTGGAAGAAGAACAGGAAAAAATGGAGCTATTTCGAGTTAGAAACTTAAGTTTTTCTGCAGCTAGAAACATGACAGGGTCGCCCATGGGTCACCCAAGGGGCAACCCTGGGTCACCCGAGGGGCGACCTTGGGTCGCCCGGTGAGAGATCCAGAAAGAAAGGGGTCTGGGAGGAAATGCATGATGGGAGATGGTAGGGGAGATGAAAATGAGGGGATATGCCTCCAGAAAGAGGTCAATCATGTGCAAGAATCCAAATCTCCACTTGCAAAATAGGATCTCCCAGCAGGAGATCTAGAAATAATTGGGGAGATTTGGATTGGTTGAGTGAAACTAAAAACTAAAAGTGGGAGATGGGTCCGGGGGACCTCTAGTAGGCTTCTAGGGGGTGGAGAAGATGAAAAACATAGGGAAATGATGAAAACTCACATACAAGATGCTTACAAGGCTTAGGAACAGGGTCGAAAGCACAGGAAAAATGCAAATCGACAAGTGTCACAAAGTGTCGAAAAACGTTGATGACAGAGAGAGAGGGAAAATAATAAAGAAGAAACAACACAAGATGGAAGAAATGACATGTCACCAAGAGGTTTGTTGCTTAGAGGACATTATTTCACCCTTACATGTACGTGACAAGTCCATCATATATCATCATAGGGGTCCTCGTGGAGGCTATGCGTGATTTTTGTGTTTACAGTACCATGCCCTCAAGTACTACTGGGTGCATTCACATATATTGGTTAGAGTAGGGTGTTGTGGTCACACTAGTCTTGTGTCACATCATTATTGCTACCATCTCTCTCATGGTGATGCAAGACGGGCGAGGCACACACCATCACATAGGCCTCATTCATACAATCAGAGTGATGGAAGATCAGAGAATTGTTTATGCCTAGGGATGAAAGCATGCTTGCTCACTTATATCATGATCTAGGGTGTTATGTGCACTATGAGGTGCATAGATTGATGGCATGCATACTTCTCCAGGTGTAGGAATTTGAGTATATCACATGCACACGACTAGTGGGGTTCCCAATAGAGCCTATCTAGACATGCCCATGAGCACATGCCTACACACTAAGGAGACTGTGGCAGTTTGGTGATTTGTTGTATTGGAGAGTTATGTTTGATAGGTTGCAGCCTAAGGACATCATGTGGAGACCATATAGAGGTCGTAGAGTATGGTTGGGCCAAACTCGATAGTTGGAGAGGATGTAGAGGGATTGGCTCTTGGATGGTCATCTAGATCACATTGTTGTGTCATTCTACTACAATCAGGTGACAAGGCAGTTTGGTCATGTACAGAGAGTTCATACTGCTCGCCCGACCTATGTGTGCTAGACTCGTAGTATGGTGAGGCTTAGGGATGAGGCTCGGCCTACCATTATGGATGTTGCTTTAAGTAATCCTGATGATGAGGTGGAGGATTTATCTCCCATGTTTGACGTTAATGATGTGGGTGTAAGCCCAACATACATGGCCTGGTGGAGCACGGCTCATCTTGCTCCTGTATTTCTAGAAAACTATCCCACCGGTGACCCTAGGCCTTGGGCAGATCGCGGGGATAAATCAGAGGAGGAGGGATATAATGATGATGGTGATGATGAGGAGGAGGATCAGTCAGCATTGGCAGTAGAAGGGAGACTGCGCCAGGGAGAGGAGGCTAATGGCGTAGTTGAGGAGAGACCTAGAGCCTGACTTCATGCATCACAGTCTCTACCTTCTACAGGTGGAGTACGGATTCAATATGATCATAGGGAGATGAGCAAGATTGCCACCATAGATGTAGCCGCAGTCAGTCCTCTAGTCAATCCTGACTAGCAAGTCAGTGATCCAGGTGAGAAGTTTATATTCAAGTGTTTATTTGAGATTGGGTAGAATACTAGATATTGTGTTTGATTTCATTTTACATGATGTACATGATGAGATTTTTGACATAAATTTTATTTCTATTTTGCAATTGGTACACGGGCATGGCTTGACTTTGTGGGTTGATTCATAGCAGAGATGGTGCCCACCGTGCAGATCCAGTGGCCAGTGCAGGCTAGCTATAGGCCATAGCAGATTATAGGGCAGTATATGGTTATATGTGAGCCCATTGCACAACTGAGAGCGGCCTACAAGGAGAGGTTCGTAAAGCTAGGCCAGGTCACTGTCGAGAGAGGCTAGGTAATCCAGAGAGTGTCGAGTGTCGAGGCAACATGGGATGCCCTTCAGACAACTAGGGTAGCACCCATGGTAGACCATCCTTGTATGATATCTCTACAAGTAGAGGTGGACTGGCTACGAGTCAAGAGAGATCAACTATAGAAGTTCTATTTAGATGCCAGGGTGGAGCTGGCAGAGCTCAGGGGCAAGATTAGGGGCCTACAGATACGAAGTGGATATAGGAGTCACTTACAGTCTATAGCCTCTCATAGACATCCATCCGTTACACAGCCACCACCAGGTCTAGAGGGGTATGGTAGCCACAATCTTGCAAATAGATGAGATTTGTAGTATATTGCTTTTGTATCATTATGACGCACTACATTTTGTTGTAGTGGTGATTTTGTATATCATGTATCAAAATTGTCATGTGTGTCTATGTATATATATATATATACATACATATTTTGAGGTTTTTTATTGATATTGTTGTTATGTGATGATTTAATTAGATGTCATTTGTGATCTTGTTAAAACAATGTGATGGATTGTTTAATAAAATGCAACAAAGATCTAATTAAATGTGGTAACTTAACATGTATGTGAGAATTAAATGCAATTGTGATCTAAATAAACAACCTAATGAGATTGTTTAACAAATACAAAAATTATTTAATTGATACCATGTGCATTGATGAGATGTTGTTTTCAGGATGAATCATGTGATCTAATTAAACAACTTGTTAAAATTGCTTAATTAACTACAACATTGATTGTCTGGTGCACACCTATGTTGAGTTAAATATAAGTGTGATCTAACTAAACAACATGATAACATTGTTTAATCAAATGCGACAATGATCTAATTAACATGGTACATGAATTAACTAAATATATGCTAACAACAAGTAATTCTCAGTACTAAGAAAACTACTTTAAGAATTCAAGATAACTACATGTTTGTCAGGAATGAAGAAACATATATTAAATAGATAAATCATATTAACTATCTAACGTGATATGCTTTAAATAAGTCTTAGCATGACATTGAGAAATGAAATGACAATGAAAATTTAAAGCTAGGAAAGAAAATTAAGCATAGTATCTACGTACTTATGTATAGCATTAATAGGCTCCTTGAGAGGCGTACCATTCATTGTGGACAATATATATGCACCTAATCCATAGACTTCGGTGATGACGTAAGGTCCCAACTAGTTCGGGCTAAACTTCCTTTTTTCACCTGGAGAAGCATTTACATTGCATTAGTTTTCGTAGAGCACCAAATCACAAACTATGAATGAGCAATGAATGACATGTTCATTATAATGGCATTGGATGTTCTTTTGATAGGCTTCGATATGTTTGAGACATGTATGCACTATTCATTGAGCATCTCAAGCTATTAAACTCTTTGTTCTATGTAAGAAATTTCATTGAGGGTGCCATTGAGAGAAATTCGTAATGAAGGAATCTCTAACTCCAAGGGCATGATTGCATCGGCACCATATATGAGGTTGTACGGGGTAGTACCCGTAGCCATATGGACACTCATTCAATAAGCCCATAATGCATAAGAAAGTTGAGTGTGCTAATCCTTGCCATGTTTGTTAACAGTTTTTTGAAGGATTTGCTCGATTATTTTATTGGAAGCTTCTGCTTAGCCATTTGATTGAGGATAATATGGCATAGAGAAGAAATGTTGAATGTAAAATTTATCGAGGAAATTCTTCACTTCTTTATTTTTAAAGGATTAACCATTATTAAAGACCAAAGCGAAGGGAAGACAAAATTGGAAAATGATGTTATCAAGGAAAAAGTGACATTACTTCTACAATCATGGATTAAAGTGGAACCGCTTCGACCCATTTCGTGAAGTAGTCAATAGTAGTGATGAAGAAAATATGTCCTTGAGAAGGAGGAGAAATTTTTCCTATAAGATCTAAGCCCCACACAAAAAATGGCCAAGGGGATACCTAGGCACTAAGTTCCTGGGCAGGAGCTTAGATGAGATTGTTATGTTGTTGACATTGAGGGTACTTTTTTACAAAAGAGAAGGAATCTTGTTCCATAGTTTGCCAATAGTAACCCATGCAAAGCAATTTTTGAACCAAAGATCAACACCAAAATACCCCTCGCAAGAACCTAAGTGTGCCTCCTCCAGGGCAATGGGAATCTTTGATTTGTATAGACAATGGAGGAGGTCATTATATCCTTTATGATAGATAATATTAGATAGAATTATTTAACATGCCACGAGCTTGCTAATACAAGCTCAAGCACTTTTAGATGAAGGATTAGGAAGAGTTCCATCACGTTAATATGGGAGTATATGGGAGTATCATTCATTTGAATCAATGTTACAATGGAAAGCAATATCAGAGGAATTTTTAGATATAGATGGTGAAGTGATAGTCCACAGATGAATCGTCAAGGTATATAAGGGAGGTAGCACTTGCCATTGCATTTGTATGTCGATTGTCTTTCCATGGAATTGTTTCGATTGTGAAAAATGAAAAATGTTTCAAAAGTGATAAGGCCAAGTCATGATAGTGAGATAACCTATCTTTCTTCACTTGATAAGATCCAGTGACTTGTCTTATGATCAACTGAGAATTGTCAAATATACAAAGATGTTGAATATTTAGAGATAATGTAGCACGCAAGCCAGCAATAAGGGCTTTGTACTCTGCAATGTTGTTGGTACACAAAAAGTTGAGGTGATAAGATAGGGGAATTAGCTTACCTGAAGGGGGTACTAGTATGACACCAGCACCAGAGCTAGTTTGACACCTAGAACTGTCGAAGAACAAGTCCCACTTTCGATCAATATCCAAGGGAAGGACATGATCATCAAGGAACGAGTCTTGATTTGGGAGAGAAAATGGTGAAGCAGCATTGGCTAAGTGGTCAATCAATGATTGACCCTTAATCACCTTTTGAGAGACAAACTTAAGATAAAATTATGTTAACAACATCACCCATTTGGCCAAACGTCCTAAAAGATCCATTTTAGAGAAGAGATGTTTCAATGGATCGAATATTACGATGACATGTGTTTCAGTATTTAGAAGATAGTGTCTTAATTTATGTGTTGCAAACACAAGAGCTAGACATTGTTTTTTATTGAAAAATATCAAACTTCATAATTGAGTAAGTTTCGGTTGATGTAATACACAACACACTCTTTGTCATCGTCATCATGTTGTGCCAATAGTGCCACAATGGCATTGGATGAAGTAGAAGTATAAAGAAGTAAAGGATGGCCAAATATGATTGGATGTAAAATAGGGGGATTGGCCAAATATCTTTTTAGATTGTCAAAAGCCTTTTGGAAATCCACATTCCATTTGAAATGAGAATCTTTTTTGAGAAGTTGAGTGAAAGGCAGAGTCTGATCTGCTAGTTATGAGACAAACCAGTGAGTAGCCTAAATCTTTCCATGTAAGATACAGAGTTGAGAAACATTTTTTAGAGGTGGCATGTTGATGATAGCATCAATCTTCTTTGTATCCACCTCAATGCCATGATGCGAAGCAATGAATCCCAATAGCTTTCCACTATCAACTCTAAAGACACATTTACAGGGATTCAAGTGCATGTTATATTTTTGAATATGTTCAAAGATTTGGTAGAGGATTTTGACATGATCCTGACACAAGACAAACTTCGTTAGAATATCATCGACATAGTCCTCTAAGATATTGTGGATGAAATCATGGAAGATGAGGGTCATAGTCCATTGGTATGTCGCATCAGTGTTCTTTAGTCCAAATGGCATGAACACCCAACAAAAGGTTTCCCAAGGTGTTATAAAAGTTATTTTATATTGATCTTGAGGATTGATGAATATTTGGTTGTATCCAGAGAAGCCATCCATAAAGGAGGGTAAGACATGGCCACAGTGGAATGAACAATCATGTCAATGTTAGGAAGGAGAAAGTCATCTTGTAGAGAATCAATGTTTAGATCATGAAAATCAATACATATCCTAATACAGTTGTCAGGATTAGAGACAATAATATTTGGTATCCAAGGGGAATAGTCAATAGGGCGGATAAAGCCAACTTGTAGAAACTTCTCAATCTCATCTTTAACTAACAATGCCACCTTGGGATTCATCCTTTGGATCTTTTATTTTATGGGATTGGCATCAGGATGCAACATAATATTGTGGCTTATAACTTGTGGGTCAATTCGAGGCATATCCAAATATGTCCAAGAAAATAAATTTGGAAATTCATGTAGAAGAGAAGAGTGTTCTCATTGTTCATCAGAGTCTAGACATTTTTTGATTGGAATGACTTTCTCAAGGTTAGCTAGGTCCATCGAGACATCAATAGTATCTCCAGCAAGGAGGGTACTATGGTCTAGGACAATGTGTAGATGGGGAGATTCCTTAAGCATCTCCTGAGATGTTAATGTATCATCTAATAAGCAAGCATTTTTTTGAAAGTATGCCTCAGCATTTAAACAATAGGGAAATATGCGATCATGATGGTAACATGGCAAATGCTCATAGACCCCGAGGAATTCAGCCAAAGATTCATCTGTTGGGAAAATATCCAAGGAAGGTATGCTAACAATGGAATTTATGTTTATCAATTTAGAATAAATTAGATTAAGTGATGTAGAAGAATTTTGAGTTGTGAATATCATGTTTACATTGAGATAGGGACAATGAGAAGCTTTGGTGGGCTTCAAAAGGCGGTATCCAAGATCAGATGAAGAACCATGTGGACTAGGTTCTAAGGGGATCTTGATACCCTATTCTTTTAGACCACAACCATTTCCTCTATATCCATCTGAGATAAGATCTGAAATCCTCGACCATAATGGGATGCCATTTCTGTAGGAAACGGCGGGTCACCATTAGTGTCATAGTCAATAGTGGAAGTATAATCGATGGAGCTTGTTGAAGTAGGAGTTGGAATAGTGAGGTTAGGTATTTCAGAAGAAGGAAATGACTATGTAGTGGAAACTGGAGCCACCTGTGGAGTCTCAAACTTTTGCAATGAGATTTTATACTCGCCAAAGGAGGGTGTAAAATCTAATGAACCCTAATCATCGTTGAAAACTCACTCAAAGCCGACAAACAATCTTGATCAACATTGTCAGTAGCAGCATGGAATAGTGGATCATCTTTTGTTGAAGATCGAAGTATTAAGAGATTTAGAAATAGGAGGTTGAGATCTGGATTTCGCTTGTAAGAAACTTTCTAGATTTGGATCAGCCTCAACTGTATATAGTTTGTTATTCTAAACAAACTTCAATGTGCAGTGAAGAGTAGACGAGACTGCCCCATGGCATGAATCCATGATCTACCAAGAAGAAGATTATATGAAAGAGCATCATTCATGACATGGATAAGTGTAGGCAAGGTCACAGGTCCAACCTCAACTAGTAGTGTGATTGTACTAGTGACTGTCTACCAACATTATCGAAGTTGTGAATAGAAAGAGTATCAGGTTTGGTGAGAGACGTATCTACACCAATTTTACATAACAGGTCTATGCTACAGACATTAAGACCTGATCCATTATTGATTAGAGTATGCTTTATTCCATTTCTATTAATGATGACCAAAATCATGAGTGGGTCATATTGATTTTCAACTTCAAGAGGAGGTAATTCATGTTGTTGAAAGACGATATCTAGATTTGTCTCATGCATACAATCTAACAGGGATGCTACATCATTCAATTTAATAGAAGGTGGAATGAATACCTTATGTAAGGCCTCCTGGAGCATTCCGTGATATGCAAGGAGGGTTTTTATTAACTCCTAGAGTGATATCTTAGTCAGAATAGCATGAAGTTGCTCAACAAGAACATATTATTTATTAGTATGTTGAGGAAGACGAGGTGCTAGAGGAAGAAAAGGTTGAGAAGATGGAAGAGAAACAAGAACAAATGTTGTTTATTTATTTTGTTTATTATTGCAAGTGGTGTATGTGTGAGCAACCGCATTGTAATGTGGTTGTTACGACACATCTTGAACAAGTTGGTTGTTTTGAGTAAGTTGTTTTGCAAAGTTTAAGATGTAACTAGGATGTTGAGGTAGGTTTGGAACACCTCAAATAATTAGAACAGGATTAGATTGTGGTTGTGGAGCATCAGATCAAAGATGCACAACAATCTTTGGTTTCACATGCTCCTTTTGGGAACTGGAAACATAAATCGTGTTGATTAATCTTTGACAAAAAGATGTTTTAGGAATCATAGAGAACGATTCAGTTGAGATGAAGTCATCTCACTAGTACAAAAAGAGCAATATATTACTAAAAAACTACTAAAAACTTCTTATAAATGACCAAACATGGTCACGTGACCATTAGTAGTTTATTGCTAGTCATTTATAACGTGACCAAATTGATGACTAAACCATTTTTAATCATTTATTAGTTGTTTTGATTGACCGATTTGGTTGTATATTTAGTCGTTGATTTAGTCATATATTTAATCATATTTATTCATTAATTTTGGTCACATGACCATTAGTAGTTTATTACCAGTCCTTTCTTTTGTCACATTACCAAATTTATAACGTGACCAAATTTGTGTCAATTGGTAGTATATTTATTCACTAATTTCTATCATAGTATATTTAGTCATATGTTTAGTCATATTTATTCATTGATTTTTTGTCAATTGGTGGTATATTTAGTCTGATATTTGAGGATTTAAACATAAAACACAGAAATACACATCAATCATCAATTGCACACAATAAGACAACCATTGAGAAGGCAAAATCACTGAACTTTATTAAAAGAAAGGTGTTCTTACAGCTTGCTTAAGCCTGAAATATCTATGTTGCTTGAAAAATGCTTAGAAATAGAGTATTACAATGTTTATTTTCAGTCACAAGACTGAAAATCTGAGTTACAATGCACAGAAATGACAGAGTCGAAGGATTCCAAACAATTTGTGCATAATACATGTATTTTGGTCTAACAGTGGGAACCTTTTCTGTAGGTGAGAACACATGAAGATGCAGTAATAGAGCCCACAATAGAGGAAGGCCTTGCCGCCATACTTGAAGCTTTGGCATAGCTTGAGGATGCTCCAACCCCTAATGCTCTGAAGAATGCCCTGTTTAACATCAGATCTCCCTCTGATCGCCAATTCTAATTCCTCCACGTACTTTCTGATGCATCTTCATGCTTTATCACCTGCACATTACTCATAGTCGTCATAACTATTCTACATCCATTGTAAACCAAAGAGATAAATAAGAGACGAGTTGTATAGGCCTTTTACCTCCTTTTTAAATTGATTGTCAAGGGCAAGGAATCTGTTGCCTTGGCTATTAATTGTGTGGTTTTCACTCCCCCCAATGACGTACATATCCCAATGGGTGTAATCATTGTTCACCACATGGAAGTATCCATGTCGGTACCTACATTACAACATTAATTTTGTAAACTTCCAATAGAGAATAGACAGATAAACTTTAGCTTTTGAGTAAGTAATACAAAGTCTAATAAGATTGTATTCATACCTGGGCATACGTTGAACAAGCCCTTCTCCAAAGTGGTTGAATGCAACTATTACTTGCATTTTAACGTCTTGGGTATAGTTGTTGTTGTGTACCAAGAGCATCACCTGTAAAACACCACAAAACATTTAACTTGAGCAATAGCTTTTTCATTGATAAATTAATAGTTACCAACATTGTTTCATGTTTCTATCTAATAATGGACTTTTAATACCATACTTTAAGGTCTAGTGATTAAAAAACAAAGGTGAATCCTTTGTAAATAAAAACAATTTTGATTGGGGTTTACTAGGCATCAATTTCTATTGGCAGCACTTTAAAATTAAGAAACCAAATGTTAAAGAGTTTTTACCTTGAGTTGCTCAGCTAGTATTCTCACAATGATGGCACAGCAGTGATAGCAGCAAGGAGAGACACTGCAATAGTCTTCTTCAAGTTAACACCTAGTTATGTACGAAAGGGTGCATGCATATTGAGAGCCTCATCCTCTTCTAGATTAGAATACTGTTGTAAATTGAGAAGTCTAAGTTCAGACTTTGTTGTTGTTTGCTTTTGGAAGTTATATTTTCTAGATTTAGTAGTTCCTTTTTACTCTTAGCCTTCTATAAAAGAGAGGTAGGGGTGTGAGTGATTTATTCATTCTAGTTTTGAGCTAGTAGAGTGTATTTCTTTTCAAATTTAATGAGAAAATAATTACAGGTTTGAGAGTTCACTATTATGTATTCATTGTTCATATTTTTAGTGTGATGTGTTTTTTTTTTTCTAAAAGAGGATAAGACTGCTCAAAGAGCTTGGATATGACTGCTTGCCTTAAGTAGTGCTCAGAGAGCTTGGATATGACTTCTCTTTGTAAATTCCTTTTATATCTTACAATAAGGTGGCAGTCAGGCTCGAGGTTATAAAGAGTAGTAGTGGTGGTGTTATTTGCAAATGCAAAAGGTGGCATTTGCAAGGCTTTAGTGTCGCATGTAGGTAACTGCTCTAGTTTGGTATCTTGTTGAGGTATGGAAGATTTGTCATCAATGCATTGAGATGGGGTGGTTCTATCGCAAGGAGGCATCTCAAACCATAGATTGCAATGTGTTTTTGCATGTATGGACCCAACTATGCTAGGGTTTGTCAAATCCATCTTCAGTGAGCTAGCACTATGGGATGGTCAATGCTCCAAAGTGGCTAAAAAAGAGGATTTCATTGCCAACTTAGTGCTCTATCTCCCTAATGTTGAAGTTTGTCTTTGGCTAACCATAATCTTCCTTTTTGATCAATTCGTGGGGATGATGATGCCAGATATTAATCCGGTGGTGGGTCAGAGGTGCAAGCAGTCAAGGTTGAGGGAGTTGGCTTAGTATTACCCACTTTACAATAGGAAGATTTGCTAAATGTGTTGGATAGTTTGCAAAGTGAAATTTGGGTTTTGCAAGCCTAATGTGGCGATGTGGCAGCGTTATGCAGGCTGGATGAACAAATCACTTCCATGTTCACTTGGAGGTTGGTAGTGATTACACTATTACTTTTTTGTGGTTCCTTTGTACACAGATCTCAGTGTCGACAAGAAATTTGTTATAGTGTATGGTTTCACATGCTAGCTGGTAATCAAAGGGCTCAAGCTGGAAATGATAATGCTCCTTGGGTGGAAGAAGTGGTAGATACGAGCCATGTTATGCATGAAGGCAAGGAGTGGTGGGGTGTGGCATAGTGATATGGGTTTATGGTTTTAGCATTGTCTTTTTCTCCTGGGTTGTTGTATGTTTGTAAAGGTTTTTCATAGTTATTGGGCAATTTTAGATTTTGGTAGTTGATGGCTATGGCAGTATGCTTATCATGGTCTTGTTAATTTTTACCTAGTTGTATGTAGCTCTCAATAGTTGTTTTTGTCTGTAGTTTCTATGATGATGGATAGCCTTGTAATACTTCTCTTTCATGGGTGGGACCCCATATAGAAATCCCACCATTTGGCAGTCGATATACAAACTTCATCATCTCTAACAATTCACCATATCTATCAAATTGATATGGTAAGGCAAAAATTAAATTAACATCACAAAAAAGAGGATCAATAATAACCTTCTCGATGAGATCCAACACATCTTGATTATCCACAAATTCTATGCTACTCCAGTTGATTTCTTCTCTAATGTATTCTTCTTGCTCCATCTTAAACACATGTTGCATCAAAGTACCAACTATAACATCAGAACTGAAAATTCTAATTGCAGAGTGCAGAGTAGAGTTGCTGGAGAATATGTTGCAGCCATGAAAAGAGCTCAAACATACATGACAGTTTCCTAACCTAATTGAAATGGTTTTGCAGCTTCTCATTTGTTAGATTGATACACATTTGCTCAAAACTGTCATGCACAAAATAAGAATATATGAAATAAGTGAATGAAGCAAAGATTAGGAATGCAGATCTCAACTACACAAAAATGAAGTTAATTTTTCTTTATTTAAAAGAATATATTTTCTTAAATACTCATATACAAACTAGAACATCTAACACTTTACAAAACACTGACTTTTCATAAATGGTTGATGTTTAGCTAATTACTATAATGTAGCATTCTTGAAAAAAAATGGAGTCCCCTAAATTCATCAGTTTCTCCTAAAGGCAAGGAACATTACAATTCAAAAACTATAGTTTCAGAAAAAGAATGGTTAAATACTTCAAAATGCGGAAGCATAGACAAGGCACGTGAATTGTTTGATAGAATGTCTCAAAGAAATGTGGTCTCATGGACTGCAATGATTGCAGGATATGCACAAAATGGATTTGTTGAAAAGGCTTTAGAAATTTTATAGAAAATGCAATTGGCTGGTGTAAAGCCAAATTTCACAACCTTTTCCAGCATCATCCCTGCCTGTGTTAAAATGGGAGCTTTGGAATGTCAATGCTTCCACATTTTGCATCACCCGTTCTCCCGTAGGCATGACTTGAAGTGCATGCGGGAGAGTGGATGATGCAAAATATGGAAGCATTGACAAGGCATGTGAACTATTTGGAGAATGCCTCAAAGAGATGTCATCTCATGGAATGCAATAATTGCAAGATATGCACAAAATGGATTTTTTGAAAAGGCTTTAGAAACTTTCAAGCAAATGCAATTAGCAGGTGTAAATCCAAATTTGACAACCTTTGCCAGCATCCTCCCTACATGTGCCAAAATGGGAGTTTTGGAACAGGGTATGGACATCCATCATAACATAATGGAAGGGGGATTTTTGTAAGATATTATAGTTAGAAATGCTCTGGTAGACATGTTTGCAAAATGTGGAAGTATAGATAAGGCACGTGAACTATTTAATGGAATGGCTTAAAGAGATGTCATCTCTTGGAATGCAATGATTGCAAGATATGCACAAAATGATTTTGTTGAAAAGGCTTTAGAAATTTTAAAGCAAATGCAATTGGCTGGTGTAAAGCCAAATTCCACAACCTTTGCTAGCATCCTCCCTACCTATGTCAAAATGGGAGCTTTGGAATAGGGTATGGAAATCCAACAAAACATAAAGGATAGAGGAATTTTGTCAGATGTTGTAGTTGCAACTGCCCTGTTAGAGATGTACGCAAAATGTGGAAGCATAGACAAGGCACGTGAACTGTGTGATAGAATGGCTCAAAGAAATGTGGTATCATGGACTGCAATGATTGTAGGATATGCACAAAATGGATTTGTTGAAAAGGCTTTAGAAATTTTAAAGCAAATGCAATTAGCTGGTGTAAAGCCAAATTCCACAACCTTTGCTAGCATCCTCCCTGCCTGTGCCAAAATGGGAGCTTTGGAAAAGGGTATGGACATCCATCAAAACATAAAGGATAGAGGAATTTTATCAGATGTTGTAGTTGCAACTACCCTGTTAGACATGTATATAAAATGTGGAAGCATAGACAAGGCACATGAACTGTTTGACAGAATGCCTCAAAGAAATGTGGTCTCATGGACTGCAATGATTGCAAGATATGCACAAAATGGATTTGTTGAAAAGGATTTAGAAATTTTAAAGCAAATGTAATTGGCTAGTGTAAAGCCAAACTCCACAACCTTTGCCAACATCCTCCCTGCCTATGTCAAAATAGGAGCTTTGGAATAGGGTATGGACATCCATCAAAACATAGGGGATAGAGGAATTTTGTCAGATGTTGTAGTTGCAACTGCCCTATTAGACATGTATGCAAAATGTGGAAGCATAGACAAGGCACGTGAATTGTTTGATGAATGCCTCAAAGAAATGTGGTCTCATGGACTGCAATGATTGCAAGATATGAACAAAATGGATTTGTTGAAAAGGCTTTAGAAATTTTAAAGCAAATGCAATTGGTTGGTGTAAAGCCAAATTCCACAAGCTTTGCTAGCATCCTCCCTGCCTATGTCAAAATGGGAGCTTTCGAATAGGGTATGGACATCCATCAAAACATAAAGGATAGAGGAATTTTGTCAAATGTTGTAGTTGCAACTGCCCTGTTAGACATGTATGCAAAATGTGGAAGCATAGACAAGGCACGTGAACTATTTGATAGAATGCCTCAAAGAAATGTGGTCTCATGGACTGCAATGATTGTAGGATATGCACAAAATGGATTTTTTGAAAAGGCTTTAAAAATTTTAAAGCAAATGCAATTGGCTGGTGTAAAGCCAAATTCCACAACCTTTGCCAGCATCCTCCCTACCTGTGTCAAAATGAGAGCTTTCGAATAGCGTATGGACATCCATCAAAACATAAAGGATAGAGGAATTTTGTTAGATGTTGTAGTTGCAACTGCCATGTTAGACATGTATGCAAAATGTGGAAGCATAGACAAGGCACGTGAATTGTTTGACAGAATGCCTCAAAGAAATGTGCTCTCATGGACTGCAATGATTGCAGGATATGCACAAAATGGATTTGTTGAAAAGGCTTTAGAAATTTTAAAGCAAATGCAATTGGCTGGTGTAAAGCCAAATTCCACAACCTTTGCCAACATCCTCCCTACCTATGTCAAAATGGGAGCTTTGGAATAGGGTATGGAAATCCATCCAAACATAAAGGATAGAGGAATTTTGTCAGATATTGTAGTTGTAACTGCCTTGTTAGACACGTATGCAAAATGTGGAAGCACAGACAAGGCACATGAACTATTTGACAAAATGCCTCAAAGAAATGTGGTCTCATGGACTGCAATGATTGCAGGATATGCACAAAATGGATTTGTTGAAAAGGCTTTAGAAATTTTAAAGCAAATGCAATTGGCTGGTGTAAAGCCAAATTCCACAACCTTTGCCAGCATCCTTCCTGCCTGTGTCAAAATGGGAGCTTTGGAATAGGATATGGACATCCATCAAAACATAATGGAAGGGGGATTGTTTTCAAATATTATAGTTGGAAATGCTCTGGTAGACATGAATGCAAAATATGGAAGCATAGACAAGGCACAAGAACTGTTTGAATGGAGTGGCTCTGTTTGTAGTAAAGCTCCGAGCAAGGATGTAATTCTCTACAGTATAGGTTCTTGTAGCTGTTGAGAAACCAACATAGATTTCTTCTTCAAGAATGTTAGATATAGACAAATTTTTCACATATATCAGTGGCTTTTCTAAGTGATATGAACCAACCTCTGCAATGGTGACATTGAGCTCCTTTTCAAATGGCCATAATCAATCCAAGCTTGAATATTATGTCTGTTGTTGAGACCCAGAAACTTGTAGTTGCCATAAAAATACTCTTGCTCCATGCAATTATGAATGACTATATAGTTAAAACAAAGATATAATTGTACAAAGTGTGTAAGTTATCAACCATCTTTTTGACTTAAAGGTAGATAGCTAACAAATAATTTTCTCTATATTCAAATTAAGTGTCTCCAAATACTCTCTTACCAACTAGATGGATTAAATGGATATGAAGATAAAACAATCTATTACAATAGAATTTCAAAAAAAAGAGCACAACACTAGAAAACAACAAACTCCAACTATGTTGATGTTTTAGTCATAAAGCACTACAATATAGTGTTGGCAAGAGACACTGCTTGGCATGTCAAGTGTTGTCATTGATGGCAACTAAATCCATCTAACACATTTGCATTTCATCAGTGGATCATATTGGAAGTCATATTACAGATTTGTCTAAGTTTGGATAGACAGGAACAAAGCATATGACAGGGTTCAGCATCCTAATCTGCATTTCTCCACAGGAAATCATATTATGGTGTGGATATGAGGGAGTGTTAAAGGATGTCAAGGCTACCTAAACCCAATATTTTAACCTCCGATGATGAAGGGAGTGTAAGTTACAAGCATCTGAGTATCGGGTTCTGGTTAAGCAGTTCAGTATGGTGAAGAACAAGCTGACTAGGTGTTTGATCCTTGTGTGGATGAAGAGAAGTGATTGGTCGAGTAATTTATGAGATCCAGTGGTATGGCCGATGACTTGGATACAGAATTTTTGGTCTGCATTAGTGTTTGTGCATGGATTCAGCCGACAGAACAGTGTTCTTGAAATAATTTCCAAGTTTTCCTAAGGCTGACTGCAGTTGGTGAAATTTCATGTAGCAGATATATATGATCGAAGGATTTGAGCATTTTGGTGTGTGAAGATGTGAATATGAATGGTGAGATGTGAAGAAGAGAAGTATCAAGTGCAAAGTAAAGAGATCTAAGCTCTGAATCATGGCAGAGCAGTGAAGCAGGGCAGAGAGAGATGAAGTGTGCAAAGTCAGTATATTAAGCTCAACCAGAACTGTAATCTTGCATTGTTAGATGCTATTCCTCGGTTCAAACATTCTAGTGAACTTTTATAATTGATTTGTAGGAAGTGAGCCTCTTTGAGCAGTGAACTTTGGGCAGTGTGCCCTGAAGGCATGTGCCTTCCCCATTTGTAATACTTTTAACAAAGTATAAATTCTTGTGGGTTAACCCCCACCGTGGTTTTTCCCTTAACCAGGTTTCCACATAAAAATTATGGTGTTCATGTGTTGTGATCTTGCTATTTCTATTCTTATGTTCATGATTCTTTCTTTTGGATGTATGTGGTAAATTAATAAAGGAACAAAGTAATAAGTTTTTGCAGAAAACTGATTCACCCCCCCTCTCAGTGTTCTTTAATTTCAATAATTATTATCAAAGCTAAGTTCCTTAGAAGAAGTTTAAGAGCTTGAGGAAGATCTGGGAAGGTGTTTTCAATGGGTTCATTCAAGCATTCTGATGGCATCAATCAACAACTCCAAGCAGCCTTAAATGATCTTGATCTGTCCAAAGCAGAAATCAGAGATCTACAAGAGAACCTTAAAGATGCTAAAGATTTCATTGAAACCTTAAAAGGACAACTGAGCAAATCTAATGAAAAGAGAAGGGAGCTACTTCATCAGCTAGCAAATCTGAATGAAGACAATTACATGGATGAGGCCCTGAAGGAGAAGACAAAAGAATGTGAGGAGCTAACAAAAGAAGTTGTCCTAAAACATGAGATGGAATCAGGGGTGATGAGACTAACCAAGGAAATTGAGAAAAGGAAGAAGACCGAGGAAAAACTGAATCAATCTCTGAAAGAAAGAATAGAAGAATGCTTCATATTGGATAGGATAATTGGCCATCTAGAGTCTGATCTACAAGAAACCAGGGACAATGAGGAAGAACTTGAAAGACAAATTGTCATTCTCAAACATGACCTAGAAGTTACAAATGAATATAAAGAGAAATTCAAGATAAGCTCAGCTAAACTTGAAGTGATGCTTGATAGTCAGAAGATGGCAGATGATAAGCATGGTCTACGATATGAGAAAGGTGAAATATATGGATCCGGTCAAAGAAATCCTAAACCAAGTAATCAAAGAAGCAGACCTAGAAGACCTCCAGTAAGACAACCTAATGCTCAAAGGTATCCATCTTTCAATGGAAATTTTTTCAATTGCAATAAATTTGGTCATAGAGCTACTCAGTGCAGAAGTAGAGTGAATCAAAATGGTCCATCTTTCTCTAGTCAATGCTTCAATTGTAAAAGGTATGGTCATAGATCCAATGAATGCAGAAGTATGATGATGAACTACTCTAACAACAAAAGAAATGTCAATTCTTTGAATGGCTACTATTTTGCATGCAACAGATTTGGACACATGGCTAATCAGTGTAGATTAAGAGGAAATCAAGTAAATGAGAAAAGAAATGTTGTGTGCTTCAATTGCAACAGATCCAGTCATTTTGCAATATTCTGCAGAAGCGGGAATGATGATAGAAAAGGTCCAATAAACAGAAACCAAAAATTGCAGGGACAAGATAAAGGCAAGGATAAAGTAAATGTGAATGAGATCCAGAATGAAATGAACAAAACATGGGTAAAGAAAGGTGAAGTGAATGATTGTGATGGGTCCGCACCAGAATATGGTGTTGTTAATTCCTCTAGGAATTGAAACAGAAGCTCTGGCTCAGGGGGAGCTGCATTGAAAATCTAATTCCCCCTGCCAGTAAGTGGGTGCTTGAATTTGGCACATTGAATGAAGAAAGAGAAGCCTATTGCAGATCTATTGAAGCAAAATCTGGAAGAAAAGAAGCTAATGTGATTGATTGTAGAGAAATAAAAGAATGATTGTATGCAAAAATAGAGCAACCGGATGTATTAGGGCAAAGCATTTATTACAATGAAGAGTTAGGTTTTGCAGAAGATAAAAGGTCATTCATTCAAACACTTGAATCACTTTACATTCAAAGAGAACAAGGAGAAGAGCACCTGAGCTTAAATTTCAAAGGTTTGAAGTGCGAAGAATGATTTCGACAGCTAACCCTAATTCTGTGAAAAAGGTATTTCCTTGCGAAGCTTTGAACTTGTAATCTTTTGAAATGGCTACACCTCTGGTTGTGAACATCATTGAATGACCTAGGCTGAAGTTTAAAAAGCACCCCTTCAAGTCCACTCAAGTTGATCCAATGGGAGCATTTTTTGGAGTTCCATACGGAGTTCTTCACACATAAGACATAGGGCTTACATTCACGTGCCTCTAGAGGAGCATGGCGACTCAAGGTTTGATGATCTATTCATGAAACATTTAAAAGGTGATGATTTTGAGCTCAAACCAGAATACAAAGTCCTGGAAGACAAGAAGTTCATACAATTTGTTGGGTTTTTGAGTTTTACAAGGGATGAGTGGGTCTGGTATGTTTTAAGTCATATCCATGATGAGTTTTTATGGCTGAATCATCCGTTTAACATCACAAAAGATGCAATAAGGGCAATTACAGGATTGAATTCAACTGTTACTCTGCCTCAGTTGAAGGCTATGAAAAACTAGGAAGTCACAGAGGCAACCAGATCAAAATTTGATAAGAGAGCTATGATTGTAAATGATATAGATGATCATGGGGTCAGATTTGCATCAATGGTAATAGGGTACAAGATATATTTCTCTAGCAAAGAAAATTTAGTGTTTAGAATAGCCATCTATACTACATATCAGATGGTAAAAGAGAATGCAGACTATGATCTTTGTGAACTATTGTTGAACCAGCTTATGGAGAACCTAAGCAAGATAAAGAAGGACAAGAAGTACTCATTCAAATATGGTATGCTAATCATGTGTCTTTTCTTTTATTTCTTGAGTGAGCTCCCTGGGGGTAAGAATATATATTGGTCCAAAAACCAACCGGTAGCAGCCCAGATTAGAAATCATTTGAGTTGTCTGGGTAATGTAGGCTAGGGATAGAATACCTAGGGTTGTGGTTGAAAAATATAAGGACACCATTTATTTTATGGTTACTGTTGATCAGTGCAAAATGGAAGCAGTGGAACCTAGAGTTGTATGGATCATGCCCATGGGGTATGAAGTAGATGGACTTGTATTGGAGCTATATGCACAGCATCTGTTGAGCCAGCCTAGGGATCCAGCTGAGGAGAGATTTGGAACATATGAAGAGATTTCATTAAAATTGCATCTTGAATTTAAGGCCCCTGAAATCAATAGGACTGTGAGGAAAGAAGTTGAGCAATTGGCTGAGAATCTAGGCCTTACCAAGGAAGCTGTGAGACAATTTAGGGAAAGGACAAAGAAAGCTGAGAAGGAGAAGTAAGACAGGGAACAAAAAAGTGTTCTAGCAGAACCTCCTTCCAAGTCAAGAACTACCAAGAGTTCTAGTTCAACATCTGGTGCATCATCCTCTCCTGTTGCAGAGAAATCCAAAGAAAAAAACAAAAGCAATGGCCAAGAGGTCATATGGTAGTGTGGATAAGGAGGATGAAGAAAAGACTAATTCAGATGATGAGGTTAAAGAGTTTAAGGCCTCAGGCACTAAAGCTATTAAAGTGTCTAAAGAGAAGCCTTCCAGAAGCAAAAAGCCAAGTAAGGGGCATAAGTCAGAGGCTAATGTTGAGAAGCCAACTCCTTCTATGGAGGACATTGTTAAGACAATCACTGTAGATGGAAACCTAAAACCAATGACTAAATTCTATGATCATTACAGTGATGCTAACAAAAGAATTTTGGACGATGCTATTGTAAAATATTTGAATGTATTCAACAGAGCACTAGTGGAGATTTTGTCAAAAGTTCCTAAGAGTTTAAGAGACATTCTGGAAATAAGAAAAGAAGTTGCCAAAACAAAAGATATGGAGTTGAGGGAACATGTAATGTCCAGTCTGTGTCCAATGATCTCCAAAAAAGAAGCAGATAAGTTCTCAAAGAAGTCAAGAATAAATTCAGAAGCAAGAAAATGATGAATAAGCTGATGATTGGAGACATTGATGAAGTTGTTAAAGAAACAGAATAAATTCTAAAGAAAGCATTGGACAAGAATAAGTTTTATGTGGTTAAGAAGAACTAGTTGATACTGAGGATGCATCAGTTTTGAATGATGAAGAGTTGCAGAAAAATGAGCAACAAACTGGAGTAGATGATGACTCTATTCTGGAAGAAGAAATGTTGAATAAAGAAGATGAAGAAATGATGAAGGAAGATCAAGAAAAATAAATTGATGATAGAATTGATTCCTTCACTTCGGATGCTGAGAAATTTGATAATATTGCCGCTGAGGATACACCAAATCGTCCAAAAGAGATTGTAGAAGATATTTCTGAGATAGTTAAAAACAAGGATTCTTTTGATGATGATGCAGAGAAGGCAGAAGCAAAGAAAAAGAATGAAAGTGATGAGAAGAACATTGTGGTTGACTCTGAAAAGGGAGAAGATGGAGGCTCTGAAAAGCACAAGTCTGAAACATCATTTTGGGGAAGAGACACTGTAGATGCAGTGAAAGAAATTTTGGAAAGAGATAAACAGATTGTAGATCAAGACATAATACAAGGACCAATCAATTTTGATACTTTATCACCAGTGCAGAAGATAAAGTTGGCCTCTATTGCACAAGCTAAGGCTAGAGAGGAAATTTTGAAGTCCCATTTAGAAGATAGTGAGCTGCTTAGCCTTACATCTGGGATTTTGGAGAAAATCATGCCCACATTTCAGAAGGATTCTTCAGCATCTCCCTCCGGTTAGTTGAAAAGCTTGATAAACTTTGTAAGTTCTCATTTTGAAACCTTAGAGAAGTCAGTAGATGTTAAAGTCAAAAATGAATTTAATGAGAAAAGGTTTGTTGAAATAAAGAAAATAATTAGCTATGATAGATCCAGGCTTGATACCAGTGTAAAGAGTATTAAAAATACCCTATCTGAAGGTGCAGAGATCTATAAGTTTTGTCTAAATAGATCTAAAGTTGTTGAAGATATTGAGAAAAAGATTAAGGACATAGAGCTCAAACTGTCTAATATTTCTCAGTCATATAGTCCTTTAACTAAGTTTGTAGCAACCAAAGAATGTCAAGTAGTAAGTTTGCGAAATGAATTGAGTAATTTGGAGAAGGAAAAGGTCAAAGTTTTGGGCAGATTGGATGAGCTCTAGGGACTGATTTCCCCTAAGTTAGAAACTATGTATGATATATTGGCAGAGTCCCAAGCAACAGCTACTACTAGTGATCCTACTGACCTTTAAAAGGTAGAATCACTGGCATTTTTGTTCAGTGGGCACATATCTATCTTGGGCAGTATTAAAAAGAACTGGGACAATGAATTGACAAAGTTGAAAAACATTTTTGGTGATATCTTTTTGCTAATAAACAAAGCCTAAGAACTGTATGTTCATATGCAGAAGTATTTAGAGTTTTGACCCTTGTACATAAATTTTTTGCATGAAATTTGGTATGCGGATCCCAGCCTTTACCATTGATGTCAAAGGGGGAGAGGAAAAAAGTGAAAAATGAGGAATTTAGCTAAGCAGGAGCAATTGGAAATCACAAAGTGTACATGTAAGAGGGAGTTTTTCTAACACTTAGTCATTTTTTCACTAAGTGTTGCCATCAATGCCAAAGGGGGAGATTGTTGGCAAGAGACATTGCTTGGCATGTTAGGTGTTGTCATTGATGGCAACTAAATCCATCTAACACATCTACATTTAATCAGTGGATCATACCAGAAGTCAGATTGTAGATTTGTCTAAGTCCAGATAGACAGGAACAGGGCATATGACAGGGCTCAGCATCCTGGTTTGTATTTCTCCACAGGAAATCATATTGTGATGCAGATCTGAGGGAGTGTTAAGGGATGTCAGGGCTACCTAAATCCAATATTTTAACCTCCGGTGATGAAGGGAGTGTAAGTTACAAGCATCTAAGTATCAGGTTCTGGTTAAGCAATTCAGTCTGGTGAAAATAGGTTGACTAGGTGTTTGATCCTTGTGCAGATGAAGAGAAGTGATTGGTTGAGTAATTTATGAGATCCAGTGGTATTGGTCGATGACCTGGATACATAAGTTTTGGTCCGCATTAGTGTTTGTGCATGGATTTAGCCAATAGAAAAGTGTTCTTGAAATAATTTCCAAGTTTTCCTAAGGTCGACTGCAGTTGGTGAAATTTCATGTAGCGGATATATATGATCGATGGATTCAAGCTTTTTAGTGTGTGAAGATGCGAATATGAATGGTGAGATACAAAGAAGAGCAGTATCAAGTGCGAAGTAAAGAGATCTAAGCTCTGGATCATGGCATAGCAATGAAGCAGGGCAGAGAGAGATGAAGTGTGCAAAGTTAGTATATTGAGCTCAACCAAAATTGTAATCTTGCATTGTTAGATGTTATTCCTCAGTTCAAACATTTCAGTGAACTTTTATAATTAATTTGTAGGTAGTGAGCCTCTTTAAGCAGTGATCTCTGGGCAGTGTACCTTGAAGGCATGTGCCTTCCCCATTTGTAATACTTGTAACAGAGTATAAATTCTTGTGGGTTAACCCCCACCATGGTTTTTCCCTTAACCAGGTTTCCACGTAAAAATCCTGGTATTCATGTGTTGTGATCTTGTTGTTTCTATTATTGTGTTCATGTTTCTTTCTTTTGGATGTATGTGGTAAATTAATAAAGGAACAAAGTAATAAGTTTTTGCAAAACACTGATTCACCCCCCCTCTCAGTGTTCCTTAATTTCAACATATAGCACTTTGTGTGTATGGTTAGGCAACCATTACCTTGATGTATAGATGGAAGACAAAGGGTGAGTGTGAATCCATCACAAGCCTAGTAAATACAAGAGCCTCAATCTTAAGATTTGAGTTTGATGAGTTGTCCTGATACAATACATTATTCAAAAAAGTGACAACATAATAGATAATGATAATTGAAAATTGAAAATAAAACATATGCTCTTTATCTTACATTAAGTGCTTTCTCAATTCCAGGCACCAGGGAGCCAATATGATTAGCTAAGCAATCAGGTAGCACAACCACAAGCTCCTTCAATACTGAAAATGCTCCAACCTACATAAGCATTCTTAGTTCAGGGTAGTAATATTACAAAAACATCAAAATACAAGGAGAAAAAGAAGAAGAATCACAAGCCCTCTTTATATGCAAAAGATGCTTCAAACCAAAGAGTAATATGTATTACAGAGCAAAATCAATTTCAACATATAGATTTGAAACTCACCTTAGTCTTTACTAATTTTTCCCTGAGCTGCCTGTTCAGAGACTTGACTATTTTAGGGACTTCTTGCTTCAACATCAATAATGGGCTACCAAAGCATTAAATGGTATAATCCAAATTTGAAGTTTATTATGTTAAAAGACATACTAAAGTTGTATTCACTTTGCTCATCAGTTACTCTAAAATATTTAGATAAAAATAAATTACCAAGGTTTCATTCCCAAAATTGTCATGCTATGGATTAGAAAGGTAGACCAGTAACCCGACAACTTGACTGAAGACTTGATTAGAAAAATTTAATTAAGATATTCACCATCACTCATTTCAATCATGACCAAAAAATAAGTGGCCTTCACAGCCCCACATCTTGAAAGATCATTATAGTGAATGCAATTACCAGAGTCAAAAATATCCAGTCACTCTTAAATGTAGCTCATTTTGATTCCTCCTTTTTAGTGAAGTGTGGAAGATCCAAGACAACTTCCCACACATTTCCTCTGAAAAGTCAACCAATGATGTTATTTCCCATCTCAAGTCATGTCCTTTAGTCCACTCGGCCATGTCAAGACACGATCACATGGTAGTATCATTACCTTGTTGATATAAAGTAAATTCATATAACATAATTGCATAAGCCTTATCCAGACTGAATCACCTTTGACAAGCCCCTTCAAGTTCAAGAAACTAGCCTCTGAAACATTTTCTTCAATTTTCAAATGAGATCAGGATGGTTTATTGTATCCATTATCTAAGATACTGCCTTTCACATATGATCTTGCTTTCAAGCTAGACTATGGTACAATAACAATTTTGAGAAAGCCTATGATAATGAACATGATTACTTCTTCTATCCAACCTATCTTGCCAGATTAGAATTTGAATCAATTTGCAAAAAAAGCTAAATTTCACGAATATTGTAATAGCCCTTCTAGACAAGGCCCTCTTTCCCTAGCTAGCAAACTAGATACATGGGCTCAAAAAGGTACATTAACCTTGTACCTCTGAAGACTGCCCAAAAGGTCCTTATTAGATCCATCTATTATCCTTACAAGTTGCAACAATCTCTGACATACTTTTGGATACCAAGCAATGATTATTGAGGCAAATGATTATTTTGACATCAGTAAAGACAGCTTTCCTTCTTTTTAGCCCTTTCACATATAATTCTGGTAGCCTGATTGACTTCTTCCTTCTTAGAGCATTTTAAACGGTACCCATTTTATTCTTCTAGACATTTTACAAAAGGACTTGATATTCTTCTTCTTTTCTTTATATGGCTACAAACTTTAGATAACAGTTGACAGTCTAAATTATGCAAGGATGAGAATCTGAAAGAGGAAGGTGTCTATATTTTCGTGAGTATGTGCTAAAGCCTAAGATAAATATAGTTTTGAATACCAAGCCATAATCATTGATGCAAATGGTTATTTTGATGGTAAATACAAAGTGGTTTCCTTCTATCCCTTTTGTAAATAAGGTTTCTATTTTAGGGTACCCAATTTGTCAACTTCATTTATAGATTTCACAAAGATAAATGATTTCATTTATTATTGGTCATTTCATCCAAAGTACTCATCAACAAATTACAAAGGCCTCAATAACTAACAGCAGAAAATTGGAAACAAAATCAACAGACTTAGTAAAAAGTATGTATGTCCTTAAAATAACACACTTGGAAGTCAAACAACCATGCACAAGGCAGCCAACAAACCTCTAATAGATACTATTCTAAGAAAAATTTGTAGAATTACAAGTAATATCAACTCTTCATATTTAATTAAACACTTGCCTTGAATGTCAAGCATCCCCTGATCCTTTAGTCACGTTCCCAGTCTGGCTTAACAACTCAATAAAGGCATTAAACACATCCATCTGCATCAGAATTAACAAGAAGTTGAAATAATAAAATACAAGAAAATAGCATCATTCATCTAAAACTTAAATATAAGCAAAATATTAATACTTTAACATTTTCCTCTCACTCTTTAAACCTTTCTATCAGCCTTGGACAAGCCTGCAAATTAGATTCCATGCAAACTTAGAGCTCAAATGACAAGAATAAATTATGATTCCAATGAAATATTTCACTTATCAGATAAGAATATTATTCTCTAGGAGTAACTAATGAATGAAAAAGATACTATCTTAAAACTGTGATCATACTCACCAAGGTATTTACACAATTGTTGTGTCCAGTAATTAAAGTAATTAAATAATGATAAAAAAAATTGTTGATCTAAAGATGATTGTCTTAATTGCACAAAGAAAGATGTGAAAATTCAAAATCTCCAAGCACCGTGTAGGTTATACTTGACAGTAGCATAAGTGAATCAATCTTTTGTTCGTAGGATATGTTGTAGACAATATATCTTACTATTTTTACAAAATCAATACACAAATGAAGCTCATGACCTCAACTTGCATGTGTCAATACGTGGACTTTCTATAGGGAACATATTATTGTCTTGAGAACTACTGTCATGTGTTGCCAAACCCTCTTCCATTCTACTAACTGCCCAACTATTATACTACCCTCTTACCCTTCCACTTATTGTTATCTGATCTTTCATTTCTTTGAAGGACTATCATTCTATAACATGGCTTCCTTTGCATGTGGATTGTCCCTTTATTCCATGAGCACTCTATACTTTTATGAGTTCTATCATACTTCATGGCACCAAATGATAACAAAGACTCTTGAAAAATGGTTTAAAAGACTTAGTTAGGACTGTTATATGACTGTCCCTAGTTCAATGTCATTGAAAATGCTCATAATGTCATTTGATGTGGACTATGAAATGACTTAGTATACCCTTGGTACCCTCCTTAAAGACTGTGAAATGGTGTGATGAGCCACACAATGGGATACCTAAAACAACTTCATGCTCTGGATAACAGGGGTCCAAGAGTGTGATGATGTTTATCTACTTAAACAACCATTATAAAATTTCTGAGTTAAAATCTTATAAACTAACATTCTATAATTATAAAGATTTTAACTTAGTAATTTTGTAATTTGAAGAGATTTTAAATTTATGGAATAAAATATTAAGAACATATAGAGAAGATCCACGCCCAATAGGTGTAAAAAGATTATGGTATAATACCATTGACATGCAGAGGAATTAAAGGTATGGATTTGAAGCCATTGTCATGCAAAGGCAAATTAATGAGTGGATTGTAGAAAGATTTGATTCTATGTAAAATAGCTCCCAGAATAATACCGTAAATAAATTCTTAACCAGAGATATGACATATCCAAAGAACCATTGGAAACATTACCATCTAAAAATTTACAATACCAAGAAATTTAGATTAAATTTACTTACCTGAGTCTCCAGTCATTCCTCATGATTCCTTCAACCTGGATACCCAACTACCTACCCTTGTTATCACCATCTAATCCTCCCATGAAAGTATTCATATTCATAAGAAGAAGAAGAGAGAAAAGTAGAGCAAAACGAATGAATGGAATCAAAACCCCTTCCTTCTCAAATCTTTTAGGCATTTCCATTTATGAAAAGTGATCCCCCAATAGAGAAAAAAGAAAAATCCAAACAACTTCATGCTCTGGGTAACAGGGGTTCAAGAGTGTGTGAACATAACTTTTCTTTGTGAATCGACAAGCAAATTATTGGAGAAATCATCGTCATAATGGTTGTGAATCGACAAGCCGCATAGGAACCTATCAACGCAAACTATGTTTTGTTCTTTGCACGCATTAGAAGTGCCCTAGCAAACAACAGAACATGCAAAATGTAGAATGTACAATGAAAAATATAGTGACGAATAAAGGGCACACGCACTGACAAAATAATATTTTAAACCATTACCTGTTCAAATCTATGACACAATGCTTGAATAGACTGGGATCTGTAGGAAAGAATGTCAATGCCATTTGAAAACAAGTTATTTAAACCCTCTTCTTTGTCCTAGTAGCCGTTTCACCTTGTTATGATGCCTCCATGAAGAGAAACGTTCACCACATATGTATCCCAACATGCAAATCACACATTCCTGTCTGCAAAAAACAACAGAATAGGAATTTAGGTTTTGCCCATATTCCCTCCATGAAAAATGCGAGGGAAATCAAAACATTATAATTTGTCCATTTTCCCTCCACGAAAAATGCCTCAAAAATCAAAACTTACCCACTTTAATATCATATTGTGACTAATTATTTAGTCATTTTTATTTGTGTGACTAAATAATTTATTTAGTCATTTATTTGTGTGACTAAATTTATTTGTGTGATGATCAAATTAGTCATTTATTTAGTCATTTATAGCTGTGTTGCAAAAAATTAGTAGAATTTAGTCATTTTTAGTTGTCCTGACTAAAAGTTTTAGTCATGTAGTCATTTATTTGCCAAAATTCTACTAGTGTCTAAGGCTTCATCTAACATATCAAAATCATTACTACTAAATAGCTCATTGAATGCATGAAGTTCTTGAAGAAAGAGATCCGATATAATCGCATAACTTACTTTCTCCAAGATTTAAGGATAGAAGAGAGAGAGATATAAGAAGTAGAGGAAATATGATGACAAGATGGTAAATGTTGATTAAGGGATAGAAGAATAATGAAGTTTTGTTTTTGTTTTTGTTTTTCTAATCTAAAAGGAAAAGTAAAATGTTTAAGTGTTTTTTTTCTGTACTAAACACATAAAGTTTGTAAATATAAACAAGTATATAATCAATTAATCAACTAATTAGACAAAAATAAAGAAGCTTTGCAAGAGCAAGATGTCAAGCTCACCAAAATGTTATGTGGAAAATGAGATCTAGACTAATCAATGCCTCAACCTAGGTCAATCTTCCTCCACATGACATTGGAACACAAGCCTACGAAGACTTGGTGCTTGGTTGTTGTCCTAAAGGGAGAACCAAGTTGTTCGGGGCTCTATTCCTTTATTGCAAAGACAAAAAGATTGATGACTAGTGAATTGATAAAGCTAAGTGATATAAAAACCTAATTGATTATCTGAGAAAATATACAAATGATTGTCACAGTTTTCAGAAAACAAAGGTGGAAAAGACAAAAATAGATCGAACAAAACCTAGAACCAGAAATGGGGGCAAACTGGCATGACCTAGGTGTTGGGAGCCTAGTCCTAGGGTTTCTACGCAGACTGAATTATGTTCGATGATCTATATACCCATTCTTTTGTCTTCTTGTCGCTCTTTGTTGTCTAGAATTTCCTATTGCAACCTGCACATATAAAAGAGGGAAAATGTTTGTGGCTATATAGAATTTTGCCTCAGTCAAACCCTCGTTTTGGTATTCCTACCTCATGAATAGCCAGATCAATAATAATAAATAATGTGTGCTAAAAAATCTCAAGTGTGTCTAAGATTGTGATGAGAAATGACAAACAAATCAATAATCAAAACCCTACTCAAGTGTGTTAGATTGGATTCCTATATGCCTTAATCAATAGTATGATAATCAACCCAAGAGAGATGCCTTACTCAAGGGAAATAAGCTTCAGATCTGCAACTTCACCTCAAAGAAGTAGAGAGAGACCAAAGCTTGGAGGCAAGAACAAGCTGAAACCATACCAAATCGCGATGAAGTGGTACAAGCTAATCATTAGTCAGTGATTCCAACCATTCTTCAATCCTCTTGAAGCTTCAATCAAAGATAGCAAGTAGACAAATAGATTGTCGTAGGGCTTTTCCAAAATGCAAAGCCAATGTTCATTCTGGCAGAGCAACGTTGTAGAATTCACATCCCCCTTCATAATGGAAAAACCATTAGTTTAAATAGAGAGTCATAGGCAAGATTTAGGGCATAGGATGACAATTGTTTTGAATTTAGGAGTCGTTTAAGCTCACTCACAAATGTCAAAATCGAGGTCACGTCATCCAAAGCAAAGATTGACCTTAAGAGTCCTCTGCAATCTCAAAAGGAATGAGTAGGACCCTAGCGCTAGGCGCTAGTGTCGTAGCAGAATCAACCCAAAAAGTGGTCATTTCTTCATAACTTAACCAAGACCCAAACACCATTCACGGTTTCGGCGTGCGAACATCGATAAAGGTTTAGGTAACATAAATCATATCTCTTGAGTTGAGGGTAAGGCCAAGGCTAGAAATGGTCCTAAAATGGACTAGGGGAGTGGACACTAAAGCGAGTGCCAAATAGACTGTGAAATTATGTTTGTGTCATCAAGGAGCACAATTTACTACGCTACAGGGTCATAGAAAAAAATCAGTAGATTCAACAACACATACGAGCATTCAAAGCTAGATTACAATGCACTAGAGACATAAAAAAAGCAAATCAAGATCCATCTAGGCATTGGAATCTCACCAATAGGAGACAAACAACAAGTGACCCTTCAGGTCATATAGTCATCTCAACAACAAGTGCCATAGAAAGAACAAGATAAATCAAAAACAACAATAGGCCCCTGATCAGGCCAGCTGCTCTTCACGAGGTCCTTCTCCCAAGCGAACAAGACAACCCTCGGGTCTCACCTCCACTCGATTGGGTTTTTCCACGAGAGCAAGAGTGACTTGGGGGTCGCCAGAAGCAAGGAGAGGGTCCATGTGTTGCATTGAAGTTGACTCATCCACGATTGTTCCTATGTCACATTTCAAGGAGTACATATTCGACAGTCTCCCTCTTTGCATGAGATCTCTCAAGTGGAAGCAATGGTAGAGGACTCCCCTCTCCTCTCTCCTCAATCTAAGGATTTAGATCATGATGTATCCTGGATGTTTGTCCAAAGATGGAAGAGAGTTCTTCCCAAATTTATTTTTGAATCCCACACTAAGATCAAGGGTGTGGATTGAGAGGATAGGGTCCAGCATTGTGTAGGATGCTGACCCTTGGGTGTTGTGTGTTTTGCTAGGTTTTTGTTCTATTGTGGCAGCAGGGTTGTAGTTCTGTTGTTCATCTTTTGGTGGCCATTGCCTTGGCTTGTAAAAGGTTTCAAGTCCTTTCAAAACTTGTTTGTTATGGGTTTATAGTCCCTTCAAAACTAACTTATCTTAATCCAAATAATCATGGAGTCATAAAAGATCTAACCCACAAAAGTCACAATGCAACATTGAAACTACTACAAAAATTATGAAACAAGAATGTCACCTTAATAAGACAAAGCCCTCATATCCAAATGAAGTATGGACCTTCTCCAAAAGATATCCTTAGATACTTGATAACTCAGTTCTTATCCTTCTCGAAGCTATGATTCACCTCTTTTCCAGGCAAATCCAACACCTTCATCCCCTCCCCCCAGAAAAAAAAACTTCCAACATCTCCTTATTCACCCACCTACTTTTAAGCATAATGGTCTAGCACAACTACCAAGTCAACAACCTTCATCTCTCTCAAACGTTCTTCTAAATGAAAACCAAAGCCAACAAAACCAAACAACCACAATAACTTTTTTCCTTGAGACCAAAAGTCACCCCAAACTTCAAAGGGTCGACAAAGAGCCATCAATGTGAAGGTCAGGTGGATTCAATGCATATAGACCTAGATAATCCTTCCATTTTCCAAGCTTCTCATCAACATGAAAGTGGTTTCACAATCATCAAATTCAAAACTTAGGGAACATTAGAACTTAGGAACACAAGTCCCGAGGACTTAAGAAAAACATTAGGTCCTACTCACATAGCATATCGACACTATGGACTATAACACAACTCAAGAGACAAACCAAAAATGATGAAAAATAAAACATGACAAATGTTAAAGAGATCTCGCAACACAAGACTTTTCTCATGAACTTGTACCCACCACTATCTAGTCCTTCGACAAAAAACTCATGCAAAACTTAGTTATTGCACCATTGCACTCTAATTGAGTGTAGAATGATAATAATGATCCTTGCATCAATCAACATAGATTACATTAGCAATATAGGCACATGTTATACATAGATGAAAACCATCATTAGTGAATACATCAATACCTTTTATTGAAAACATAATTAAATGTAAAATTATACATTATAGATGAAGCTAAATATGATGCAGCCTCCATGGCTATGCTTACCAGGTCAATACCAGAAAACATGCCAAATAATTTGCTAATATAATTAATAAATTAGAACATGAAACACATCTCCATTGCAAAACTAAATGCATGAAAATGTGGTTATGACAATGGGATGGACAGTGTGGAAGAGGTGTGATGATGAATAATGTAAGAAGGGGCTTGGGAAGATGGGAGAAGAGATGCATCAATAAGAGGGCTTGATGAATTTAACCTTCGACCTATACCTCTGAGTACTTCCATTTTGTATGATTTTGTCATAACATATTTTGAAGAGCATCACTAATTTGGAAGGATTAGCATGATTACCCATCTTAACAAAATATGCTCTAAACATTTAGGTAGAAAGAGCAATATCTCTCCTATCCTAACAAAACAGGCATTATGGTCAAATGAGCCCTCATTAAGGTAAACAATAGTGTTTAGGTTTTCAACAATGAGTTTCTCAACTTGATTCATAGTCATGTTAGGGTTTAACCTAGAACTCCTTAGTGGAAAGTGAGATAGATTGAGACACTAGCATACAATCAAAAGATCAAGAAAAGAAAAAGTAATGAAAACAAGGAAATATTTAGACTTAATATAAAACTCAAAAAATTAGAATTATTGGAACATAAAAAATCAAAAAATAAAACAAAACCCTAGGGGAACTAGAGTGGTTCTATGGATCATTTTCACCAAATGAAGAGGAAATAAAAGATTGCCCTCTTCCAAACTTATGTTAATCTAATATTAAATGAATGGTTATCAAATAAATTAAACCCTATATTTACCATAAAAGAGTTGAGTCACATACAAGATAAGTGAATGCTAAATCGAAATGAAGAGGTTAAAGAAAGCTTAGTTCATTTAATGAAGGTGAAGTGTTGATGTGATGCAATTCATTTATTGAAGGTGAAGTGTTGATGTGATGCAATTTTGTTGATGTTGCACTCCTAAATTGTTTTCCAACTACTCGCTTCATATTTGAATTATCTACTTTAGAACAAATGTATCATTAAATCCCACAAAACAATTGGATGGGATCACATGTGTGATTTTGACCTAATATGTGTTATTGTCCATGATTATCATCTCCTCCTAAATTGTGTCTTTGCTACAATACTTGAGTTGGAGTTAAGACGACATTAATGAACGCCTTTTGCAGCTTATTATGCTAGGATTGAAGTTCCCAATTTTTTTTACCAAAGTAAAGCCTAGTGTTGTCATTCACAATATATGTATAAAAATAATTTGGATGTCAGATGGAAATGACTAATGCTCATTAAAATGCAAGGATGTTTTAATCTAAAATGCTCTTGTTATGCTCTATAATGATGTGAATGAATGCTCTCCAAAAAAGTGAAAATGACTTCAAAATGTCCTAAGATGTCTTTAAATTTGCAATCATTGGTGTTAGTTTGAAAGTTTTACACACAAGACAATGAACAATGATTGAATTTCAAATGGGATTGTTCTTAGTGAAAGTAATTAGGCTTTGGACAAGGTAGAAGAGATAATGCTAGGAATTTTGTTTGGGGACAAGATCGCAAAGATTGAATTGACTAAAAGGTTGAGATAAAGTTGGGTTTGATTCAAGACGATAAAGAAAGAGTGTTAATGTGTTTTCTACTCTCTCTGTGTGTTGTGCACAAATATGTGTGTTGGGGACAAGATCGCAAAGATTGAATTGACTAAAAGGTTGAGATAAAGTTGGGTTTGATTCAAGACGATAAAGAAAAAGTGTTAATGTGTTTTCTACTCTCTCTGTGTGTTGATAAAAAAAGAGATTGCATACTTTTAACACTTTCCCCCTTCCCTTATATATATATATCAACTAGTATAGATATCTTAAATGCATCTATCTAAAAGACATTAAGAGATATCTATGGGTGTTTGGTGTTTTTTAGATAGATATCTTGATATCTTTTATATACAGTTTTAATAAATTATTTTCTCCATATTTTAAGTACATAACTATATCAATAATGCCAAAGTTTTATTATTTATTATTAAATAATATATTTTTGAAAATATGTGTTTTTGTAATACACTTCAAGTTAAATCCTACCCTATATTTTTATTTATTTATTTATTTATCTTCTTTTTATTTATAAAAGTTTTTTTTAATTATTTTTAAATTTGTGTTTAGAGGAAGTATATTTATTATTAAATAATATGTTTATTATTAAATATTAATACTTTGACGTGTAAATGACTATCAAATTTAACGTACTTTGTGTTAACACACTCACGCCATTACCCTCTACATATTACTGTCATCATGGCTTAAATTTGACAGTAGACCTTGCTTGTCAAACATTTTTTTCATAATAGTTATCTATTCAATGGTGCCTTCAAAATACTATGACATACTTTAGTATAAGTAAATTATATAAAAAACAAATAAATATGTCATCATAATCCTATATAAAATTTTACAGTTTGTCCAAAATCTCTCCTTTCATATGATACGGTCTTTTTAAAATTTTGATTGTATTCTACAGCAAAAATACCTAAATACTGCTATACAACTGTCAAATTTAAACCCTGACTGCCATTGTGGAATGTCTCTCCCCATAATTAAGAGTTTTATGAACACTGGAGCCTTTACAATCTCTTTTTGTCTGGGCAAATTTTTAAAATATAAATATAATGTTATATACAATTTTTTAAGTTACATCTACTGCCCACAATTTTTGTAAATATACTCAGGCTATTGCCACCTCTTTTACTCCTGTAGGTTACACCTCTTGTCACAGGGAACAATTATGATAGTTTCGGCTTAATAGGTGAGATAGTTCCAACGGCTGAGATAGTATAGTATATGTGCATTTAAGGTCTAATATTTTTAAAAGTTTAGTACTAGTAGTTGAGACTTTAAAGTTGTTAGTGTTACTATAGGTACTAATAATTGAATGAAATGTGCCTTTTAGATTTAAAAGGCAACCAATCATGTGATGCCACATCAGCCCACCAACAAAACATGACTTAATGCACACCTATTGATCTACCCTTTTTTGGGGGGAACTATTTGACACCTCAACAAAAAGCATGCTGATGTGGCATTATATTTGATGATGTGGCCCTAAAACCTTAGTTATAAGTAGGGGCATTGCCAAGTAAACTACTATAAAAATTTTGGAGTGATTCGAAATTTCCAGGTATGATTTTGAGAGGTGTGAAATTAGGGTGCTCCACTAGTGAGTCCTCTCCCCTACACTATGATTAACGAACTATGCGTGCACGGAAAACTGCACCAATGATATCGTTGATATTAGCGTAAATGACATTTTCAGTGTAACACCTCGAACAGGTTACCAAAATGCAGACTGAATTTTTTTTTTTTATTTAACAAGTTCCAGAAAAACAAAAACAGTGTACAATTTATAATTTAGTGGCATCAAACATTTTGTATCACTCAGAAAAGCTAGTGGAAAAACTATTTATCAATTTTCGACATCAGATTTCCACAGTCCATGATAATGTAACAAAATGCTTCTGGGTTAAACTGTGTGAAAATATTTTTCCCTCAACATTTCGGATCACACTATATGATCCATCATCATCATTCTATTCTCCTCTCTTGCTTTCTTTCTCCTGATGATGGATCATGTAGTGTGATCCGAAACGTTAAGGGAAAAATATTTTCACAGTTTAATCCAGAAGCATTGTCAGTGTTTCTGATCTTAAAAGCTTTAAGTCGTTTTTGGTGGGTTGCAATGTCTTCCTTATTAAGATTATTCATATTTCATAAAAAAAATTGATTTTCAGAGCGGCTTCTGCAGTGTATTAAATTGCAATATTCTTTCTGGGTTAGTGTTTTTTTAAGGTTCCAGAGTTTCTGGACTCCGTGCTGGGACCAACATCCAAGGAAAGGATTAAAGGCAATGCTAAAAAGAAATAGAAAGGCTGAAAAAATTTATAAAAAAAAAGACTACTACTTCATCAAATATGTTGTACAAAAAAGAAAACCCATCACAAACAATTCTATAAATAAACTCCATAGGCATTTAACAAATATGCAAATTCTTATAGGAACAGCTGTTCAAATAACTGCAATAGGCAGTTAACAAAGGCAAAAATATGTACGTTGAATAAACCGTAAAAAGATTGATGTGGGTTTCCTTCACGGTTTCACCAATGCGACAGTTGAAAAAAAAGCATCAAAAGATAAAAAAAAGTCTCTAATGCATGTGCTCATAAAAAGTGCCAACAGCATGCAAATTTATAAGTAAATCCAATCGGCAGTTAACAAAAGTAAAATGATCAGTTCTGTGGATGTTGAATAACCTGTTGAGATTGATCTGGGTGTCTTTCAACAATCATACGTTTTAAAATCGTGTCATAGGATAAAAGTCGAATGAATGTTACTCATATTCAAATGTGGATCGAATTTTGCCCCTATTGTATGGCTTTCCTTCAGCCAAAACTCTTTGAAATTTCATAATTACTCAAAAGTAAATTGAATTCCAGCACATATGTCAACTTACGGCTTTAATGATCAAGTTATCTACCTCTAAACATAAAATGAGCTTCAGAAGTTGGGAAAAATATGTAAGTCACAATACAACAGAAAACAGTTTCAAACTCCAGATATCATGTTTGCTGGAATCAGGATTGTTCCCAGATAATAGCACAATACTTATGAAAGGTCACAATACATCAGAAAACAGTTTCAAACTCCAGATATCATGTGTTCTAAAATCAGGATTGTTCCCAGAGAATAACACTATTTATGGAAGTGTGTAATTAGTTTGTTTCAAGTACCTTGTCTAATCATCCAAGACTTTGGAAAACGCTGGGTTTAAACAGCACACACTAAGCTTTGACTTGCTTAGGTGGCTGGTGGACCTTTTCTCTTGCTCTGTTTTGTTAATGTGTCAATAAGAGAAGGGGCCCACCAGCTACCTAAGCAAGTCAAAGCTTAGTGTGTGCTGTTTTAAGCCCAGCCTTTGGGAAAAAATTGAAACCCTTCTATGTAACTATTAATTAATGTCAATTACAGTCATGCCAACTATCCTCTCAAAATAGAAATATAATTATCATCTTTTAAGCACCTCCTGAACCAGTCTATATTGCAACCAAAGAATTATTTTTATGTGCTCAAATTTGGGCCAGAAAAGAAAATCTCAAATAATAACGAATGTTTAGTGCACTGCACTGCAAGCATCTTGTCAATCTGATGAAAATTGAAAGATGAAGTTAGTGCTCAATCTAGGATTTCAACCGGGAATATCTTAGAACAGAAACCTGCAAATGCCGCACCCACTTTCCCAGCACATCTTCAAAAGTAAATTCTATGAAGCAGTTCTAGGGAAGGAACTACTAGTAGTTTTGAATGTTTCGGTACGCATCCAACGAAAGATTTTAATAAAAACAAATTTATGACATTGAGAATTTGTAGCAACAACATCACCCTCACTCCCTTTCTTACACACTAATTTGTTTTCGTGTAGAACTTCATTTGAAAAACAGGCACAGGGATCACAGAGTAGGACATTCAAATTAAACCCACTGTCCAAAAATTAGAAAGCAAAATACTTTCCCTCTAATTTTGTAGTGAGAAAGACGTTAGCAGAAGTCTTTCACAGTACAACTTCCTTCTAGCTGGAAATATATAACACAGGACATTCAGACAGTTAAAACCATAAGTACACCTTATTCTATTTTACCATAGAGCAAGGTGAATGAACCTAATGTTCTTTGAAAGATAACTGCTACGGTCCTGAATGGAACTTGAATAAAATCACACAACCAGATTCCTATTGAGTGCAACACAGACAATCTGGATTACAAAAGACACATCATATTGGGGATCTTAGAAATACAGAATCACTTTGCCATCATCACTTTGACAAACTCCTCATAGTTGATCTGTCCATCCCCATCCACATCAGCCTCCCGAATCATCTCATCAACCTCTTCATCAGTAAGCTTTTCACCTAGATTTGTCATGACATGACGTAGTTCAGCAGCAGATATAAAACCATTTTGATCCTTGTCAAACACCCGGAATGCCTCCTTAAGCTCTTCTTCAGAGTCTGTGTCCTTCATTTTTCGTGCCATTAGATTTAGGAACTCGGCAAAGTCAATGGTACCATTGCCATCTGCATCAACTTCATTTATCATATCTTGAAGCTCTGCTTCAGTCGGGTTTTGACCAAGAGAGCGCATAACTGTTCCAAGCTCCTTTGTTGTGATACATCCTGCAACCACAATAATTTATCAATGAAATCAGAAAACTATAAAATGCCATATAAAAATAGCTTCCCTGCCTCGTGTTACTGAAGTAATCTGGAGACTAATGTTCCCTTATTAGACATTGCCAAAACACCTTCCACCATACCAAAATTTAACAAAATGACTTTGAAAGGGGAAACAAATTAAGACAGAAGCCAAATCCTGGTACACAAAAAGTAATAAAAATACTAATAAATAGCAAGCACGTATTTTTATTACTAAAGACTAATAAATAACAATGCCAATTCTATAAGTAACGTACACCGTTTTATAATATAACTATTGCGTTGACTAGTCATTTTTGTAAATGGAAGCCTCAGTTCATCCACCACATTAGGCAAGAAGAAGAAATTATATCAATGCCCACAGGTGACCAAAAGAATATCAGGGAGTCAAAAACTACAACTAATTACACTAGGAAAGTACTAGGGTAAAAATAATGCCAATTCTAAGCAATGTAAACCATTCTATAGACATAATTACGAGTTTTCATTTTTCTAAATGGAAGCCTATGTTTACCCACTCCATTGGGCAAGAACAAAAAATATATTGATATCCACAGATAAGTATCGATGAATCAAAAGCTACAACCGATTACAATAGAGAAGTACTAGGGTAAAAACACCCGAGGTTATGAAAAGTAACTAACATTACATACTAAAGAAAAGCAATCATAAAAAGACCAGTAAACCCTAAAGTGGTTAAAATCCTCAAACATAAGAATCAAATGTAAGTACAAACGGCCTCGTGCAAGATGTACCTTTATTTGTTAATATTTGTTTGTTTTTGCTCACTTTGTCTACTAATGATGTCAACAGGTTAACACTAAATTAAATAATTCATGGACCTAAACTCTTCGGTACAAAACTTGGAGCTTCAATATTATATTGTAGCAAAGAAACCGAATATTATAAGGGCTTAACACGGGGTAAATCTAGGAAGTAATATAAGTGCTCCCAGAGCCTGCATACAATACTATGACTTGAAACATTGAGCCTATAACTTGATCAGACACAAATACTAGTGTGCAAGATGATGTATTTTGCATGGAAGTTGACAAATAACTTTATCCTGATCTGTCTCTATCGTTACTCATCTCAATGATCCAGTTCCGATCTGCACATTTAGTCATTCATCTGGACAATTCCATACCCAAGTTGAAGATCGACTAGATGTGCAGATCGAATCTGGATCATGGACATAAGTAACCCCAAACTTTTAAATTTAAAATTTTTTAATTTGAGCCCATGTTTACCTCTCTTACTAGCTGTTATGATCCAACTAAAGTGCAACTTATTTCAAATTGCATGCTAGGGTGATGTATTTAACCACTAACCCTACTGGCTAATTCATCTAGATCATCAAGGATTATCATGGAAGGATTCATATGAGAGCATCAAATAGCAATGTATTTGTATTATCTGCTTGCATCATCATCCTTGGCATACTACATGCTTGCCTGCAGTCTTTGATCTTGGTTCATCGTCGTTGAATCGGTCCTCCTATGGGTCTGATTGAGAACATGACCCTCGCAATCCAGCAGATTTCCCAAAGGTGTTTGTAAACACCACCTGTTTCTTTCTGTAGTACAGACATAAGAAGATCGAGGCAAATTGTTTTCTTTCATCAGATTTCTACCAGTTCAGGTTTGTGTCAGTTCAAGTTCAGGTTCAGGTGCAGAGATCAGTTACACAGGCACGGATCTTAACAAAAGTGAAGCACAGTTAGTTTGCAAATTCTATGACATTCATCGGAACAGAGCCCTAATTTTCTGTGCATTGGCAAATACATTTTTCACATCTTCAGCAGTATATTTCATCATCAAACCTCGAGCTAAGTATAGCATTTAAATTCACTTATTTCTACAATTATTTCAGTATTTAATTATTTCCAGTCCCAACTCTTATATCCAGGTTGATTATTTATTTAATTGCTTTGTTTATTTTATTAGTCTAGATTATTTATGTGAGGTGGTACTTTCCCTTACAATCATATATGAGCCAAAAGCCAGATGCCACCTCACTCTCCATCACAAGTAATCATTTATGGGCAAGAGTGTGCAAATCCGTCATTTTCACCCACTATTTTTGTTCTATATATTGACCGTTTTAATGAGTATATTTAGGCACTTCAACTTTTAAAGAAAAAAATATGTTCTTTTGGATGCTGGAAAGCATTACAATAAGGATAATTGCACGATTTAAGGCTTGGAATTTGTGATTATTCAAAATAAACATTCTATTGTTGTAGCAAACTGAAACCGTTTCTCCAATTCTCCCAGCCAGTGTCAAAGGGCCCCCTACCTAGTAAAGTTGGTTGGGTAACCGGTAAATATCTCATGAGCAGAACTATTCTCTTGTGAGATTCTTGAGATTGATGCTGTTCTGATATTTACTCATGATGAATCTAATTAGTCTTGTGTAATTGTAGAGTAACAGCAATTTGTGGAAAATATACATGATATTATAGAATGAGGTTTGCTCCAGCCATTGTGGTTTGTATGTCATTACAATAAGGATAATTGCACAATCTAAGGCTTGGATTTTGTGATGATTCAAAAAAATGTATTCTATTGTTGTAGTAAACTGAGAAACCATTTCTCTGATTCTCCTAACCAGCATCAAAGAAGAATCCCCCAAACCTAGTAAATGCCGGTTCGGTAGATATCTCATTAGCAGAATTATCTTCTGAGATTCTTGAGAATGATGTTGTTCTGATATCTACTCATGATGAATCTAATTAGTCCTGTGTAATTATAGAGCTAGAGAAATTTGTGGAAAATACATATGATATTATAGAATGAGGTTTGCTCCAGACATTGTAGTTTGTATGTCATATCTTGCCCCAGAGAGGAGGCACATACATCAAAAGCAATGTGCTTATAATTGGAAAATAACTTGATTTAATTGCATTTTTTTGTATGCAACCATTCCTTACAAAAAGTGCAGAAGCCAAAGCTGTTAAGTAATTTTGCCATGTAGCGCTTGTCATCCTCAACGCCAATGATAAATTTACATTGTCTTCACTTTTATGCATGTAATCTCTTATATGAAGTATTTAGCCAATGGTTCTTGTGTCACTCAACACAAAGAAAAAATTTTACTTTCTTCTGTTCTATGATTGCATAAGACTGAATGAAATATAATAGACTAAGTTGTGCCTTTCCATGATTTCAACAACAACAAAAAAATCCCTCTTAAATGTGAAAATGGGTTGATGCATTCACTGTCAATAAAATATCCCTCTCAAATAGTGTTTAATACTAGCTTGTCATGCAAAAATGAATAACCGACTTTTCCTTCCTTAAATTGTGAGACCAACTGACTAAATAAATACAGGAAGAATGAAGGACCTAACCTATCTCTTAAGGGCTATGTGGCCACCAAAACCAAGCCACTTGCTCAGGAGGAAAAGTAGTAATGATTTGCTGCAAAATGATCAGCAACCTGCAAGTGATATGTTATATGTTTTAATGGAAATACCAATTTCATTAGGGACATCCACGGGTAGGTTATACAGGAGACATCAACTTACACAGGAATTATATCATTCCCAAACAGGCCTACTTGGCATGATACTCATAAGTTTTGTTTTAAGTAAACTTTAAGTTATCCATACAAATAACTATGAAATGACAGAAAAGAGATTCTTACTAAATACACTTGAGAACATCCAGTTGACTATAAGAGATAGATATCCTCCATAGAAGAGCTCATTCTTGCAATCATCATATCCCAACAAATGGTATGTTGCAGATAGAACCAAGACAAGCAAAGCTTCTAGAGAAGAGCCAAAACCTTCCAAGGGTAGAGGAGGGCATATGTCTTAATGGTCTGCTTAGTTGTCTTCTCAATCTTCCAGGTTTGGGTCTTCTCAATCTACTGCACCACTTGTTTCCATCCAAAGTGCATCTAAAGGACACTCCAGATGAACAGTGACTTTAAATCCAAGGAAAGCAAATCAAGCCAGAGTCTCCCCTATGTCAACATTGCATATCCATGATAGATCAAAAATCTGATGGAGAGTAGAGTGAAAAAATTAATCAGTTACACTAGCAAACAACAGAAAGATGAGATTCCAACAGTAGTAAATCACCTGCAAATGGACTTGACAAAGCACCACAAGTGCCATCACAAGGTCCTGCTGGACCATACAGACTCTCCAAACAGAGGAGAAGATGATGAATGTCTGAGATCATCTCAATGCTGCTTCATTAGCATTTCATCCTTTTATATTTCTGTTTCAGTTCCACTTATGTTATAGGCCTTTTATATAGATGATTTTATAAGGAAAGTATGCTCTATAAGCAGGGATTTTATGCCTTTCATATAGTTGTTTTTATTCAGCCTTTACAAGGCAAGTATGCTCTATAAGCAGGGACAGAATTTCTATTGTGCCAGGGAAGGTCCATTGTAATGTCCCTTTTTAGCCACAGCATTGAGTGAGTGCTCTGTCAGTAGTTAGCTAGGACTGAATTTTCAGTTAGGAATGTTTTTATTTGAAATAAGGCAGCTGAGTCTTCAGTTAGGACACAGATACATCTTTGTGTCTTCCAGTGGAGCAGCTGCTTGGTTTTTTAGTTAGGATTGGAATAAAGGTGGACGTGTGGTCAGTTAACTGGTTGGAACTGCCATTGATTGAGGGGACTGCTCAGTTAACTGATAGGAACTAGTAACGATTTAGGGAGTTAGTTGTCAGCTAGCTGCCACCAATTGTAGGATAACTGCCTATGATGGTGGATCACCAGCTTGAGGGAGTATAGGAAGCGCTTGGGGAGAAAAGAAAAAGTATCTTTGAAAATTATAAACCAAAACTCAACTTCAGCTTCAGGAAGGTGACACTGCTACAGCGTAGCAGCTTGCTTAGCACTTGAGGATGAAACCCTTCAGCAGTGAACCTGGTCCTCTTGGGGACAAAAACCTTCAGCAGCAATACGTGTTGCAGAATGATAGCAGTCAGGATTGATACATGGTGCAGAATCATATCAGGATCATGCAGAGAATCCAGCAACAGCAGGTCAATCAATTTGCACACCACAATGTGATAGGGATGTTTCAGATTTCAGATCAGAATGTTGGGCGTTCCCAGTGAGTTGTATTAGATTAGTTGCTCTCTTTCGAATGTATGTGTTTCATAAGATAATATAAAAAAACTCTGTTGTTAGAGCCTTTCTGGATTTGAATTCTGTATATGTTAGTTTAGGACATTACAGTGGTATCAAAGCTGTGATCTTGCCAGCCTATTAAAAACACCAAAAAAAATAAAATGGGAAACACAAAAACAAACAAACATAAATAATCAAACATCTGTACTGCATGTCAAAGACTAATCAAACATCTGTACTGCATGTCAAAGAGTGACAAGGAAACGAGATATCAACAGAGGGAACAGTGAAAGCACAAAATGACACGCGAGAATAGAGAGGAAAATGACAGAATATGAAAGGGTAGATCTATTTCAAGATACCCTGATAGGAATTTGTGGGGACAAGAAAGAATGGCAAAACTAATGGCACAAATGTTACATTTTCAAAGTAGCATGCAAAATCTAGATCATACTAAAACATTTCAAAGAGAGGGAAGTTCAACTTTGCATGACTGACCAGCGCTTAGTCCAACAAGTCTCCTTCAAAAACCCACCATGCCCATGTTTATACAGAAGAATGAAAAACCAGATGCTGAGACAATTACTCCAGGGGAGTTAGATACATTTTTGTGGACTATCCAGAGAAATCATTAGATTCAAGGCTACAGTAACTTTTGTTAACTATTTGGAGATACTTGGGAGGAAGGTTCACAGCAGCAGAAGGCATAGTAGCAACCAAAATGATGAAAGGAGGGACCTGCAACAAAAGCTGAACAAATTAAATGCTCCTACCTTTGATGGCAGCAACAAAATATCTGTCCGTGCATGGTTGCAAAAGTTGCAAATGTACTTTACACTCAGTCCTATGGTCAAGGAAGACCTCATTCAATTCGCCACATTGCATTTGGAGAATGTTGCCTATCACTAGTGGCACCATTGTTTGGTCACACAAGGGCATAGCCTTGTGCATACTTTTGATGATTTCAACCAGAGATTATTAGACTACTTTGAGCAAAAGGATGAGGATGAGTACTTCAAGGAGCTTGCCAAAATCAGATTGCTGACATCAGTAGATTTAAATGTTGCTGAGTTTCGGCAAGTTGTGGTCATGGTACCTAATGTATCAGAAAAGAGAATCACTTCCCTCTTTATCGATGGTTTATTTGAGCCTACCAAAGGTACTATTAGGCGGGCTTTAACACTTGAGCCGTCTGTACTAAGAAGCAAATTTTCATCTCAGCTTAAAGCACCTACTACTGGACAACAAAAAGGTAATTTTCTAAAGGGAGGATTTAATTCATACCCTCATTGAGCTACACCTCAGCCCATTGCAGCAAAAAAGACTAATGAGCAAACTAGAAATGAGCTCAGGAAAAAAAAGTTGTGTTTTCCGTGAAAAGAACATTGGGAGCCTGGTCAAAGATGTCTAAGCAAGGTCTAAGTCCATTACATTGAAGTAATTTCCAATGAAGATGGGATTGATTATGAGACCAATGAATCAAAACAGCAACATGCAACAGATGAGTCGATTGTGGTGCATGAGCTTGAGCAGTTGGTTAGAGAACACCGGCACTAGCGAACGGGCACTTGCAGCTCTTTCAGGTGCACCCTAGTATCACCCATTCAAGATTCGTGGAGAGTTATCCAGACCATGGATTGCTATGCTCATTTCTAGTCGGTCTACCCACAATTTTATTGATGAAGGCACCTTGTGGCAAAGAGAAGATTTGAGGCAAAGGACTTCTTGGGGTTCAATGTGACTGTCGCTGATGGTTTCACTATCCCATGCATCAAGATAATGAGTATGTATGGATTGCTAGGGAAAAATCCAAATTCATCATCCCAAGAAGTTGAAGACCAGATTGATGGCAATTTGTGTAGGTGTACTGAATATCGTCCCTATTGGATGCTTTTCAAACATTTGCATGTGAAAATGATAGAAACTGCAATCACGCAGATAAAATAAGTTGTTGTCTGAAGTTAGAGTTTGACATGGAGGATATTTGTGATAAGGGGCATTCCCAGAAACTCAGTAAAAAGGTTTTTATTCTCAAAAGAGGACCTGGATAAGGATGCTTTCTTTGCACAATTTGTATTCTGTTCTGACAGTTCATAGAAATCAAGGAATAGTGGGAATGGTCAGAGGAAATACATCATCTGGGGTTTATCCCAAATACTTTTGTGCTGTTCTTGTTGACATATCTATTGGAGGAGTTTCAATTTCGGATTTTATGCTACTACTGAAGGTGCATAGAAACCTTTCCTCTAGCTATGAGCCCATGTGGCAGCACCTTGTATGTGTTGCTTCTCCTCAAGTACGCAATATTGGAAGTGTTGCTGGAAATTTGATGATGGCGAATGAACATCCAGATTTTGTTTCAGACTTTGCAACCATTCTGATGGCTGCTGAAACAAGAATGAAAATATGTTCTTACTGCAATGAATTGCTTGAACTGGTTGATCTCGAGCAATTTTTTGGCATGGACATGGATAGGAAGGTGATGACAGAGATACAAATTCCTCATTACTTGTTAATTGTCATCTTTTCAGGCAGAAGGTTGCTAAGAGTGAATGCTCATACTATTATGAATGCCACATTTAAATTGGAGGTCAATCCCCCCAGATAAAACTTTAAGCTCTCCAATCATTGTTTATGGAGGCATCAAGCCATTCTCACAACATGCACAAGAAGTAGAAAAGAAGCTTACAAGGAAAGCCTATCAAGCTCTTAAGGTTTTGGAAGAATGTTTAATGCTTTTGCAGACAGAACCAGTGCCCAATCCTTCTTTGGTCATTCAAAATATTGGTTCTTATTAGTGAATATTTTTCTACAAAGGTATCATCTCTTTATGGCCCCTAAATTTCCCACCTGCCTGACTTTGTTCAGCAGTTAAGAAGGAAATCCAACCAATTTTATCAGGATCCATCAGCTTTGATCAGGAGGGCCCATCAGAGTATCCAATGTCACAGCCATGCCCAACATTATCAGCTCAAGCACAGGTCACAGGGGAAGTAGATTACTTAGACGATTTAAAACATGGAGATGGATTGCATGCAGTTTTCGTTCTTTCAGCAATAGCAAATGGAACTATCAAGGAGATAGACCCTTCAAAAGCTCTTTCCATGAAAGGCGTTGTCGTCTCTCTCTGCCAATACAATTGCTGCAGATTGCTATTGCAATCTTGTTAGTCATTATAAGCTAGCTTTTACATCTAAACAGGTTCATTACGATGGACAAGCTGTGGGGTTAATTGTAGCAAAGACAAAGTCCATTGTAGACATAGCTGCAAAGCTTGTGCATGTTATATATACAGATGTAATGAAGCCGATACTCACAATTGAAGATGCTATAAAGGACAACTCGTTCTTTGACAGCAGAGCTTTTTCACTTCCAGAAAGGAGAAGTAGATACTTCATTCAAATCTGATGAAGTTATTGTTGAAGAAGAAGTTAGTATAGGTCATCAATACCATTTTCATTCAGAATCACAAAGGTCCTCATGTATTCCTGGTGAGGAGGATTGTATTACTGTTTACTCGTGAACTCAGAACCCTTCACAGGTACAAAATTTGTTGCAGTAGCCATGAACAGACCACAACGCAAGGTAAATGTAAATATAGCTTGTGTTGGACATGCTTATGGTGCCAAGTTAAAAAGAACACCACCAGTCGAAACGGGACGTGCAATGGTTGCTGATAAACTCTAAAAACATGTTCGTCTCTTGCTTGGTTTAAATACAAATGTACAACTTCTTGGTGGTTGGAGTCCATACTTGTGCAAATACAAAGTTGCTGCTCAAAGGAATGGTCAAATTACAGTAAATCAGATGTAAGTGTTCAATAACCAGGGAGCTTACTTTGATTTTAAGGATCCAGATTTGAGTTCAATCCCACTATTTATTGATGGGGTATATAACATTGGCAACTGGAAAATCTAAGGGAAAATAAAAAAGACTAACTTGCCTACATGTACTGACATGAGAGAGCCATTATCTGTTCAGACAGACAGTATCAGCTTAGCACAGGGAAGAATTACAGCTGGAAAGCATTACCTCTAAGGAAAGTTGTGAAGACGTCCAACAGATTGAAGGTGCTTTTTTGCAAGGAATTGGGTTCATCATAACGGAAGAACCTGTTGACAAGAATGGAAAACTTGTATTGGTCCGAGATGCCATTGTTGTCTGTTGAAGAACCTATTTGCAGAGGATGCTACTTGGGAGAGGTCAGAGATATTTTGCTTGTGGGCAAGCAATTCCAAGAAGGGTGGATTTGTAATGCCCCCTTTTTAGCCACTGCATGAGTGAGTACTCTGTCAGCAATTAGCTAGGACCGAGTTTTCAGTTCGGAATGTTTATGTTTGAAATAAGGCGGCTGAGTGTTCAGTTAGGAAGCAGCCGTGTCTTTGTGTCTTCCAGTTGAACAGCACCTGGGTCTTTTAGTTAGGATCGGAATAAAGATGGGCGTGTGGTCAGTTAACTGGTTGGAACTGCCATCAATTAAGAAGGCAACTGCTCAGTTAACTGATTGAAACTGCCAACAATTTAGGAAGTTAGTTGTCAGTTAGCTACCACGAACAGTTGGATAAATGCCTATGATTGTGGACCACCAGTTTGAGGGAGTATAGGAAGCACTGGGGGAGCAAAGAGAAAGTATCTTTGAAAATTACAAACCAAAACTCAACTTCATTCCAGTTGAACAGCAGCTGGGTCTTTTAGTTAGGATTGAAATAAAGGTGGACAAGTGGTAAGTTAACTGATTGGAACTGCCATCAATTAAGGAGGGAACTGCTCATTTAACTGATTGAAACTGCCAACAATTTAGGGAGTTAGTTGTCAGTTAGATACCACCAATAGTGGGATAACTGCCTATGATCGTGGATCACCAGTTTGAGGGAGTATAGGAAGCGCTGGGGGAGCAAAGAGAAAGTATCTTTGAAAATTACAAACCAAAACTTAGGGATGAAAACCCTCGGGAGTTATACGTGTTGCAGAACGATAGCAGTCAGGAGTGATACGTGGTGCAGAACAATAGCAGGATCACACAGAGAATCCAGCAACAGTAGGGCAATCAGTTTGCATACTGCAATGTGATAGGGATGCTTCAGAGTTCAGATCTGCATGCTGGGCATTCCCAGTGAATTGTATTAGATTAGTTGCTCTCTTTTGAATGTATGTGTTTCATAAGATAACATAAAAAATCTCTGTTGTTAGAGCCTTTCTGGGTTTGATTTCTGTATGTATTTATTTTAGGACATTACACCCATACTGCATATTTACATATTGGAAGAGGGCCTGACATGGGTTTTTTGTTCAATCCCTCTGGTTTTCATGTACGTACTCTAAGCAAACTTTGCACCATAATATAATATCATATTTACCTTAATCAAAGAATTATATAAGATCTAAAAATCCTAAAACCATGCAAAAACTTGAGCAAATCTATTGCCTAAATACAACAATGGCAATTCAAAAACTTACACCTTATACAGCTTCTATTTTGTCAGTAAGAAACATAGATGCAAACACAGAAAGAGACAATATAGCCAAGTAAAATGGACTACACGGAAATATATCTAAAAAGCTTGAGGATTTTTCAAAAGTTTCACCAACTCAATTTTTAGTTTGTATGTGGGGCACTTTACCAGTGGAATGGAAGATTTAGAAAAGTGTGGAATGTCCTTCCTACATTAGAAAGACTTAATTTTAACAGTAATATATATTAGAAAGACTTAATTGTAACCGTAATATATATTATAACTCAAGACAAAACTCAATTCACAAGCAAAACACTTTCCTGCTGGCTTGCAAAATCCTTTCAATCCAGAAAGAACATTGAGATGTAAAATATTTAATCCATAAATGTCCCAAAGAATTAAGAACAAGTGGATAATGGATCTTAAATAGAACATTCTTTCATTACTTTTCATCAACTCGTGCAAAGGGGCAAAAAAATAAAGGCCCAATACCATGCCTAGAGGTTCCTTCTATTGATCACTCATAAAAAGCTTTGGAATGATATTTTTAAATAGTCAAATAAAATTTTGTAGATTGTTAGTATTAAGCAGAATCCAGAAATTTGTACAGAAAAGAAACAAACTTAAAATGAAACTAAAACTATATTTTACGGCATAGCAGATCCTTTGATGTTAACAGCCACATCTTGTGGAAATTGCTAGCATAGATAGCAATATATTACACGAGTACAAAGGACGCAGTACATATCCTCAGAGTAAACTGGGCACAACGTTTATAACTCAATGAGTGTTACAGAACCATATTTGCATGGTGGCTAATGAAAAACTCTGACCAGAAAAAGCATTAAGTGCACGATTAATAAATCCAGAACTATTTTAATTATAAATTCTTGAGGATTGCAAAGTCATCAAAAAAAAAGTATTTTCTGTACTTGGTCGTTGATCTTATCCCAAACATTGTGCAGACGGAGACAACTTAGAAGATGACAACGCCTCAGGAATCTTTCTTTTGTAAAGAGGGTTTGCACTTTGCAGAGCCTTCAAACAGTGCTTCAATCTGTTGCGTTTTATTGATAGTTCAGGACCACACATACATAACAGCTCTAACATATGCCAGTTCCTTGGATGTTACAAGAAAAAACCTTAATAAAATAATGAGTATATCATAATCAAGTAATGCATAAAACAGCTTACTTAACTTTTAAGGTTGTAACATTTTACTCATACTATTACTTGAAGTTATAATGACATTAGTTCTAAAATTTAATCCGTTACTCTGAACCGCAGACAGAGTTTATTAAAGTATTACACCTTGAATCAAACAATTTCCATAATACAATCAATAAGAACCGATGTTAAGTTTCCATAAAAATTTGTATCCAATAGAAGTGGTAAAATGTCAAATCCTGCAGTTCACAACTGCACTGCATCCTTTCTAAAGAGATCTAATATAATATGCCCTGTGTATTGACAAATAGGTCAATCCAATAACTAGATTAAATGTATGATTGAAATAGCAAGGCTAATAACTAGATTAAATGTATGATTGAAATAGCAAGGCCTACTCCAGTCCATCAGCACTCTACTTAAATATCATCCACTTCAATGGTCAAACAATCAATAGCCATTTTACACCTCATTCACAACAAAACGTGGGAAATATTTGTCCTATTTTTATTGGCCAATATTGACCTTTGACTGTTGAAGTGGATGATATTTAAAAATAGCCATCAACTTTAAAAAATCAGCCAAAACAACTATGGGTTTTCCTAAAAGCCAGGATATTTTTGTTAAAGAACTACGCCTTTTGCACAAAAAGCATATTCTGAACTAATTTGACGTTTCACCAAACAAGCACAAAGAAAACACAACCTACATCGCCATTGATACTAATAGCTGCATTTCACCTTCAACTAGTGAAGTGTAAGGGCAGATGTATGAGCACTGCAAGAAGCACCCAAACAAACTTGCGGGAAGCTAGCCTTCCGTGGCATTAGACTTGCTGAGAAGAATTGCCAAACAGATCTACTATCAATGTGGAGCAATTAGCAGAAAAAGCACAAGGATCCCTTTGAATCCCTACTTGTTGAACTGATAAACAGATCCACAGATAAAGACGCAAAAAGGAGTAAAAAAACTATCAGAAAAATAAGCCTATCAAACTCAACAGTTTTGAGTCCCCTGTGAATCCATATGTGGTTGTGATGCTTGTAGAGAAACCTACAGGCTTGAAGACCTCTAGATATTGAAGGGAGAGATTGAAGATCGGAATAATTTTAGTAGACTCTGATGTTCATGCATATCAAACTCTGCGAGATAATGTTGCCTTTGTAAGGTCTGGTTTGATTATGGCCTATTCCATAAACACCATCTAAGATAAGGGAAAAGTTCGTTATTTACCGAAGCCTCGACCGATATTTCACTGGCCTAACCACAAAAAAATCGGTCATCTAAACAATGTTTTTAACAAACCAAACAGGAACTCTTAGCCATAAAGATATACATGTGTATTCTTGAGAATAAAGCTCTTCTCCTAAAACTCTCTATGTTTTTGTTTACATCAACCTACGATTCAGATTACACTCCATTGATCTTTCATCAGGATAAGAAAATAATAAAAGAATTAAAATGAGATCAGAAAAAGATCGATTGCGATGCCAAGGGGGACATATGGAAACCTCTGACATCTGAATTATTTTATTGGCTTTACCTTGCAATGCTTATCTGACTAAGGATCACAAAATGTGCTCCGATAAGCTGATATCAACAAAAGCCTACACTTTTTATCATAACCTCTGTACTCATTTTTATTGACTGTGAAAGCCCTATGTTCATAAGCATATTTGTATTTTCAACTCAATGGATCTTAAGGATTTATAACTTTCAACAGATCCAATCAGAGAAGCTATCATGAGAACCAGTTTTTGGCAACCGATCTATACATAGATAAAAATAATCAAGAACCCACATGACATTCAAATCGAAAATTTTGACAAAATTGAACACAAGGTAAAAAGAGATAAAGAAGTGAAGGATTCTAACCATCTCCATCCTTGTCAAATAAACTGAAAGCCTCCTTGAACTCGGAGATCTGCTCCTCTGTAAGTTGCTCAACCATTTTGCGCAAGTAAAGAATCAAATCACAAAGCTTCCCTTCGCTCTTGTTACTGAGGCGAATGCGGAGTAAGGAAGGAAGGATGAAGCAGATGTGGATGTTAAACGGGGAACCAGTAGCGTGGTCAAACACAATATGTTCTATAAATAACACTCTCCTCGAGACTAAACTTGGAGAAAGACAGAGAATTTGTACGCTTTATGCGGTTTGGGTGTGAGGTTTGAAAGGAATGATAATGATAAACGTTGAAAGTACAATTTAATTTCTTGGTTACTTTTCCTTTTTCCCTTGGAAATCCTGTGCGTTACGCGCTTTGGGACGCGTATTCCGTGGAAAGTGCAGAAAATAGTTGATAGATGCCACCTACCTAGTGCAACCGCACTTGTTTTGTCTACGCTGTGTGCTTTAGCCCCCACAAAAATTAATTATTGGAAATGAAATGAAAGCTTTCAATGATGTCTACGAGACTTAATGATAGAGACAACTTTGCTTTCTACACAACTACTTTCAATTGGTGTTTTCTTTGTACACAAAGACTTTCAATTGGTGTTGCTTCATTTATCTTTCATTCATAGTTATCTCTTTTCTTAATTTTATATAAAATTTATATAGTGGTTGAATTAGTTTCCTCTTTCTAAATATTTAGGTGGACATTCAATGTATTTGATTCATATATCTTTGTAAGCACTCCATGAGGTTCAGGGGGACATTCAATGTATTTGATTCATATATCCTTGTAAGCACTCCATGAGGTTCAGGGGGACATTCAATGTATTTGATTCATATATCCTTGTAAGTTTGAGACACTCCATGAGGTCATGGAATGGAACTCTCTCTCTCTCTCTCTCTCTCTCTCTCTCTCTCTCTCCATTTATTATGTATATCCTTGTATGATCACAATTTCATGCAACAACTTAATTTCAATGCATCTCATGCTGCAATATGCACTTGTACACACTTCACGTCAAAGTACATTGCACATGAAGATCCTTTTGGCATAATGGTTTTGCACACATTATGCAAGCATTGTTTCCAACAACTCTACACAAGAGAGCATAACATAACCACACATGCACTCTTCAACCACATCATGCAACTTCAAGAGTCTGCACTTTAACTTCAACAACAACATTGTTAGTTCCTATGACCTTTCCACATTGTATGCGACCTACACATGGGCAACATGTGCATGTACACCAATATGTCCATTTCAACACCATACACTTTAGACATGTGGTAACACATGGCCACATAATATAGCCATCCAATTGACAACATATGGGTCTAACATATGTCACTGACTCATCCACATATAAAGCACACTATATACTCATCACACGTAACAATATATTGTAGAAGGCATAGCTAATAGCTTATTGTATAAATACACACCACTATACTATATAAACTAGTCTTTTGGTTCACTAATAAGCCTTGCTGCATTTTGTGGCTTAGCCTAGTTGTACTCTAGAGTGCCTCTAGCAAATCAAGTGTACACAACTTCTCACTGTCTAATTATGGGACCTTGCTTTCTACCATAGCCTCTGTATAATATTGTACACTCATACAACATGAATGAATATAGGACAATATTCTTCATGCAATTGTCGTGTCTTCGCTTTGCTTCAGCCATGGCATTATATTACAATGCTTCCACAACTCAAGCTTTCTGTTTGAAGTAAATCTATTTCCACTAGTTTAGCCATAACTTCCCCTATATGTGAAGTTATCATCTAATCTCAGACAAAAATTAGATCATTAGTATCAAAGCGTAAAGGTTCAATCTCATGCCACACATCATTAGACACCTTTGTTCAAGTTCAAAGCATCTTAATACTCTTCTTTTCTTGACACCATTACATAGAAGAAGAAACCACAAAGCAAAGAAGTCACCAAGGAATTACAACTTTTTGCCATCCTCTTTGGATAATCATAATTCTTCATCAATCTCTTTGGATGAATGAAATCACTTACATGTGGTAGCTCAACCTCACCTCTAGTGGAGCTAGTTTTTGCCACATGCTTTAGAGTCCAAGGGCTTGAGTTTTGACATAACCCAATACAACTCCTTCACAATATAATGCTACATCATTGGACTTCTAGTTTCTATCTTGTTGGCCTCATTTTTTACCCTACCAATTTTAAACTTTTCGTACTCAGAGAATTGACATGTGTCGTCAAGTAGTTGTCCCACATTATGTGTCAATGATAAATTGTGTGTTAAGCTCCTTTATGACGACAACTGGTGTGAAATCAAAAATATTAAATGTGTGTACCATATGTCCTCGATCGCAAATGCTCCCTTGATCATTCTTAAATGTCAAATCACTTGCCTTTAGTTGTCAATTCGTGTTTGTACTTGCAAGTTGTTTGCATTCAAATACATTCTCCTCAAGCATCAGTCACAAATTTGGTTACAGTGTAACAAATAATTTGTAAGCGTAATTTACTCTCAGAATTTCAACACGTGTTCACAGGTTATTTTGTAATGATCATATCTCTAGGAAGGTTTGGTTTGATTTACAAGCATATTTTTATTTCATTCCCACCAAATCAAAGCCAATAGTGCTCGATCAGCCAAAATGATTAAATTTTTATGTGTTTGTAGCTCATAGTCGAAGGCGACCATCAAAATGACTTCATTTAAAAATATTAAACTTTTTATGGTGTGATTTATTGCTCAATTTAAAAAAAAATTAAGTTATGAAGGTACATCTACCCAACATTTGGTGTCTATCGCATGAAGTTAGGGGAAAGGACATAGTAATTGAAAACCCTAACTTCACGCCTCTCAAAATCATACGTGGCAATTTCAAATCACTCCAAAAAACTTACAGCAGCTTATTTGGCAAAGCCCCTACTTATAACTAAGGTTTCAAGGCCACATCATCAAATATGATGCCACAACAACACGCTTTTTGTTGAGGTGTCAAATAGTTCCCAAAAAAAGGGTGGACCAATAGGTGTGCATTAAGTCATGTTTTATTGGTGTGCTGATGTGGCATCACATGATTGATTGTTTTTTAAATCTAATGAGCACATTTTGTTTAATTAAAAATATTTATAATAACACTAACAACCTTAAAGTCACAACTACTAGTACTAAACTTTAAAAAATATTGAACATTAAATACACAAATACTATCACACCTATTGAAACATGCTCCCCAATTAGGTCCTCTCCCCTTGCCATTTTGAATTAAAATTGTGTTGCAAACATGAACCATTGGACAAATCGTTTAAAAGAGATGTCATGTCGTGCAAGGCAAAATTTGAGCTGAAAGGTATTTTGGTTGACATACATGTAAGAATTATAAATATGAATAAAATATATTATACATAAAAAGTTGTCAGCGCTTTTAATGTTTTTCGAACTTTTCATTTGGCCGACATACATATTTGGCTCCTCTTCTCCTTTCAATATTCTTTGTCGTCCATTTCAAGATTTAGCTAACTCCCAAAATTGTTGACAACTCTTCACCGTCCATTTTCAAAGTTTGCGAACTCGACAAAATGTCAAAATACGTTCAAATCAGGCATTTCAATGGTTCGCGAACTCTCTGAACCACTAACACAATGAAATGATAAGGATTCGTTGTTTTTCCCAAAAATGTTGAGGAAAATAATAACTCTACATGTCCTCTGCCTGGTGGAAGCTCTGGAATAGGTTGTGGACGTCCATCAAAAGCACAAAGAATAGAGAAACTTTGTCAGATGTTGCAGTTAAAAGGCTGCACACCGCTTAGCAGAACACCTCAAAGGACTATCATTTTAGGAATCACCATGATTGCAGGTTATGCACAAAATGGATTCGTTGAGCAGGCTTTAAAACTTTTAAACAAATGCTTTTGGCCAATGTAAGGTTAAATCTCTACGCTTTTTGCTAGTTATATCCTCCAATACCTGCGCTGACATGGGAGCTTTTGGAACAGATTATGAACAACTATCAAAGCATAACAAATGCAAGTGTTGCTTTGAATCACTCTATTTAAATATTATACATTTCAATGGTCAAACAGTCCAAACAGTTAATAGCAATTTTACATTTCATTCACGATAAAAAGTAGTAAATATTTGTTCTATTTTTATTGGTCAAAATTGACCTTTGAATATTGAAATGGATGATGTTAAGAATAGCCGGATTGAAGTTGCAGGTGTTGCGGTTTAAACAAAATGCCTCAATGAATATCTATATCATCAAATGCAAATATATATAGCATTTCAGCATTTTTTTTATCACAAGAACTATCTCATTAGCATTCGGCGAGTTCTACGAATTCCCAAATCACCGATTCTTAAATGAATTCGTTGAAAAAGCTTTAGAAGTTTCACTTGTCAATGAATGAATGAATGAAAGTTTTTAATGACATCCACGAGACCACAATCTATGGCACCCAGGGGTAAAACAAGCCGCATCAAACAAAGGAACAAAGGAACAACAAGCAGCCCCCCTGTTACTCCTAGTTGCTCTCCATTTCATTGTTGATCCCCTTTCTTCTATTATGAATCCTACACAGGTAATATGCCACACTAACTACCCTCTCCTCTTCAAACAAGGCCGTTAATGACCCCACATTTAGCACATCTATGTAGTTGATTCAGATGTCCTCATACGCCTTACATTCCATGATGTAATGTCATTACGTTTCCACTAAACCCAATGGACATAGACAACAAATCCTATCCACCCATTCTTCTTTGGGAGTCTCCACCTTCCCGTTTCACACCTAAGATGGTGTGAGCTAGTTCTAAGTTGGGTCATTAACATTTTAGCTTTCCACTTGATATCTGCACCTACGTAGTACTTCGGCTCGTGGTCACAAGTGGGGTTAAAATGTTTGACATAATGCTCTCTTTTTTCGCCCGAGTTGTCTAGCCCACATGGCTGCCTTGGCTTTCTCTCTTACATAATTTTTAATTTCCATGTTTGTGTTTGGGCATTCATGTATGCTAATGCCCCACTTATTCACCCACTTTACATTTTGCTCCATCCATGTGTTTTTCCTTCTATTTAGATTTTCCTCTATTGCAATCTTAATGAGTTAGGAAATTTGTTAACTCCCTAACGCACTTGCAGAATGTTCATGATACAAATTCATTGGAAAGGCTTTATTAAAAAAATCCCATATAAAGAAATGTCGGCAGTTCATACGGTTCACGAACCTCTGAAACCGCTAACACCCTAGTTAATAAAATGGATTCATTGGAAAGGCTTTATAAACCTTGCATAATACGTCAAAGGTTTTGGCAGTTCACGAACTTTCTAATTCTCCCATGTAAATATATATACCAGAGTGTGAGGCTTTTCTTAAACATCATCCACTTCAATGGTCAAAAATCAATTTTGGTCAATAAAATTAGGACAAATATTTACTACTTTTTGTTGTGGACGAGGTGTAAAATTGCTATTGATTGTTTAATCATTGAAATGGATGATGTTTAAGTAGAGTGGCAGTGTGAATGGTTACAAAAACTTCTAAAATGTTGAAAATCCCCCAATAGGTTGGAGACATCCATCGAAAGCATAAAGGATAGAGGAATTTTATAAAAAGTTGTAGTAGTTGTAGGCACCCTGGCAGAGGCATACACAAAGTGTGTCAATATTGACAAGGGAAGCGTGAATCCATTTTCACATGTCATATAGTTCAAGCCTAGCCCAATACCTTTGTGGGAGGGCTATTCTTAAATATCATCCACTTCAACAGTCAAAGGTCAATTTTGGCAAGTAAAAATAGGACAAATATTTACCACTTTTTGTTGTGAATGAGGTGTAAAATTTCTTGACTGTTTGACCATTGAAGTGGATGATATTAATGTAGAATATTGTGGGAATCCACATTCGTATCAAGAATGAAGAAGGAAACTATAACATAGTGTAAACTTTGTATGTGCCCATGATAGTTTTTCATTAGCAAATCTTGTATCATACAATCAAAAGCATAACTTGGCAAATGGTGAAGATAATAATGATGGTGAGTGACAAACTGTTGTAAGGTCCTAACACTTTAAATGAAAATTATCAGTTTATTGACCGGGGTAGTGTCCAAGGCTGTCTGCAATAGGGAGTTTGGATATTTCATTGAGAAACAATTTTCTAGTTCTGTTAAAAGATTGAAACAGCACTTGAAATGAAACAGTAATTATATCCTTCTACATAAAGCATTTAGATTTTATACTAGAAAGCATGAAAATTCTAGACTAGAAAGCATATAAATTCTACACTAGAAAGCAGATAAATTTTATGCTAACAATTCACAAATGTAATTTGCTATGCTGCAAACATTCCAAATTCTAACTATCAGAAAACAGTAATTTTAACTCAGGCAGATGTGCCAAAAACATCTAATCAACACAGAAAGTTTTGAAACAACAATACACAATGGTTTAACTTTTAAACAACACACCCTGCAGGTTAACGACATAAAACTAAACATAAACTATCTTCAACTGAATGAAAACATCCACAGAAATGAAAGTACTTATCTATCCTACAATCCTGCGAGTGGCCAGCTTGTGGGAGAAACTTGTCTTAACTTAGGTCACATTCAATCACTTTCACAGCACATGATAACTCCATTCAAATCTTCATATTTCCAAAGGAGCTAAACTCAGAACAACATCATTCACATTCATGAAAAATTGCAAGTACACAGCTCTGATTATTTCAAAACTTAGGGATTATCTTTCCTTCATTCATATTATATATTTATATCTATGTTTCGAGCAACAATTAAAGCTGAACTACTTCAAAAACTCCTAAATTTCAGATGGCAGGAAAATGCCATTTAAAGAAGTCTTATAACTGAAAGACAAAATCTTTACTAATGATGTCTCTTAAACATAAAAAGGACTCCGAGTGGAGCCATAATGTCTTTTTGGGTAACCACAGAAATAACAGAATTAAAACAAAGTCTTCATTTAATGCACGCCTAAAATTTCTGGTGCCCTCAACTTTCGACGCATTCATCCACAACTACATGATGTCCACTTCTTTTGTAGGCAATGCATTAACCTACACAATTACCCAACTTTTCATGCCATTAAATCAACATTTAAAAGCTAGTTTCAGTCAATTTAGGAAATAAGGATTTGTACAACATTTTATTAAAAATAGATAAATATTGCTCATAAAAATAAATAAATTGGCAAGGCTAGGGAATTGGGTAATGCAAAAAGGGCTATTTGTTCCATCAAAGAAATGAGGTTATTTATACCTCATCAGTGAGGACCATGATAATAGTTGGAACTATGGAGGAGGCAAGATTACTTCAGAAAGCATCATTTATGATGCTTGTTCGCAAAGTGTATGATAAATTGTTTTGAAGAATGTTCATCTACAACCAACATGCATATGAATTATTTGATATAATGATGAGATAATTGTGCACCTGTCAATTTTCAGCAAGGACTCAATATTTAATTATAAAGTTTTTTTTAATAATGTTCAAACTCGTTTCAATGTTTGACGAACTCAAAAGATTATATGGAAAGTATCTAGTAACTCCTACATCATCATCCTTGCCTCCCACCAATAACCAATCCAACTTATCTACATCCCAAACTTATCAAACATCCACCTTACCCCAAACCTCACAAGCCCAAATTCCTAACCATGATCCATCTTCACACATACCAAATCCCACTATATCACAACAACAAGTCACCACCCAACAACAACTCCAACAACTCATCCAATAACAACAACTCCTAGACCAACAACAAGAAGCCTTCATCCAACAACAACAACAATCCCTTCTTCAACAACTCATAGCCCAACAAACACAAACACAACCCCTATCAATTCAACAACCACAACCACAACCTTCATCTAACACATCATCCACTATACCTTTCTTCATACAACCTCAACAAAGTACACCTCAATCCCATGTGTCATCCTCCTCAACTTTATACCAACCTAATCCATTCACATATCAAGTTACTCCTACATCAACCTACCCCACTTTTTCCAATATCAACCAATATCCATATCAATCCATACCCCAAGAACATTCAATTAATTATTCCAACATTTCACCTCAGCCCCAAATCCATTTACAAGACTAACAAGTTCCTTCACAACAAGAACATGCAAGTCTAAGTTACCCTTTGCACCAAGATCAAGTGTCCTTAAGTCCTCAAGCTACCTTTGACAAGGGGAACACCACTCTAGCTTATGCATCCTATGGGTATCCTCTATCACCATCCAACCAAATGCCCATCCAAGAGCCTATTATTCCTATACCAATCCCACCATGCAATCCCAATCCTAATCCATTGGTCCATCAACCTTATAATCAATCAATCCCTTCATTACCTTCATCACCATATTCATCCAATCCTCTACCAAAAGATGAGGCTAAGATACTTTGACAACGAATGGTTAAAAGAAAATTCATCAAACTTCTTGAAATCAAACCATGTGAGGAAAGTGCATTTAATTCCCCTGGGTACAATGAACATGACTATTGTCAATACCATAGGATCAAAGGTCATAAGACAATCCATTGTCCCCCATTTTTGGACTATGTCTTCAAGCTTCACATTTATGGAATCCTTAAGCATGCCAAATCATCCCAGTCCCATGTATCACCCTCATCTTCATGCCAGCCCAATCCATCCAATCCCATGGTACAGGAGCACCCTTAGAGCACACCTTGGTCAACTTGTTCAAGGATGACTTTTTATTTTTCTTTGTGTCTTGGCATGTAATAAGGCCATTATTAGGCCATAGTTGTCCTTTTGATCACTTGGGTCCATCAATGTAACCATTGGTCAACAACTTGTTAAAGTGCTCCTAGAAGGTGAAAACACAAAAACAGACTTGTGAGCAATTTTGCAAAAAAAATGTAAAACAAAATGGTAGTTTGGGTGGTTGAACCATACCATTTGTTTGTGGAGGCATTAAATAACCTTGATTTGTACGGATCCAAGGTTGGTTGATAAGTTTTTGTGAAGGAGAACAAACAAACTTCTGGTTTTTCTGCATTTTCTAACGTTTTCTTGTTGTTCTGATGCATGGTACGGTATTGTACGGATGTGTCCTATCCTAAAACTAGCTGGGCATGAAAGTACTTGGAGTTTACTACATTTCATCTTTTGATTGCATTCAATTTCACTGCATAATAAGAAAGTTATAAGGATTTTTCTGAAAACTGTTTTAAACTGTCAAAAACCCTAGTTAGGGTAAACAGTGGACAAACAAAATGCAAAATAAAGGCCTTCCATAGGTGGATGATGCTGAAACCTTGTGGAATAGTTGTTAGTAGCATAAACTTTGATTTTTCAAGAATTGCAAGAGCAGAGGTACAAGTTGGCACGTGCTATGGAGTCATGTAGGTCTAATATTATCATGTATCAGGCTGACAGGGTTAACAAAGAGGAAAATTTGTATACTTGGATGTTGGTTTCAGACTCTTTTATGATTGGAGGTGCTTGGGGAATGTGTCAAGAGTCCTAATACAACACACAAGTCAGAGTTGGGTCAAATGTGGAAGATTTGTATTCCTTTTTGCTAACTATCCTGTCTTGGCAGGGTTGGACAAAGTTAAGCAAGGTTGAGTTTAGTCCAAGTTGGAGTCCTCTATCTTGAACAAGTGCAAAAACCCTTCAAAATGTATTGGTTAGAGTTCCATGAATGTATTTAGTCTTGTTTTGAAGTCCATGGTATCCATTTTTTGTATTGGTGTTATAGTGAACTAGAGTGGAACAAGCCTAGGAGGCCTAATTAAGCCTAATTATACAGAGGATAATCAATTTTTGAGGCAGACTGTACAAAACAACCCCACCCCATTTCTTACTATATATTGTAAGGCCCAAAAGGGTATCTGAAAAGGTATATACTTTTTGAAATTCAGGTCTACAACAGGAGTTATGTCAAAAAATGCCTTTTTAAAAGGCTATAAGGGAAAGGGGTCAGTTATGAAGGAAAGCCCTATGGATAGAGGTCTAGGGTTTTGGTAAACGGTTGATTGGTGTTGTCTAGATATTCCTTGCCCCTGCTCTGCATCACCCCATTATCCCTCCATCCAATCCAAATCCTAATACGTCCAATCCCATTATTGTAACAAGCCATTTGTTCTACCAACTAAGATTTACCAAGTTTAACTCAAAAGTAAAAATATCGAGATACTGACAATGAAAGCAATAAAATTTTTCCTTAAATTCATTCAATAAGATGCACATTTGAAACATATTTAAAACTCCCATTGCATAATCAAATTACATTTCATCAGTAAATGAATTGAATATTCCTCATTACAATTTTCCAAAGAAAGTTACATACAAGCTTCAATGAGCCAATTGAAAATAAAGATACAAAATGATTTTGATGTCTATCTTCAAATACCGGCTACCAACTGCATGAGGGGAAGCATCACTCAAGCGCTTTACCTCCAATCACGGACTAACTACGGTCCCCCACACATTTACCAAATTGGTAAACGGCCCTACCCTTCGACGAAGGGATTGGTATGGTAACCTCAAAGAATAGCCTATACTGAGATGATGTTGTGTTCTACATATCTAGTACTGTCATACATTGTGGCTACAACCCCAAGCATGATTGGCCATCCTAGTATGTAAACCTGGATCACAGTGAACTGACAATGTAAACATTGGTTGTTTACACTACTTTGGCCAAAGTTTCATCACCCCTAACTCGGAATGGACATCACACGCTCACCCATCATTCAAGCTTGATTTGCAAATACATATAGGTTATTCCCTCCTATGGATCACATGTCCCAGGCATAACCCTACTCATCCATTCTAGGTTTACCAATCTCATATTAACCTATTCCCAACTTTTACTATGACACCTATGTCGAAGTAATACGGTTTTACTATTCTTTAACATTATACAAATAACTATTCATACTCAATCTAATAATTACTCATAAAATCCACTATTGACACAATCTCTGCACTAGGTTATCTACCTCTTCCATGGATACATATCCCAAGGTTAACCTATTCCCAAGTTTTGCCATGACACATATGTTGAAGTAATAATATTTGCAAACTACGGTTTACTATCCATTCCCATTATACAAGTATCGAACCCTATTCAAACTAATACATAAAAGTCCCATCTAGGCACAAATCTCTATTACTGAGATTAATTTCACATTCACAATATAAATCACTTACTAGGTGTGTGTATACATATATACAAGTAAACACTCAAATTGATAAACAAACAATTCATTCATCAATAACAAACAAGCACAAATAGCCTTTTAAACAGAAAAAAACATATTGGATAAGAAATCATCATGCCTGTGATATTAGCTCCAAAGGATCAACGAAGTTCCTTGCTCAAGATCCTTCCAACGAACTAATTCACCCTTCCAAACAAATTAACTCTCTCTCTATACCTCTTGCTTCCTCTCACAATCCACAATAAAATAACAAAAATCTCACAACACTCAACTCAGAATTGCAACAGTTGAATAAGAGAGCTCTTGGCTAGAAAAATTATGTATAGAATGAGAGAGCTCCCCCTTTTTATACTAAAAATCGAAGAGAGCTCAAGCTACAAACTAGCTTGAAAAAGTGCCACAACTCCACCTTCTGAAAAATTGAATTAGAGGTGGCAAAAATGAAATTAAAGAAAAAAGACACATAAGAGGACACTCATACAACAACAAATAAATCAGACTTCTAGAGTATACAAACCTCTTCACAAAATTGCCACATATAAGACCACATTCCCTATTTCATAGTAAAAAATGGTTTCAAGGAAATAGTAAAATGTACGTTGGCAAATAATGAAAACTCTTTTAAATATTTTAACTAATTTTCAGCTGCCCATAAGCATATAAAGACAAAGGCAAGGCTACCTCAAAAGTTTGTTTTTAGAATCTCTTAATAATGATTATGAAGCTCATGCCTATGCACTCCCATAAGCGCTTGCATAGCCTTAAACATAGGCTTACTTTAATAACCAAAATAACCTCAATAACACATATTAACATGTGCCTCCATTCCAAGCGCTTAATGTGCTACCCTACCTTATCCTTAGGTTGCATGCCTCATATGGGAATGCCCAAACATGCTTAGTAAAACATATATATATATATATATCAAATGGATAATATTAGTAACATAATTTCATTCACCACAAAGGTAACAATTATAACACATGAATTTAATAATGAATAAATTACTACACATATACATATATATATCATTCATAAAATCATTTATCGTCATAAAATCTACATAGACATAATGTCATAAAATTCATATTCACAATAGTAACGATAACTCTACATGGTGCAAATCGATATCTCCATATCTACGAGTAATACGCTCATGAGTGTGCGTAGGTATGTCTACCTACGTATACTCTGATGGTAGTTGATTGTCATTGATGTCAAAAAGGTGTTGTGTTGATGATACAGATACATCATATGGCAGGAATCGTCAGGTAATGGTGTTAGTTCATCTTCATAAGTTTGGAATTAAGTTGCTATGATGTCTTCGGAGGTTGTCTTACGTTCATCAAAGGTTTGTATTTAATTATAGGGAGCTTGAATTCGGAGGGGAGCACAAATATTTATTTGAAGATCCATATTTAATATTATAAAGGAGAAATTATTTTTCAAAGAGGAGTTTGCCATCAAATGTCTTTGAAATTTAATACATATTTAAAAAAGGGGAGCAAGTAATTTAAGAAAAGCATTCATTTGCTTTTATCAAATAGTTAATAATTCTAAAGGAGGAAAGATTTTTAATTTTTTGAAAAAGCATGGTATGGATTTATGAGTGAAAAGCTTTATTCATTAAAAAGACTTCTATAAATTAGAAAAGGCATCAAATTTTTAAGGAGCATGGTATATATTTCAAGGAGGGAGCCTGATTAAATTAAATTTGAAGACCATGCTTTGAAAAACATTTTTCAAAGATTCCTTAATTTATTTAAAATTTCTTTTTAAGGAGAGCACGTCTTATGGAAAGAATTGAAGTATTTTTGTGGCATTAAAATATGCTTTAAGAAAGAAATTTTAAAAGCATTAAAAATGCTCTATAAAAATGAAGAGATAATTTCACGTTTAAATAGGGAATATGCATATATATTTAAATGGAGAAAAGCATCATTTTAAATGGATGGTGATGAAGTTAGAAACTTTTTATTTCTTGGAGGATAAGGAGATTTTTTTTAGTGCTTTTAAATAAGGCAATTTCCTTGTGGAGATTTTTCATGACAAAAAGGCTAAAACAGATTTATTTCCTTTTTAAAGTGCAAAGAAGTCCAAGAGTGCTTGAAGATAGAATTTTTTATTAAAAGATGATTTTGTTTTTTTGCTTTTCTCAAATTGAAAGAGAATGATTTTTTTAAGAGGATAAAGATATTGAAGATTGATTTTTGAGGAGATTTTTTTTAAGGCAAATATTTATAGAGAATTGAAGATATATTTTTGAAGAATAGATTTCCTACAGGGAATGAAGAAAAATGAAGACATTTTTTTTTATGGTGGACATTATTTATTTTCTTTTGCAAGAAGATGAATAAATATTTGCAAAGGGAAATTGAATTGCTTTTTATTTATGCTTAGAATATGAAGAGTCTTGTTGAAAAGAAAATGAAGGATTTGAAGAAGATGAAAAAGATTTTTGTCAGAGAGAAGATGAAAAGATTGAAAAGTCTTTGAAGTAATTATGTACAGATTAATATGAAGATTTTTGTTCTTGCAAGAAAATAGTTTTTTGCAGATTGAAGTATACAAAAAGAATATTCAAGATGATGAAAAGTTATACAGAGAAAATATGAAATTGATTTTATTTTATAGAGATGTAATTTGTTGGTTCATGATTTCTTGCAGGTGGATATGAAGAGGATACAAATAAAATAGTTTTTATTTTCTCCTACAGGACACTGATTGAAATATGAAAGGTCATAAAAGATGAATTTGATTTTGCAGAGAAGAGGAACATCAAGAGTCTTTTCATTAACAATAATTTTTCAGGTGCATTGATGCAACTTTATAAATAGACAAAGATGAAACATACAGAGTATGTAGTGTTGTTGTGTGGATCAGCATTCCGGGTTGAATATATTTTGAATAGCCTCTTGAAGAGAAAATTCAGATGATAAGAGAAGTATGGTCATATGACAGACACATGTGAAAGAAGAAATGATTTGTATCGAAACAGAGAATCCCTCTGAGCTCTTGATTTTGAGTATATGTTAGGGGTTGGTGCTCCTTGAAGTTGGTGATTCTAAACATTGTAACCAGTGAGGTTTTTACTTAAGCCAGTGAGGCATTTTGAGTGGTTTTTCTACCCCTGGACGGTTTTCCACTCTGTAATTTTCTTGTGTCATAATCTCATGTCTTGATGTCTTCCATAGCTTCATTTACCGAATATGATTTATGTGATTAATCATTTATTGATTAATTGTTCAAGTAAATAGTAGTTTAATTCTGATAATCATATTTGTCAATTTTGAAAATTGTAAAAATAATACAACACTAATTCACCCCCCCTCTCAGTGTTGTCCTGGACTCCTACATACTCATGCTCGTATCAACTCATATGTATGATCATATCATGGACTTGCACAAGTTATAACCACCACAATAAAGCCTTGCCTAATCAACCATAACTTATCAACATGCAGAATAAATCACAATCTTCACTCGAACATCCAAACATGAAATCAAGATTCACAACTTAGATCCTTATCGCTACCCATACTGATTTGACATAACTTATGTCAATCTAGGATTGTGTGTGTGTGATTGTTCAATTTAGGTTTTACTATGGTTACTAGACCAAGTCCTTCTCCTGAGTGATACTTCCCCTCCCTTTCGAAGGAGCAACCTATTCCTACATCCACTTTGCACATCACCACAATAGTTAGTTGATCAAAATATAATCATTTTCTTCATACATTTTCTAACAATAATCATTTATAATACAAGACATTGCACTATTCCAATTTTCTTCATTTTCCAATCAAGATTCATAATACACATAAATGCAAAGATTTCATAATCATTCATTATTCAATCAAATTAACCAATCTAGGTAAATGGTAAATGAATAGAAACACATGGGGTGTGACATACTCCCCCCTTGTGAATCATTGTCCCCAACGATTTTTAAGTATCAAGTATTATCTTAACATAAATAAGTCATAAAAAGTATCATAATACAAAACATATTGTTCAAGAGTTCTCAAATTTTAGAATAACTTGTGGAAACTTTTGTTTCATCAAAGCATAATCTTTCTAAGTGGCAGAACCTTCTACATACTGATCCCATTGAACCTTGGGCTACATAACCTTTCTATTATGCAAGCTGAGCTTGCGAACTTCAAGCATTTAGGAAGCTCGATCAAAACCATTTCTGGGTTCTGTACTTGTAAAACATTCTAAGAATATAATAATCATCAGTTAAATATATATATTTCAAAATTGAATCATTAAAAGCATTGTACCTCTTGGCAATAGCTGTTATCAGAATGATTCTGTAATCAATTGAACTGTTAACTTCGAGAATTTTGAAGAGCTCTTTATATCTAGGAGCTGGTTTGGAATACATTCCAAACTTTTTCTAGGGTTTGACCCTTAAAAGAACTTTTATTCTTTAATCGATAATTGTCTTATTATACACTTAGCATCAGCGTAACTTTTCTATTCATTAATAGTTTCTGTCAATCTTTCTTGTCTGTTCATCCATTTCTGATAATATTTATGGACTAATGCTAATCCTATCTTCTAGCTTACCCAGCTTATAGGAGTTCAACATCTTCTTCTATCCAATGTTAGGAATTTTTCTTTTTATAAACCAATCCCACCAGTGGTAGATACTCTTCCTACTTATAATGTTGATACATGAACAATTTCTCCAAAACCTGGTTAACTCTCTCAGTTTAACCATCTGTTCTCAGGATGATAAGTTGTACTTACATTAAGTTTAGTTTCTAGCACTAAAAATAAGGTTTACCCCAAACCTTGTTCTCATGTGTGCATCTCTATCTGAGATAATCTTCTCAGGAACTCCGTGCAATCTAAACACTTCCTGCACAATTTTGCGAGCTAACACTAGTGCTCCACCAGATAAATTCTCCTGTATAAAAGATGTTAGCTTTATTCTTTAACATTCTAAACAACTTGTCACAAATCTTGCGGCATCCCTTTCATTCCCTTACAAAAATATTACGGCTTTACATTCGCTAATATCTTAGTGACACTAGGACACCCTGAATATGGTGTATTATGTTTTTCCTTCCATACCAAATTCCTTAATTCACCATAATCAGGTACATAAATTCTTCCTTTATTCCTCAATAACCCATTGGGTTCAAAATAAAAAACTTCATACCTTTTATCTTGCAATTTAACTGAGAGTACCTGTTTGGCTTGTTCAAAGGTCTCATCACTCTTGGATCCTTGCAATACTTAACTTTTAAAGTCAGTTTGGATAATTACCATTGAAGATATATTCCTTCCTTGATTTAAAGCATTAGCATCTCTATTCTTGTTTCCCTTGATATAGTTAATGTTCGAAATCCTAGTCCGATATCACTTATACCCACCTCCTTTGCCTTGCACTCAGATTAGGTTGAATAAATAAATACTTTAAACCATGATGGTCTGTTTTCAATTCAAAAAGGTTTTTCCAACAAATAGTGTCTCCTTATCTGTAATGCATGAACAATTGTTGCTAACTTCAAATCATGTGAAGCATAATTTTGTTCATAAGGCTTTTTTGCTTCTTTAACTCATAGGTTATGACTCGCCCTTCCTGTATTAGTACTCTGCCCAAACCTTCACTTGAGGCATCTAGTACTTCCTTTGAACTTTAGAGGTGTATTTTTTCCTTATGTCCTAGAATAACTCTTTTTCCATTCTCCTTCTCTTAATCCCTTTAGAATGTGATTTAGTTGGAGATCTTTCACCCTCATGTTCACTTAGCTTGAGAATCTCATTATTGGGAACTTTTCCCTTGGAAGGTACTTCTTTTTCTGCTTTAACCTTTCCTTGTTCTAATATTCTAACTCTCTCTCTTGTTTCTATCAACATTGCAAGGATTTGATCTAACTTAGTGCCCATACTCTCAACTCCTTATCATACTTCTTCGCTTCCCCACAAAGTTAATTCTTGTTCTAACCATCTTAACAAGAAAATTCACCTTATGGGTTTCCATAAAGATTAGATTCTACGAATGTTACCCAATGTCCTAGAAACATTTCACATTTCCCAAATAGAATCGTTCATTCATATTGAAAACTTTTGTCCAAGAAAGAATTCATATACATAAGCTTTTGATAAAACACTTTTCTTTTCTTTACATCCAAAAGAATTTGAATACCCTCTTAGCTACATATCCTAGTGGAGTATATCCCCCAGATTCTAGTTCATGATTATTCTCAAATGGGTAATAACCTCTAGATTTATCCTTAGATACTTAACTTCAAGGAACATATTCCTCTGAATCATCACATAAAGAAATTACAATTACTTCTTCTAAAGGAGGAACATAAGGATTCCTAAACAACATGGCAGAACTCACTCTATACTCTGAGGACATATCCCTAGAAAGTAGTAAGGCTTCTGATTTGGTTGGAGAGACCAAAAGCAGATGGTTAATATTGACAGCCTCTCTCAGAGTGATAAGCTGAGTTAAGCTAAGCTCCTAGCGCTGTAGACCTTGCACAAAGTTCAGGCTAATGATTTGCCACTTCCATTCCTGGAATATCGTGTAGATACCAATTTCCTATATGGTGCTATAATCATCCCCAACTCTCTCACATTCTAGACAACTTGCTATCACTCTTCATTCTTTTTCAGAAATAAAGAGATTTCACATCGGCTAGGAGTTTAGTTACTCCTAGGTGACTCGATTATGATTTAGAATGAATTTCTTATCTCACAAGGTTTCTTAAAATTTGTGAAGTTAGGAATATACTAAGTGCATTTTCTTCAATTTATTCCCTTACACAATCCATCAGAGGCCCATCTAAGACATGATAGAGGTGAACATTTGTACAAAAAACATAGTGAACAACCAAAAATGTTCTAGTATAGCCACCAAAATAATTTAAGTCAATATCAAAGTATAAGCAATTTCATTTTCAACAATAGGTCAAAAGATTGAACTCAATAAATCAAATTTTGACCAACTGGTCATAAAATAAATAATCTTCAAAATTTGATGGCTAAACCATTCAAAAAATTGAGGAATAAAACAATGAAAATTCATGCAAGTATTTAAAAAGGAATTTTACCAAAAATTCAAGAAGTGTCAAAATCAAAAGATACACTGACTATGCACTATGTGACTGACTGAGTCACTAACAAGGGAGTAGATTGTTGTATTGCAGTTGAGTTTTCCAAAAACTTACAGTGGTTAGAGACCATGCTACTAGCACGATAAATAAATAAATCCCTTAAGACTTTGACTATACTCAAAAATAAAAAGATTAAAACACATCCACCCTTACATCGTGGAATATCTATCGTTCATCACATAGATGATATTCTAAGATGGTGATATGCACGAACTTCAGTTGGAACACACACTTCTTCCCTTCATTTACAAAACTCTATTCCCTACCTCTCAGAATAGTTTAGTTAATCAAACGTGTCTAAATATCTCAGTAATGATCACATTCATCATTACAATTGTACTTTCTATCTCCACCAAGAAACAAAATACATACCTCTCAACTTTTTCTCCAAAATGCTATGAAAATAACTAACTTCACCTTACTATGAATTATCTTGCAAACTTCATGCAAGCTTTTTAATAAAAGAATGATACTAATCCCAATCTTTATTCATCAAAATATTGCCCAAGAGGATCCTCCTTATTTATGTCCTTTTCTACACATTGACACTTTGTCCAATAGGCTTTTAAGAACTCTTATTCTCTTCCATTTATGCATAATTATTCGTATATGGCAATTGGTTTTCTAATGAATCTTGGAATTCAAAAAGTATTTCTAAGTCCTGTACTATTTTTCCAAGCATTTTATGCCAATACATCACCACTTGTCCTTTATTCATCCCTTTATCCTTCTTGACTTATTCCAATCCATCTAGGGTTTAGACAAAAATCCCAACTTATCTACGTATCATTGATACAATTTCTAGAATCTTCCAAACTCAGTTGCTTTTGCACCTAGTTGATTGATTTTGAATCTTCTCATCCCTAAGTTCTCGAGACATAAAAGTGATCTTGAATTCATATAGACACTGCTCTACCTAAGCTCTTAGTCTAATTAGCAACTGACCAAGGTTTTACCTTTTTAGTCCAAAATCTCATAATCTTTCTATTATACGTCCTCAACACAGTTAAATTGACTCTTGGATTTCTTAATTCCTCGGTTCTCTTTTAACCATTGACTTGGATACTTGTTAGTAAAATAATCTTCCTGACAATTTTATTGGTTAATCTTCTATGCCATCTCGCATAAAACCAGTTTCAACTTTAGACTCTCATAGCATAGTGAGCACATAGGTTCTAGAGTTGAACCTGGTTAGCTCTGATACCACGTGTAACAAGCCACTTGTTCTACCAACTAAGATTTACCAAGTTTAACTCAAAAGTAAAAAGATCGAGATACTGATAGTGAAAGCAGTAAATTTTTTCCTTAAATTCATTTGATAAGATGCACATTTGAAACATATTTCAAACTCCCATTGCATAATCAAATTACATTTCATTAGTAAAGGAATTGAATATTCTTCATTACAATTTTCCAAAGAAAGTTACATACAAGCTTCAATGAGCCAACTGAAAATAAAGATACAAAATGATTATGATGTCTGTCTTCAAATCCCGACCGCCAACTGCATAAGGGGAAGCATCACTCAAGCGCTTTACCTCCAACCACGGACTAACTGCGGTCCCCCACACATTTACCAAACTGGTCAACGACCCTACCCTTCGACGAAGGGATTGTTATGGTAACCTTAAAGAATAGTCTATACTGAGCTGATGTTGTGTCCTACATATCTAGCACTGTCATATATTGTGGCTACAACCCTAAGCATGATTGCCCTTCCTAGTATGTAAACTTGGATCACAGTGATCTGACAATGTAAACATTGGTTGTTTACACTACTTTGGCCAAAATTTCATCACCCCTAACTCGAAATGGACATCACACGCTCACCCATCATTCAAGCTTGATTTGCAAAGACATCTAGGTTGTTCCCTCCTATGGATCACATGTCCCAGGCATAACCCTACTCATCCATTCTACGTTTACCAATCTCATATTAACATATTCCCAACTTTTACTATGACACCTATGTTGAAGTAATATAGTTTTACTATTCTTTCACATTATACAAATAACTATTCATACTCAATCTAATAATTACTCATAAAATCCACTATTGACACAATTTCTCTACACTAGGTTATCTACCTCTTCCATGGATCACATATCCCAAGGTTAACCTATTCCCAAGTTTTTCCATGACACATATGTTGAAGTAATAATACTTGCAAATTATGATTTACTATCCATTCCCATTATACAAGTATCTAACCATATTTAAACTAATACATAAAAGTCCCATCTAGGCACAAATCTCTATTACTAAGATTAATTTCACATTCACAATATAAATCACTTAATAGGTATATATATATACTTTTATACATACAAGTAAACACTCAAATCGATAAACAAACAATTCATTCCTCAATAACAAACAAGCACAAATAACCTTTTAAACAGAAAAACATATTGGATAAGAAATCATCATGCCTGTGATATTAGCTCCAAAGGATCAATGAAGTTCCTTGCTCAAGATCCTTCCAATGAACTAATTCACCCTTCCAAACAAATCAACTCTCTCTCTCTATACCTCTATGCTTCCTCTCACAATCCACAATTAAGTAACAAAAATCGCACAACACTCAACTTAGAATTGCAATAGCTGAATAAGAGAGCTCTTGGCTAGAAAAATTGTGTATAGAATGAGAGAGCTCCCCCTTTTTATACTAAAAATCCAAGAGAGCTCAAGCTACAAACTAGCTTGAAAAAGTGCCACAACTCCACCTTCTTAAAAACCGAATTAGAGGTGGCAAAAAGGAAATTAAAAAAAAGACGCATAAGAGGACACTCATACAACAACAAATAAATCATACTTCTAGAGTATACAAACCTCTTCACAAAATTGCCACATAAAAGACCACATTCCCTATTTCATAGTAAAAATTGATTTCAAGGAAATAGTCAAATGTACATTGGCAAATAATGAAAACTCTTTTAAATCTTTTAACTGATTTTCAGTTGCCCATAAGCGTCCAAAGACATAGTCAAGGCTGCCTCAAAAGTTTGTTTTTAAACTCTCTAAATAATGATTATGAAGCTCATGCCTATGCGCTCCCATAATCGCTTGCATAGCCTTAAACATAGGCTTACTTTAATAACCAAAATAATCTCCATAACACATATTAACATGTGCCTCCATTCCAAGTGCTTAATGTGCTGCCCTACCTTGTCCTTAGGCCACGTGCCTCATATGGGAATGCCCAACATGCTTAGTAAAACATAATATATATTTATACACACACATATTATTAATATAAAAATCACAAACAAATAATCATTCATAAAATCATTTATCATCATAAAATCTACATAGACACAATGTCATAAAATTCATATTCATAATAGTAACGATAACTCTACATGTTCCAAATCGATATCTCCATATCTGTGAGTAATACGCTCATGAGTGTGGGTAGGTATGTCTACCTACATATACTCATGCTCGTATCGACTCATATGTATGATCATATCGTGGACTTGCATGAGTTATAACCACCACAATAAAACCTTGCCTAATCAACCATAAACTTATCAACATGCAGAATAAATCACAATCTTCACTTGAACATCCAAACATGAAATCAAGATTCACAACTTAGATCCTTACCGCTACCCATACTGACTTGACATAACTTAGGTCAAACTAGGATTGTGTGTGTGTGATTGTTCAATTTAGGTTTTACTAAGGTTACCAGACCAAGTCCTTCTCCTGAGTGATACTTCCCCTCCCTTTCAGAGGAGCAACCTGTTCCTACATCCACTTTGCACGTCACCATAGTAGTTAGCTAATCAAAATATAATCATTGGCTTTGTACATTGTCTAACAATAATAATTTATGATACAAGACATTGCATTATTCCAATTTTCTTGATTTTCCAATCAAGATTCATAATACACATAAATGCAAAGATTTCATAATCATTCATTATTCAATCAAATTAACCAATCTAGGTAAATGGTAAATGAATAGAAACACACGGGGTGTGACAATTATCCTTCCACCTAATCCTAATCCATCCACTATCATTATCCCTTCACCTAATCCTTGTCATAAGTCTACAACATCCACTCTTATTATCCACCCATTATATTGCCCATCCACCCATACACTTATGAAGAATGTGATCCAATGGCTATTAGCAAGGAATCAACCACCTCCATGTAATCAAATGCCTATCCAAGAACCTGTCCAAGGACCTTCAATCAATATGCCTATTCCTCCAAACCCATCTTATAGACCACAACCCATCAAGCCTCTTGAAGATCCCCTTACCATGAGTTCAAGTCAAGATCTATCATGTAACCATGTTGTTGATCATCTAGAGCCTATCAAGCCTATCCAATAGTCTCCTACTTCCATCCAAATAGAAGAACTATGTCATGAGCTTAGTCCAAAGCATGTGGAAACATCAACCCCTCATCCTAATCAAGATCTATACATCCTATATAATCCCATCCCCAATTCCATTCCATCATATTATCAACCTATCCATAACCTATATCTTCTCTATGATCATGATGTTATCTACGATCAAGATACTATCCATGAGAAAGAAATCCAAATTCCTCTATCCATAATTAATTTAATCCCAAATCCACCACTTCCACTCCTATCCATCCTCCAACTAGTTCTATACACAATCTAACAACATCCACTTTCCTTGATGAGACACTTGGTCTCTAAGAAAATATAGACAATCAACTTCTTACTGAACATAATGTTGATCAAGATCATCATGATCCTTCACCATCCTCTATTGATTCCATTCCAAATCCATCATCCTACCCTCTTGGATCCAACACCTTCATTTGTGGGGACTCTCTTGTAGAATATAAACAACTTATATCCACCACTTCCACTCCTATTCATAATTCGATAACATCCACTTCCCTTGATGAGACACTTGGTCACCAAGAAAATATATACAATCAACTTCTTACTGAGCATAATGTTGATCAAGATCCTCATGATCCTTCACCATCCTCTATTGATTCCTTTCCAAATCCATCATCCTACCCTCTTAGATCCAACACCTTCATTCATGGGGGCTCTCTTGTAGAAGATAAACAACTTCTATCCACCACTCCACCCTCCCCATCTAATAATGGACTTGCGTCTTGTGTCCTAAACAATAAACATGTCATTGCACATCGCATGCTTCAAAACATGAATTATGATGGCAAAGGCTTAGGCCTTCATGAACAAGGTATTTTGGAGCTCATCCATGTCAAAGTTCCTCCATAATCGCATGGCCTTTGCTATATACCCCAAGGAAAACAATCCCAAAATGTTGGTACCATCTCCATGCCTTCCAAATCCACTTCTTTCCATCCCAAACCCCATGCATCCCACCACACCACCAAAACATGTTTCGCTATCCCTCCTCCATCATCACACAAATATCAAAAGGATGTGACCATACACCTTCCTCCATCCACTCTTCCTCCACTCCTCCCAACGCCTAATATCCCCATCCTCACATCCCCTTATCCTTTTATCCACAAGTCCACTAATCCCTCCATCCACACATCTTGTTCCCTTAAAACCTCTAAAATTCCTAATCAAGATCTATACACCCTATCTAATCCCATCCCCAATTCCATTCCATCATATTATCAACCTATCCATAACCTATATCTTCTCTATGATCAAGATGTTATCTACGATCAAGATACTATCCATGAGAAAGAAATCCAAATTCCTCTATCCATAATTAATTTAATCCCAAATCCACCACTTCCACTCCTGTCCATCCTCCAACTAGTTCTATACATAATCTAACAACATCCACTTTCCTTGATGAGACACTTGGTCTCTAAGAAAATATAGACAATCAACTTCTTACTGAACATAATGTTGATCAAGATCATCATGATCCTTCACCATCCTCTATTGATTCCATTCCAAATCCATCATCCTACCCTCTTGGATCCAACACCTTCATTTGTGGGGACTCTCTTGTAGAATATAAACAACTTATATCCACCACTTCCACTCCTATCCATAATTCGATAACATCCACTTCCCTTGATGAGACACTTGGTCACCAAGAAAATATATACAGTCAACTTCTTACTGAGCATAATGTTGATCAAGATCCTCATGATCCTTCACCATCCTCCATTGATTCCTTTCCAAATCCATCATCCTACCCTCTTGGATCCAACACCTTCATTCATGGGGGCTCTCTTGTAGAAGATAAACAACTTCTATCCACCACTCCACCCTCCCCATCTAATAATGGACTTGCGTCTTGTGTCCTAAACAATAAACATCTCATTACACATCGCATGCTTCAAAACATGAATTATCATGGCAAAGGCTTAGGCCTTCATGAACAAGGTATTTTGGAGCTCATCCATGTCAAAGTTCCTCCATAATCGCATGGCCTTGGCTATATACCCCAAGGAAAACAATCCCAAGATGTTGGTACCACCTCCATGCCTTCCAAATCCACTTCTTTCCATCCCACACCCCATGCATCCCACCGCACCGCCAAAACATATTTCACTATCCCTCCTCCATCATCACACAAATATCAAAAGGATGTGACCATACACCTTCCTCCATCCACTCTTCCTCCACTCCCAACGCCTAATATCCCCATCCTCACATCCCCTTATCCTTTTATCCACAAGTCCACTAATCCCTCCATCCACACATCTTGTTCCCTTAAAACCCCTAAAATTCCTAATCATGATCAACAAATACACACATAGACCAAATAGGAAGCTATCACAACCCCCATGGGATTCCAAAATAGAAATTTGGATTCCTACTTACATAAAGCAAAAAATCCTAAAGTTCCTCATGTCATAGGGCACCAATGCAAAGAATCAAAGAAAACTGTTAGGGTTCAGGAAGATCGAAGCAATAAACACTAACAATTAGATGCAGATTAAATAACCAAAATATAATAATGAAGAGCAACACAAAAGAGATCAACACAGAAATTTAATGTGGTTCACCCAAAATGGGACACATCCATAGAAACTCAGTCATCTAATGATTTTATTATCCAGTGCAAAACATATTACAATCTCACGAATTCCACACCGCAACATACATCCCAGTCGCTTATAACAAGATTTTTGGAAGCTTCTCGAATTAGGGTTTTACAGTGTCATTTTTCTTTTGTCGATTAACAAAAAATTAACAATTGACTTCGAACGGGCAAAAAAAGAGGGAAAAAAATTTCGGGGGCTGCGCCCCCGAACCCTGAGAAGCCGGCAAGGATACATTACATGTGTACAGTACTTGCATGATCATTCGCCACATACCAACAATCTCCCACTTGGATACTGATCCTGGATGACACTGATGAGGTATAAACAACGTCATTTCTTTGATGAAACAAATAACCCCTTTTGCATTGCCAATTCCCTAACCTTGTCAATTTATTTGTTTTTATAAGCAATATTTATCTATTTTTAATGAAATGTTGTATAAACCTTTATTTCTTGAATTGATTGAAATTAGCTTTTAAATGTTGATATAATGACATGAAGAGTTGGGTAATTGTGTAGGGTAATGCATTGCCTACAGGAGAAGTGGATTTAATGCGATTGAAGTCAAATACGTCAGAAGTTGAGGGCACCAGAATTTTAGGTGTGCATTAATTGAAGGCTCTGTTTTAAAGTTTTGTTATTTCTGTTGGTTACCCAAAGACATTATGACTCCACTCGGAGCCCTCTTTATGTTTTAAAAGACATCAGTGGTTAAGATTCTATTTTTTTTTATAAGACTTCTTCAAATGGCATTTTCCCCCATCTGAAATTCAGGAGTTTGAATTTAGTTTAGTTTAATCTCTTGCTCAAAACATGGATATAAATATCATACTATGGATGGATGAAAATCAATCTCTTAGTTTTTGAAATAATCAAAGTTGTGTACTTGCAATTTTCTCCATGAATGCAAATAGTGTTGTTCTGAGTAACTTCTTTTGAAGTATAGAGTATATAGATCTGAATAGGGTTACCATGTTGCTGTGGAAATGATTCAATGTGACCTGAGTTAAAGACAAATTTCTCCAAAGAGCTGGCCACTCACAGGACGGTAGAATAGATAAGTACCTTCATTTCTGTGGATGTTTCATTTAGTTGAAGTTAGTTTATGTTTAGTTTTCTGTCGTGAACCTACAGGGTGTGTTGTTTAAAAGTTAAACTGTCGTGTACTGTTGTTTTAGAATTCTCTGTGTTGTTTAAATGTTCCGAGGCATCTGCCTTAGTTAAACTGTTGTTTATTGATAGTTGGAAGTTAGAATGTTCATGGTATAGAATTTCTCATTGTTCAAAATTAGAGTAAAGTTGCATTTGTGAATCTCTAGTATAGAGTTTATATGCTTTCTAGTGTAAAAGTTTACATGCTTTCTAGTGTAGAGTTTACATGCTTTTTAGTATAGAGTTTTCATGCTTTTTAGTATAAAATTTTAATGCTTTATGTAGAAGGATATAACTGTTGTTTCATTCCATATGATGTTTCAATCTTTTAAAGGAACTAGAAAACCGTTTCTCAATGAGATATCCAAACTCCCTATTGCATACAACCTCGAACACTACCTTAGTCAATAAACTGATAATTTTCAACTAAAGTGTTAGGACCTTACGATAGCCTGTCAAACACCGTTGCACTTGCAACTCCCACTGGATTACAGGCCTCGCTGGTTTCTTATGTCCACCATTATCAGTTGTGAAGGCCAACAGAAATGAGAAAATTAGTTTCTCCTGTGTAACCGCTTTTGTGAACATATATGTAGGATTCTCACTTGTGTGAATTTTCTCCAGCTTCAACTGTCCATCCTCCAAAACTGACTGAATGAAGTGGTATCTGAGCTGTATGTGCTTAGTTTTTGAATGCAGAGCTGAATTCTTAGCAAGATGAATGGCACTATGGCTATTAGTGTACAAAGGGCTATCTTCTTGTCGTTGCCCCAATTCCTCATCTCCTTGCTAGCTTCCGAGTAGCAACATACTCAGCTTTAGTGGTTGAAAGCGCAACAACCTTTTGCAACCTTAAAATCTAATTGACTACAGTACCTCCTACAGTAAAAACATACCCTATAGTACTCTTGCTATCAATATCACCTGCTAGATCAAAGTCAACATATCCTTTTAGAACATAATTTGTTCCTCCAAAACATAGTTTTTTTGAAGTAGTACCTCTCAAATATTGGAGAATCCATTTTACCGCATTATAATGTTCCATTCTTGGATTGCTCATATACCTGCTCACAACTCCCACTACATGTGTAATATCTGGCCTTGTGCATATCATTGCATACATCAAGCTGCCAACTGTTGATGCATATGGTATCTTAGACATTTTGTCTTCCTCCTCTTATGTCTTTGGACACATCTCCTTAGTCAACTTAAAATGACTAGGCAAAGGTGTACTAACTGTTTTTGCATTCTGCATGTCAAACCTTTTCAACACCTTCTCTACATACTCACTTTGAGACAGAAATAATTTTGTGTTTGTCCTGTCCCATGTGATCCTCATACCAATGATTTGTTTTGTTGCACCCAAATCCTTCATAGCAAATGAATTTGCTAATTTCTGCTTAAGTTCATTAATATGTTGCATGTTAGACCCAGCAACAAGCATGTCATCAACATAAAGCAACAGGATAATATAGCTGCCATTACCCAATTTCTTAAAATAAACACAATAATCAGAATGACATCTTTTGTAACTTTGTTCAGCCATAAAACTATCAAATTTCAAATACCATTGTCAAGGTGCTTGCTTCAAGCCATACAAACTCTTCTTTAACCTACACACAAATTCCTCCTTACCCTTGACCTCATATCCCTATGGTTGCTACATGTATATTTCCTCTTCCAAATCCCCATGGAGAAATGTTGTTTTCACATCTAGCTATTCAAGATGCATGTCTTCTGCAACCACAAGACTTAGAATAGTTCTAATAGAAGTCATCTTTACAACCGAAGAAAATATTTCATCAAAATCTATACCTTTTTTTCTGTGCAAAACCTTTTACCACAAGTTCGGCCTTATATCTTTTCTTGCCTCCATCTTCTTCCTTCAACCTGTAAACCCATTTATTTGACAATGCTCTTTTACCTACAAGTAATTGGACTAAGTCCCAAGTCTGATTCTGCAGCAAGGAATCCATTTTCTCTTTCATGCCTAGCTCCCACTATTTTTTGGTATCTACCTGCATTGCTTCTTCATAACCTTCAGGTTCACCAGAATCAGTTAATAATATAGAATATAATGATGGAGAAAATCTTTCTGGAGGTCTAGTTATCCTTGTAGAACGTCTAATACTTGCAGGAGTCTATGGGATAACTTGTTGTTGCTGAGCATTAGGTACCATTGGCATTTTATTTTTTGGAATCTCATATAGCACCACACATTCCTTTTTGGCCTATTCATGCTTCTTTTCCTACAGCTGATCCTTATACATGACCTTCTCATTGAATATAACATCTCTGCTCCTAATGATTTTATGATTTTCATAATCCCATAACCGATAACCAAATTCACCTACTCCATATCTGATGAAGGTACATTTTTTAGACTTAGCCTCAAACTTGGTTCTATTTTCAATATCAACATGGACAAAAACTTCAAAACCAAAGGTTTTTAGAAATGAATAGTTTATCTTTTTACCCGTCCATGCCTCCTTTGGAATGCTACCATCCAAAGGATTTGAAGGTCCCCTGTTTATTAAATAAACAATGGTATGTACAACATCTGCCCAAAAATGTAAGGGCAGTCCAGCATGCAATCTCATGCTCCTTGCATGCTCCATAATGGTCCTATTCATCCTCTCAGACACACCATTTTCTTGTGGGGTTCCAGGAACTGTTTTCTACCTACGAATTCCATTATATGAACAGTAATTTTCAAATTCTTTGCTGCAATACTCACCTCCATTATTAGATCTAAGACGCTTCAACTTTTTTCCTGTCTCATTCTTAACCAAAGCTTTCCACTTTTTAAAAGTTTCAAATACTTCTGATTTTTTTTAGGAAATACACCCATGTTTTCCTAGTTGCATCATTAATAAAAGTAACATAATAGAAAGAGCCACCAAGAGAAGATACCTGAGCTGGTCCCCATACATCTAAATGCACAAGCTCTAATTTCTCACTCTTCTTCTCTTTCCCAACTTTGAGAAATCAGACTCTTTTATGTTTTCCATAAACACAATTTTTGCTGAACTCCAAGTCAATCTTCTTCAGACCTGGTAGCAACGTTCTGGAGTGAAGGATCTTCATCCTTTTCTCACTCATGTGCCCAAGTCTATGGTACCACAATTCTACTTTTGTTCATGTAGCAAGTGTTATAACTGTCTCAGAAGCAACTGTTTCTGTAGCAGCTAAGGTAGAATAAGTATTACCAGTACACAAATACAATGTTCCTACCTTTTCACCTTTAGCTACTACTAATGCACCTTTAGTGACCTTCCAGACTTTGTCTGAAAAGGTAACTATGCAGCCTTCACTACCCAGTTGTCCTGCAGAGATTAAATTCCTTCTCAAATTTGGAACATGCCTTACCTCATGTAGCAACCATTCATTTCCATTCTGTAACTTAATTTTTATCTTTCATTTTCCAACAATCTGACAAGGTTCATAATCACCCAAATATACCTGTCCAAAATCATCTTGAACATAATCTACAAAATATTCCCTATGGGGTATGGCATGAAATGAAGCCCCTGAATCTATTATCCAAGAATCATTAGCATTATCTAAACACAAAATCAAAGCATCCTGTAATTTATTACTTGCAACATTAGCTTTCTTACTGTCATCATGTTGTTCGTCTCCTTGTTTGCCCTTTCGAGACTAGCAATCCTTCTTCAAGTGTCCTAGCTTTCCATAGTGCCAGTAATCCATTCATCCTCTAGATTTAGATCTGCCTTTCTTCGACTTCCCTTGTGACTTCCCATGATTTTTTGGGCTTTTTCCTCTCTCCTTTGTTATTTTCATGTTCTCTACAGTCAAAGCGTTACCTGATGTTGAACTCTCACCTGTGCTTTTCCGTCACATTTCCTCGCTAAGGATAACACCAACAACATCATCAAATTTCAAAGTATTTGAGCTAGAGACAAAGTTACTTACAACCATTACCAAGCTATTCCAACTTTCTGGCAAAGAACAATAAAACCAAGAGAGCCCTCACCTCTTCGTCAAATTTCATTTTTACAGAAGCTAATTGACTAGTAATCGTATTAAACTCATTTAAATGATCTGATACAGATCCACCTTCAATCATTTTTAGATTAAACAAATGCTTCATGAGAAATACCTTATTTGAGGCTGAGGGTTTTTCATACAATTTAGCCAAAGCTTTCATGAGTTCATCTATTGTCTTTGCTTCTATTATATTGAATGCCATAGATGGTGTCAGGCACAACCAAATGGTTCCTAGTGCCTTTCTGTCCAGAAGTTCCCAATCCTCATCAGTCATTGTTGCTGGTTTCTTAGCTTTTCCTTTCAACGGCCTCCATAAATCCTTCTAATAGAGATAATCTTTCATCTGCATCTTTCATAACTGATAGTTCTGCCCATTGAATTTATCTACCTTCAATTTATCCTTATCCGTCATTGCTCTCACTTAACCGTGAGACCTTCCTGTAGACGATAATCAAACACAACCCGCTCTGATACTAGTTGTTAGGGTTCAGGTAGATCGAAGCAATAAACACTAACAATTATATGCAGATTAAATAACCCAAATATAATAATGAAGAACACCACAAAAGAGATCAACATAGAAATTTAACGTGGTTCACCCAAAATGGGCTACATCCACAGAAACTTAGCCATCCAATGATTTTATTATCCAGTGCAAAACAGATTACAATCTCACGAATTCCACACCGTAACATACATCCTAGCCACTTATAACAAGCTTTTTGGAAGCTTCTCGAATTAGGGTTTTATAATGTCATTTTTCTTTTGTCGGTTGACAAAACAATCTCCCACTTGGAGACTGATTAGGCTCCACACCAAACAAAAACTTCATCCAAAAGGCTACCCAAGCCCACATCTCCAAAAGAAAACTCCAAAAATAAAATGGTTTGGATCCCCAAGCAAAAAGCACTTAATCCAAATGAAGCATCCATAATCCAACAATCCCAAAAATCCCGCTCCCCATCAAAAAATCATAAAAATCCTAAATCCATTTAGGTCCCAAAATTACTAAATCAACCACCCCCTAAGAAAACATCTCCATTACTCCCAACTCCTCCTTCCATTCAAAAGATTCAAAATCTAATTCGGTGTGTGCAATCGTTGGTCTTGGTTCCTTTCCATTCCACAACATTCCCACATACCTACATCTCCACATCTTCTATCTACTATCCCACATATTTCCCTCATCATATCCTATGGTCCAAGCTTTTGCATAATCCTTCCATCCATAATCCACTATCTATTCATACATAATCCACATCCTAATTCATCTCCACCTCCCTCTCATGCAATCCTCTACGAACATCCATGCGCAAAATAACACTTGACATGATCCATGTGCGACACCCCTCTATAATGGGACATTATCACCTTTCATGGAACTAGACTCTTGAGTCCCCATCCTCTTACAAATCTCTCTTATCTATATTCCTCTATTCCATCCAAAAATCTAAAAAAGAGAAGAAAAAAAACAAAAAAAACAAAAAATCAAAGTAACTTAAAGAGAAATCCCTTCGTCCAATGGTCAAAACTACCTTGGTGGCACCTTGGTTAAGTACCATAATGAAAACTTGGCCAACATGCATCATGTGTAGATTCCTTATCAATATGTCTTACACTTGGGGGCATGTTGTCTCATCTATCCCATCCTATTATTTTCCTCCTATGCTAACATCTTCATCCATCATATCCTCATACCTACCTATGACATTTACTTATCCACATACCCATCTTTCCTTCCTCCTTGGATCTTGATAAAGATAGGGGCAAAATGTTGAAAAATGCTTTGGACATCCCTTGATATATCCAATCTTTTTCCAACTAATCCTTCCATCATATAGTCATAAGCTTTGTCATGTAAAATCCTAAGCATTACACCTAGAATGGGGCATGCTATTCCTATGCAACGTAGTCCTTGGAGATCACATTCTAAATCCCCTTCCTCCATCCTTTCTCTCTTCCATCCATAATCATCTTATCCATTTATCCAATCCTTCTTTCAACCTTGATTTCATTTTCCCTTGTCATTGGTATCTAGCATCTACACTATCCAAACTGCAATCCAATGTCATCCCATAACATTTCTAAAAATTCAAAAAAATTAAAACATTTCAAAAATTCAAAAAAGTCAAAATATGTCCAAGAATTCCAAAAAAATCAAATATCCAAAAAATCTAAGCAATAAATCCAAATGCAAATCACCCTTAATTCATACAAATCTAACTAAACAATCTAGCCAAATTATCCAATCGCATCCTTGGTTTTATTCCAATCTTGTTATCAACCCAATCAATCAATCATCATCATCAATGGGATATATCATTCCTGCATCCTTGTGTTGATCTAAGGATATATCATTCTCCACAATGACAACACTATCTCAATCAACCAATTATTGGTTTACAATTTGACAAGGGAAATACCTTATTTGTTTTTGAATCAAGCAGAAATATTCATACAACACATTGTACCTTAACCAAAATTGCCTATCTAGCCACTTTATCAATTGCCACATCATTCAATCTCAAACAAACAATCATCATCCAGCCTCATCTAGGGATATATTGTTCCCATCATCAGGCACCTATCCAAACATCACTTAAACTCTTTGACAAAATATACAATGGTTGTGTGACTTGTGTCATCATTTGGTCTTTTTTTTTAATCTTTTCTATCTCCTTATTTTGCTTGATCAAAGCCACCTAGATCCATTTATATCTCGGTGCATTACGATTAGCAGAGAATGCAACATAGTGTTTTGCATGTCTATTGGATATTCTTATCACTATAGCTAATATTCATATCTTGTGTCTAAACAAGGTTGTATTACACTATGTATAAGGACACTCCTTTTGTTTGCAGTGTCAAGTCCATGCAAAGAATACAAAGCCATCTTGGTCCCTTATACCTTGGTGCATAATATCCTCTTGCTATATCAAATAAGGACTACTCTACACACTATACCAGCATAACTGATAGGCCGTCGTAAGGTCCTAACACTTTAGATGAAAATTATTAGTTTATCAACCGGGGTAGTGTCTAAGGCTATTTGCAATAGGGAGTTTGGATATTTCATTGAGAAACAGTTTTCTAGATCTGTTAAAAAGTTGAAACAGTACATGAAATGAAACAGTAATTTTATCCTTCTACAGAAAGCATTCAAATTCTATACTAAGAAGCATGAAAACTCTAGACTAGAAAGCATATAAATTCTACACTTAGAAAGTAGATAAATTCTACACTAGAAAGAAGATAAATTATATGCTAACAATTCACAAATGCAATTTGCTAAGTTGCAAGCACTCCAAATTCTAACCATCAGAAAACAGTAATCTAACTAAGGCAGATGCACCGAAAAACTTCTAATGAACACAGAAAGTTTCAAACAATAGTACACAACAGTTTAACTTTTAAACAACACACCCTGCAGGTTAACGACATAAGCTAAACACAAACTATCTTCAACTGAATAAAAACATCCACAGAAATGAAAATACTTATCTATCCTACAGTCCCGCGAGTGGCCAGCTCATGGGAGAAGCTTGTCTTAATTCAAATCACATTCAATCGCTTCAACATCACATGAGAACTCCATTCAAATCTTCATATTTTTTTAAAGAAACTAAAACTCAAAATATCATTTCCATTCATAAAAATTGCAAGTACATAGATCTGATGATTTTGAAAAACTAAAGGATTTTTTTTCATTCATCCATAGTGTCTATTTATATCCATATTTCAAGCAACAACAAAAATTGAACTACTTCAAAAACTCCTAAACTTCAGATGGAAGGAAAATGCCAATTGAAGAGGTCTTATAATTGAAAAACAAGATCTTAACTACTACTGTCTTTTAAACATAAAAAGGACTCCGAGTGGAGTCATAATGTCTTTTTGGTAACCACCGAAATAGCATAATAAAAACAAAGTCTTCATTAAATGCAAGCCTAAAATTTATGGTGCCCCCCCAACTCCTGGCACACTCGTCCACATTTGCATAATGTCCACTTCTTAGGCAATGCATTAACCTGCACAGTTACCCAACTTTTTGTGCCATTAAATCAATATTTAAAATCTAGTTTCAATCAATTCAGGAAATCAGGATTTGTACAATATTTTATTAAAAATAAATAAATATCACTTATAAAAATAAATAAATTGGCAAGGTTAGGGAATTGGATAGTGCAAACAAAATATTTGATCCATTAAAGAAATGAGGTTATTTATACCTCATCATTCCTCCCCTTCCTAACCTTGAGCAGGTCCTCCTGCTCTATGACATACCCTTTGTCTCTCTGCCTCCCTTTTCCTATTCAACTCATCAAACTTTGAGCTCAAGTCATATACCTCATCTGCTTCTTCACCAATATGGTCAGGGACCTTGAGAAAACCTTTGTGAAGTTTGACTCTCAACTGCTAGGTATGTAAGTCCCTTGGTTCTGGCTCTGTAACTAAGACTGTAGGAGGTGGCTATAAAAAGAGAGGTGGTTTGTATCTCATTCCTATCCATTTAGTCTTTAGTTGCTAAAGAATTCCTGTCAATGCCTCTACTCTTTTATATAACCATCTGAGGTTAGTGGGGGAAATCATTTCTCTTCTTTTTAAATACATAGGCAAGGGGGTATACCTTTCCTCACAAGCATTCCAAGCTCTATCAATTAACTATGGTCCATTGATCTTAAAATTTTCATAACAGATCCTAATGCTTTCATTGTATTTTTGTTTCACATGTTCATAACTCTTGACTCTCCCGAACTGAGCTTTGAAACCAAAAAGTTTTTGATTGGGATACCTCATGTGTAGTCCTATAGTTCTCTCTGCATGAAGATATTCTCTAGTTTTGTCCTACCACTGAATCTGATTTTGCATATTTGACAAAAATACCCTTAACTGGACTTCCCCAACAAACAGATTGATGAAGAAATCATTATGCTTCTCAAGAAATAAATTATGAATGAAGAACTCACATAATAAATTCTTTTGCACAGGAGATGCTTCTTTAAATGCCTCAAGGAATTGTTGGTCATCAGGATCATGTGGTAAATTGCAAGAGATTCTCAGGAGCTTCCATATTAACAACTGTTCATTAAGGAAGTTGAATATAGTCTGGACAGTTTCCTGTAGGCCAGCAATAGATCTCTAATCTGACATGCATCCATCTTGGCCTGATATAATCTATCATAAGATTCCTTCAACAATACTATTTCTTTCTTTAATCTAGCATTTTTGGCTCCATCTTGTCTTAAGAAATAGCATCGTTCCATCCATTTGGTTAGCAAGGGAGGAATGTGAACCTGAAACCATTCCATTTTAGTAGGTTCAGTTTGAGCCTCTTTTGATTCCACAGTTGGTTTAACATTAATTTCTTGTAAGTCTTGCTCCAGTTCCACAGTTCTACTTATGGCCTTATTCAATTCAAGTTTATGTTTCTCTTGCTCTTCTGTAAATGTCTTAAGGCATTATTCTAAGTTGAAGGTGAGATTCTTGATCTGTCTATATTTTTCAACTAGACTATCCAGACAGTGCTTATCCCTTTGCTACAATTGGGATTGTAGCTCTCTAATGGTCTGGTCCTTTTGCTCAAGAAGCTCTTTTTGTTTTTCTATCTCTTGTTGTTGCATGTTCCATTGTTCTTCATTCAATTGTTTTTGATTCCTCAACTGCATAATTTATGTGTTTAATCTCTCTGTTTCTAGTGTCATAGTTTCACCTCTGTTATCCTCTGCATCTGTAGAGAAGGGAGTAATAAAAACTTCTACTTCATTGCCAGATATATGTTCTTCATTAATTGTCTCAGATGGGCCTTGTTCTATATCATCCACATTATTTAAGGGAGACAATTGTCTCTCCTTAAGTACTGTATCAACTTCCTGAATATTTTCTGGTTGCTAGAATGAAGAAGTTGTTTCCACAGTCTCAAATTCTTGACCCTCTTCTTCTTCAAGACATAATTAGGCATCTGATCACTTGTTTTCTCTTGTCTTATTTCTCCTTTTTCCTTAGGATCCTCCTTAGATGGGCCAATTGACGGTTTAGATGCAGGGGGGTCATCACTTTCCACAGTCTGAGTTATATCTGCACAAGTTTGGGTTACATTTTCATCAGGTTGAGTCACTTTTTCACTGGGCTGCCTTTTCTTTCTCTTTTTCTTGGGAATAGGGGTAATTCACAGGTAGCAGCACAACTCGGCTCATCAGCTAACCATTTACTTCTTCTCAAAGGGGTAGATCTTTGTAGTTTTGTTTTGAGCCTCTTTTGCTTTTTTACGGGGCCGAGTACCTTCCTCCTCTGAGTCTACTAAATCCATATTTTCACATTTTTCCTGGGGTTTCAGGTACATTTTGTGATTTGGGCCTTTCTTCATGGTCTAGAGGGTTTGGACGATTTTCCAGTGCTTCACCACCAGGAGCTTGTCTGTCATCATGGGGTGCAAGGGAAAGTTCTCTTATATTTTGGTCTACCCTACCAGATGATTCACCTACCTCAAATTGTCTTGGAGGTTCAGGGGTTTCAATTTTTTGTAGAAATTTTTGCCATTTCTCATTTGGTTTCCTTTTTCTATGAAAATGATATATGTAGACTAAATGTATAAATCCATGATGCTTTAAAGGCCCAGACCCAATTTTGAAACGTTCTTTCATGCAGACAAGGGAATCATGAAGGAATGCAGGTATGTTAACTCTCAGTTCAGGATTTTCCAAACAATGACGCAAATGAATGAGCAGCCAAAAAGGGGGACCAACTACTATGGCACATTGTCCTTCACAGGTGAAATACTTAATAATCCATGCAACTGTCGTTCGCCATGGTTCTGCAATGGACATTCGTTGAAATCCCTTATTTTGCCCTTGGGTACTGAAAACTAATAATGGGTGAGGTTCCCCTTCCCGCACAAAAAGCTCTATCATTTTCTGATAGGAAATATTGGTAGTTTCAGACAAATTAATTCCTTCATTTCCAATACTAGATAATTTGGAGATGATTCAGAGACTTACCTTAAATTTCTTTCCACGCACAATTGACTGCCGGTCTGCAAAGTTCTCAGCGAATTCCTTGACCAGCTGTGGATGATATCCCTCAAATTTCTTTACGAAGTCTAGCCACCCTACTCTCTAAAACAGTTCTGAAATATTCCCCAATGCCAGCAGTTTATCCGGTGAAACTGGCTCAGACTTGCGTTTGGCTCCTCTCATATTGCTCAAAGACTACTAAAATATCACAACACCCAGAGTGGTAAAACTACTTAGGAAATTGATAGGAAGATTAAAGGAAATGCAAGTTTCAAGGACACTTGGGCTTTGGTAATGTTAGTTCAGGGTTTGTTTTTTAGCATTTAATCACAACAGTTAATTATTACTTTGCATGAGATAGAGTGAATGAGCCGCCACCTTCTCTAATGAAGGAACAATTCACACATTTGCTAAATTTGGAAAAGAAAGGGGTTCGTGCCAACTTTTCTATCTTTACTTACAATAAATGATCTATTAAAAATAAAAGATGTACGTACCTTCCGTCCCATTATTGATTTAAAATTCTCTTGTCTTTGCTGACATAATAACATCCTAGGTGGTGGTACTAACTGGTTTGAATGGAATGAATTTTATTATGATGTGATAATGGGGTGGCGAAATTTATTTTGGTATGATGATGGTGTGGCTAAATTTTATTATGACGAAAGGTTGTCATAATAATGTTTATTTACTTATGGTCAGAAATGCCGAACTCATGATGGCTTTCGCAGTGCATTACAGGATGAATGGTGTGTTTTCAGATAATAGGAACATTTACAGGGATGTCAATTGCAAGTTTACAATGATGGAAGAAGATATCAATGGGATGGATATGGGGAATACAACAAAGTTTCAGACCATCATTGAAAGATGCAGCTAGAATGCAAGAATAAAGTTTCGGAGCATCGCTGAAAGATGCAGCCGAAATGCATGAACAAAGTTCTAGAGCATCGTTGAAAGATGCAACCAGAATGCAGGAACAAAGTTCCAGAGCATCACTGAAAGATGCAACCGGAATGCAGGAACAAAGTTTCGAGCATTGCTGAAAGATGCAGTCGGAATGCATGAACAAAATTCCAAAGCATCACTGAAAGATGCAGCCAGAATGCAGGAACAAAGTTCTGGAGCATTGCTGAAAGATGTAGTCGGAATGCAATAACAAAGTTTTAGAGCATTGCTGAAAGATGCAGTCAGAATGCAGGAACAAATTTGTGAAGAATTGTTGAAAGATGCAGCCAGAATGCATGAACAAAGTTTCAGAGCATCGTTGAAAGATGTAGCCAAAATGCAGGAACAAAGTTCCGGAGCATCGCTAAAAGATGCAGTCGGAATGCAGGAACAAAGTTCTAGAGCATCGGTAAAAGATGCAGCCGGAATGCAGGAACAAAGTTCTGGAGCATCGCTGAAAGATGTAGCCAAAATGCAGGAACAAAGTTCTGGAGCATCGCTGAAAGATGTAGCTGGAATGCAGGAACAAAGTTCTGGAGCATCACTGAAAGATGCAATCAGAATGCATAAACAAAATTTTGGAGCATCGCTGAAAGATGCAGTTGGAATGCAGGAAGAAAGTTCTGGAGCATCGGTGAAAGATGCAATCGGAATGTAGGAACAAAGTTCCGGAGCATCGCTGAAAGATGCAGCTGGAATGCAGGAACAAAGTTTCAGAGCATCGTTGAAAGATGCAGCCGGAATGCAGGAACAAAGTTCCAGAGCATCACTGGAAGATGCACCAGAATTTGTAATACTTCTTAAAAGATGAAACACGATAAAACAGAGATGAAATTTAGGCAAGTACTAAGAAGAAAATATGAAGAATTGTTCCTAAATGCATATAAACACATTCAAACATGAAATGTTTTTTTTTTTTTTAAAACTAAAAGATATTTATGGTATTGTTTCTGCCGAAGCAAAATCAACACATTGAGTTTCTCTGTGCATTTCTACCAGTCGAGTAAATTCTTCTTTGTTGACAGGTTTATGGTAGATCCTGAGTTAATGTCCATTGACTAAGAGGGTTCGAGAATCACCATCAATGGGTTTGAGTTGTATTGCTTCGTTTGGAAATACCTTAGAAATCTCATATGGACCCAAGCAATGAGTTCTGAGTTTACCTTTCTGGTCCTTGTATCAGGAATCAAATAGCAACGCCCAATCTCCAGAATGGAATTCTCTTTCTTTTATGTGTTTATCATGCCAGGCCTTTCGTTGTTGTTGAACTAGCTTAGTTTGATGAATGGCTTCTAAGAAGAGTTCATCTAGTTCACTAAGCCGCAAGACTCTCTCTACATGAGATCGATCAAGGTCGAAGTCCAGCTCCATTGCTGTTCTAAGCGTTTGGAGTTCAAATTCAATGGGAAGAAAAGGTTTCTTCCCAAAGACCAATTCGTAAGGGGTAAGACCAGTGGTGGATTTCCAAGTTGAATTGTAAGCCCAAACAGCCTTAGGCAATTTCCTGGCCCAATCCTTTCTGCCTGATGAAACTATTTTTGTTAGGATGTTTTCGAGCTCCCTGTTAGTGACTTCTACTTGTCCATTTGCTTGTGGGTGATAGTGTGATGACTTTTTATGGCTTATCTGGAAATGATTGGTGAAGGCTAATAGAACTTTAGACATAAACTGAGGTCCCTAGTCTGTGACAATGGACCTAGGGGCTCCGAATCTGAGAAAAATTTTGTTATACAGAAAGTTTGCAACTTGTTCTTCTCGAGCAACTTTGAGGGCTTAGACTTCTACCCATTTGGTAAGATAGTCCATGCAGACTAGAATATACTATTTCCCTTGCAAACGGGGATCTATAGGACCAATGAAATCCAATCCCCACTTTTCAAATGGTTCAAAAACTACCTGTGGTTGCAAAGGCATTTCATTGGATGTTGTAGGTCTTCCAACTTGTTGGCATTCATCACAATGGCAAACATAGTTCTTCACATCCTTGTGCATTGAGGGCCAATAGTATCCTGCACCTAAAATTTTATGGGAAGTTCTTTTGGTAGACTAGTGTCCACTAGATGGGTCATCATGGCAAGCTCTAAGGATGCTGTATGTTTCATCTAGTCTGACACAACGTCGCATGACTAAATCAGGGCCATATTGGAATAACATGCCATTAATCCATTTAAAGTGAGCACTTTCCCAAATAAGGCATTTCTTTTGTTTTAATGTGAAGTCTGGGGGAAGCTCTGAAGTGGCTAAGTAATTGGCAATGCCTGCAAACCAGGGTATTTTAATGGAGACAGCAAATAAATTTTCATCAAGAAATTCATCCTGTACAGGAGTACAATCTCCATTATCTTGCTTTATCTGAGATAGAAAATTTGCAACTACGTTGAATTTCCCAGGCTTATCCATTATGTTCACATTGAATTCTTGGAGAAGTAATAACCATCTAATTATGCATCCATTCATTGAGGGTTTGTTCATCAAGTACTTAATAGCTGAATGGTCTGTGAATACAGTCACTTTGTATCCTATAATATAATGCCAAAATTTGTTTATTGCATGGACTATTACTAGAAATTCCTTCTCCGTGGTAGTGTAATTTCGTTCTATGGGGCTCAAGTTTTTGCTAATGAAGTATATAGTGTATTTTCCTCCATTCTCATCTTCTTGGCCTAACACTGCTCCAATAGCATCATTGGAAGCATCAACATATATATGGAAGGGAAGTTTCCAGTTAGGTCCTCGCAAAATTGGCGCTGAGACAAGCTTGTCTTTAATGATGTCAAAAGATTTTTGGCATTCCTCTGTCCAGGTAAAATCCACATCTTTCTGTAGAAGAGAGAACATGGGAGCTACAATCTTACTGAAGTTTTATGTGAATCTCTGGTAATAACTAGCGTGTCCTAAGAAACTTCTGATATCAGTTTGATTCTTTGGGGTTTCCAGCTGTTGTATCACTTCAATCTTTTTAGGGTCAACCTTTATCCCTTCGGCTGAAATATGGTGTCCCAGTACTGTAACGTCAGAAAATGTCCCCTTGGGGGCTTTTCCCCCGTAAGGTTTAGCTCTCGGGTCTTTAGTATGCATTTATGACATTTTAGTTCATATTTTGGCATCCCGATGGAATGAAACCTAGGTTCCATGGCAATTTGGACCTAGGTGGACCCCTTGAGTTGTACCCTACCCAAAATAGGGGGAGGACTTGGGCACCCGCGCCCTAGTCCTGCCCTATTTTAGGGCAGCCCTAATTTCTGGGTGTCAGTTTAGGACCGTTAAGAGGTTCTTTTGCCGACACGGTAAAATTTGATTTTTAAAATCTTGGCAGGAATGCTTGTAGGTGCATATATAAGCATGTGTAGGCATTCATTTGTAAACTAGATTGCAATTAGATAGCAAAGGTGATGTTCAAATGTTCTCAAGGTGATTCAAGGCTTCTATTGTGTTGCAAGACCAGACTTGTGTGTTTTGTGTGTTGATATTTGCAGATTTGAGCATCAATCTTTTCATGGCATGAAGAGCATCTTCCTCCATGAGAGCTTCACTATAAGGTGACATATCATTGTGTTTTTATCATCGATTCCTTTGGTTTTTGGCCTCTGCCTCACAAGGGCATGCCCTCTTTATCTGACAACAGTGTTCAGAGACTTAAGTGTCCTCCAGGGCTTGACTGAGGCAAGCCTCTAAACACCACAACCCCCAAACCAAGTCTTGTGATTGCAGGTTATAGGTGTTGCATCTGGAAAAAGTGGAGTTGCAAGAAGGCTTGGCAGACATCATGGATTCAGGATCTTAAGAAAAGTCAGACACATGAGCACTTCCAGGACTAGGGCGCTCACAACAACGTCCTTCGCAGACAAATCTCAGGAAACAGAAGTTACAGGGTTGATCAGTGTCAGAAGGAGGTCCAAATTCCCTGAAAAAGTAGGTACCTTGGACTTGGGCGCCCACACCTTAGTCCCCGACTGTTCCGCCTTGGAACCCCAAAAATAGGTATTCTGTGATTTGTTATTTTACTCCCGTCTGCAAGAGCTTTTTCTATTATTCGTCAATTTGTTGTCGTATTTGCATAATTAAGGTTTTAATGGTTAATTAGACATAAGAGAAGGAAAAATTGATAATTAATTCCCTAATCCAAGTTTCCCTTCATTTGCAAGTGGCCTAGGGTATGATAGTGCTCGCCACTTGACCCTAGATCCTTCAATGTTAGAGTGAAAGGAGGATTTTAACATCTAAACAACAAAAGATTAACAAAATCCAATTTTATCCTAAACATTTTGATGAACCTATGTTTTTAGACTTAAATTGCAACTTGTTGAGTGTTTGTCTTCATATTTGGATTGATTTCATTCATTCATTTGGTCATTTGTTTTATTGCATTGAGAAAAATTCAAAAAAATTGAAAAATTGGAAAAATACAAAAAAATTGCATTGTTTGGCTTACTAAATTGCATCAATTTTTTCTAACTTTTCCTAATTCATGATTTTTGTATCAGATCTGATATAAACTACAGAAAAATACAAAAAATTAGAAAGTTACCTTGCATTTTCATCATTTAATTGCTAGGGTTTTGTGGAAATTTTGACAATTTTATATAACCTAGTAATCCCAAAATCTAAGGTTTGTAGGCAAAATATTTTATCAGATTTTTCTACTGATTTTAGAGGCTCATTCAAATTTGCATTTGGCTGTAGTCTTGCATTTTAGTGTGAATTTGCATTTAGATTTAAAATATTTGCATTTTTACATAGAAAATTTTAACAAAAACTAGCAATTTTGATGCATTTTCATTAAATTTGCATGGGCATTTTGCATGTTAAGGATTGAAAATCATTTTCAGATCTGAGAGTAATTCAATTTCATCATAAATTAGACTTCAAAGCATTCGCATAGAATTTTGTCCCAAGATCTCAAACCTAAGGCTTCAAAAACAACAATTTTCACTAAAATTGGCCTTATCGACTTTATAAACTTGCACCATAGGTGTGTTGTGAAAGGTATTTTAGAATTATTTTTCTATTATTAGGGTAATTATTTTCTACCCCTCATAAAAAGTTTCATAACACCCTTTTATCGGGCTCTTGTAGTGAAAATTTTGCAAAAAAAACCACACATTTTGGCTATTTTGGCCCTAGGGTTTGACCTAGTTTGCACTCCAAGCATGTTGTGATCAATTTTATGGATTGCAGTGACTGATATTATTGATATTATTCACTGTACCTTCTAAAATTTATTGCAACACCTCTTTTGCTAGGTCTTGGAATTGAAAAACCGTGAAAAATAGCCTATTTTTGCTATATTTTTACTAGGGTTTTACCTTAAGTAGCACTAAAAGTCTGTTGTGTTAGATATTTTGGCACCAAGTGGCTATTATTACTGATATTATTTTTTGTCCATCATCATCTTCCTCACAACACTCTTTGTCGTGCTCTTTTGCATTTGAATTTTAGTGAAAAAGTGCTTATTTTGACATATTTTCACTATATTAATTTGACTTGGCATCATCTTAGATTTGCATCAAAAGTATGTTGTAAAGGATCTCATTGCTGTATTGGACTGATATCATACATATTATTTTCTGCCCCTTGTGTATGAGGAAAATCGAGATGTCTAATGATAAAATCAAAACTATGATAAAAATAAATCAATAACCCATAACATAAAGAGATCTATCTAAATAAAAAGCTATGATCAATGAATAAATCAAATAAAACAAAAAAGATTTTACCCAGATTGTATTGTTCTCTTTGTCAATATGTGGATTGCTCAATAATGTTGCGAAACCATGTTTGCAACAAGCGATTGTATGTGCTCAAAGTGCTCAAGAAAATCAATGTCAAAAGATTGTAAGGTGCTCAACGATGCGATGTATGCTCAAAGCGCTGTAAAGGATGCCTGAGGATAAATGATCGAAGAGGGTTTGTAAAGGAGATGAGAGGGGTTAATATAGGCTTCAAACATGATCGATCAATAGATGAAATAAATCCATAGAATGAATGGTTGAGATAAATCAAATAACTCATGCTGAATGTGCACACGACATGTGTCACTCCAAAACAATATTTTTTATTAAGATATGATGAAAACAAGATTGATTGAATAGATAATTCAACTTGTAATTTTGTTTTTTTTAGAATTCTAAAAATAAGACTAATTGTGCACATGAGTTAACATGATATTTTTAGAGGAATTGGAAAGATAATTGAAATTAAATAAATAAATTTATTTGATTGATTGTGCATGAGAGAGGAATAGAATTATTTATTTTTAGAGGTTTGAGATAATTTAAATAAGTTTGCATGATTTATTTCAATTTAGAAGAATAATTGATTTAATTAAATAATGTAAATTGCCGATAAGGGCGTGGTTCGGTGGTTAAGTCGCTCGGTTGTAGTGGCGGCCACCAGAGTTCAAACCCCCGCTGGGCCAATGAGCTCGCAGGGTTTACGCCTTCGCTGGGCCAACGAGCTCGTAGGTTTGAAGTTGTTCTTGCTAGGGGATGAGGTTCCCCATGTTGTGGCTTCACCAGTTCATTGCTCCGGGCAAAAGCATTCGCGTGGAGCCGGAGGGCATGTCGCACCAGCGTCGCCGGTCATGTTAAAAAGTTTACCAGGCGCATTAAATTTTTTTTAAATAATGTAAATTATTTAATTGTAGATAAGAGAGGATTTTGTGATGAATTAATTAAATAATTGGATTTATTTAATTAATGTAGATTTAAAATTTGAAAGAGAATTATGATTTAATTAAATAATAAAAATTATTTAATTTTGGAAGAATAAGGTTGATTTTGTTGAAATTAATTAAATAAATACAATTTATTCAATTAATGTTAAATTTTAGGATTTTGGAAGAATTTGATGAAATAATTAGATTATTTAATTAACGCTAAATGCAGGTGATTAGACAGATTTGAAGAAATGCAAGTGATGCGATGACATGGTCATTTTTGGGTGTCTACATTTTGCCCCTCTTTGATGCAATGCAATTTATAGCGTTGTTTCAAAGAAAACGATTGTTGAAGACATGATACAATTTTGATGCCCCAGTGTAGCTAGCTGCCCCAATGTAGCTGGCGTAGGATGCCCCCTCGAGAGGAAAGACAGGGAAGCGACAGAAGAACTGGGTTGACGCTCCACTAGAAGATTGTGCTTGAGATAAATGAGGTTGGATAGATGATAGATAGAAGAAAGGAGATAGGAGAGAACATGAGAGAAAGACCGTTGATCAATTTTTGATTGAAAGATTATATAAGGCTATGGATGAATGGATGGGTAGATGGATAAGCTTGTTGCAACGGTTTCACAAATGTTTATAAAGAGCAATCCTTATTTTTGATATAGCACATGGATAGTTTGCCACCAAGGTATAAATGACCAAGGTGTTGTGATATCTGAGTGTGTGGACATTGACTCTGCAAGCAAGCGGTTTGAACTTAGATCACTTAGATATGATATAACCTTGTTGTACATGTGAATGGACCATAGTCTTGAACATAAAATAAATTTCAATACATATATGCAAGAAGAATATTAATACGTAAGATGCTAGGTCGTAACACAGACAAGATAAATATGATGCTAAGAAAGATGCTAAAGGTCAATCCTTCAAACACGGCACACAAAAGCAATGACTATGCCCCCAATCCATACTGCATTGCAACATACTAAGATTATAGATAAATCAAGGTAGCCTTGAATAGGTAATGGACAAAGGAACAAAAGATAAACCAAAAAGCAAATTGACTGACTTACAAAGTAAACATATAGCCAACATATTCTCTTGCCAAAGAGGTTGCTCAGGATAGATTGGATTGGAAAGATAACAGCATTATCGTAGAAGCGATGTGTCCGTTAAAGGGTGTTATCTGTTGAAAAGATAATGTCTGGTTTTAGGAAATGCCACATGTTGTATAAGATGCATATGTTGGTCTCGATCATGGAACACTCTGTATAAGATAAATTTTGTTGATCTGTTGCGTGGTTTGAGATTGATTTAGCTGATGTTAGAAATTGATACGTAGGACAGTATATGACTCTATAAGTAAGTTGCTTTGCTTCAAGTTTGTTAAGAACTTTTTCTTTGAAAGGTTGCGTTTGTTTGTTGTTTTGCTACTTGAGTTAGTCAAGTCGAGGTGAACGGATTGTGATAAACGGAAGACTAGAAAGATGTCATGTCAATGGATTGAAATGGGTGAAGAATGATGAATCGTATGTGCCTAAGTACTGGATACATCCTTCGTATTCCAGACTGCCTACATACCCTATATACATGGGATCAAGGCACATTACGAGGAAAGATGAAAAATGATAATATGTAGTTCTGGGTAGAGTGATGAGATGGGTCAAGGTGTTTGAGCTTGGGTTGGGGGAAATGATGAGATCTCATATACCTGAGTACTGGATAGGTCCTTCGTGTTCCAGACTGCCTACATATCCATATCCATGGGATCAATGTACCTGAAGATTGAGATGAGATGATATGTAGTTATGGTTTGTGTAATGATGTAGGAAAAGTGTTGGGAAGATAACAGGCTTATGGTAGGAACAATGTGTCTATTAAAGGGTGTTATCTGTTGAAAGGGGAACGATTGAAGTGTTTGTGTTTGGTGTGAACCACGAACAAGGACCCATTTCGAGACTTGGGTTAAGGAAAGAGTTGCCCCCATTCTGGTAGAGGTACAAATGCATGGGTGACTGATGGAAAAGACATAGAAAGTTCAACCTAGGACAAGACAATGATAATTGTTGACATAGATCAAGACATGGGATGACGACGATGGACATTGATAAATTTCCAAGCTATTCTAGATAGGGAGATGTAAATGCAAATAAGGGCAATGGCTTTATTATGGATGGATGGATGAAGTTTGTTGTGAAATGGACATGGAATGAACAGGACTTGATAGATGATGGATGCTGCCTCTACACATAGTGCCTGTTTGCTAGGTTTTCACTATGGTACTTATCCAAGGTGCCTGTTTACCAGGTTTTCACCATAGGACGGATTATTTGTTTTTTTTTGTTTTTTTTAAATACTATGAGGATCATACATAGAACTTCTTGAGATGAACATTGTTAAGTGGCTCATCAAGAGGAATGCCATCAGGTGTAGCTAAAGTATAAGCTCCTGATCCATATGCTGCTGTGACAATAAAGGGTCCTAACCAATTAGGCTCAAACTTGCCCTTCTTTTCTCGATCTGCTTGATTTCTCTGATTTTCTTTTAAGACAAGTTCACCAACTTGAAACCATCTTTCTTTGATCTTTTTGCTGTAATTACGTCGGAGGCGGTTTTGATAAACATGAAGATGATTAAGTGCAGCAAGGCACCTCTCATCTAGTAGTTCTAGCTCAGCTAATCTGGAAGTGCGATACTCCTCTCCATCAATCAGGTTCTACATGGATACTTTGAGGGATGGGAGCTCAACCTCTATAGGTAGGATGGCTTCAGAACCATAGACCAAGGCATAGGGTGTGGCACCAGTTGGTGTTCTGATACTAGTGCGATAGGCCCATAGGGCAGGATTGAGTTGCAGGTGCCAATCATGACCAGCGTCATTGAGCATTTTCTTGAGGATTTTGAGAATGGTTTTGTTGGAAGCCTCAGCTTGGCCGTTACTCTGCAGATAGTAGGTAGTTGAAAAGCGATGTTGGATATTGTATTGTGTGCACAAGGCATAGCCATCTTGATTTTTGAATGGTCTCCCATTATTAGTGACAATGGCTTAGGGAATACCATATTGGCAAATGGGATAAACTTAGTTATTTGCTTACCAGTGATATAAGTCATGGGAATGGCTTCAACCCACTTCGTGAAATACTCAGTGCCGGTAATGATGAATTTGTGGCCATTGGATGAGGATGGGTGGATTTGTCCTACGAGGTCGAGACCCCATTGTGAAAAAGGCCATAGAGTAGTCACAAGTTGTAGTTCATGAGTTGGTGCATGAATCAAATCTCCATGCTGCTGGCATTGTAAACACTTCTTAGCAAACTGTAAAGCATCTTGCTCTATTGTAGGCAAGTAATACCCTATGCGGAGTATCTTCTTAGTAAGATTAGGACCGGTAGAATGTGTGCCACAGACACCTTCGTGTATGTCTCGTAAGGTAGCTTTGGCTTCTTCCGCGTTAAGACATCGTAAAAGGATACCATAGAGACTTCGGCGATAAAGTGTATCACCCAGAATAGTGTAACGGGAGGATCAACGGCTAAGGGTTTTGCGTTGGGTAGCGAATAGCTCAAAGGGAAAGGTACCGTGTTTAAGGTATTCATAGATATCTTCGTACCATGGGGAATTGGGACCAACAAGTTCGCAGATGATTTCAGTAGTTGAAACATCGACGGCTGGTATCAACAATTGCTCAATCAAGAGATCACATTTCTGTGTGTTTCCAGGCATGTCTATAAGTGACCCCATAGAGGCCATAGAGTTTGTAGCCTTGTTATGCTCTCTTGGAATTTGCTCAAATGTGATGCTAGAAAAGTGTGGTTTGTAGGCATCCACTAGTTGCTTGCAGGGGACCAACTTTTCATCTTTTATTTGATACTCATCTGTGACCTGTCGAATGACTAGTTGTGAGTCTCCATATACCTATAATTCTATGATGTCCCATTGAATTGTTGTATTGAGACCTATGAGGAATGCTTCATACTCAGTTATGTTGTTTGTGCAAGGAAATGCAAGCCGATATGACTTTGGAATATAGTCATTTTGAGGTGTGATAAATAGTATGCTAGCCCCTGATCCATGCTATGTGTAGGAACCATCAAAATACAACTTCCACATTATTGAGGTAGAAAGAGGGAAGAGATTCTCATCTGGGAAGTCAGATACCATAGGATGTACATCTGTCATGGGTGCTTCTGCTAGGGCTTGTCCCTTGATTGCTTTACGATCCACATACTTAATGTCAAACTCACTAAGGATCATGACCCATTTAGCCAGTCTACCTGTAAGAGCTGCTTTTGCTAGTAGATACTTCAATGGGTCAATTTTGGCTATGAGATTGGTATGTTGGTTTAGCATGTAATGCTGTAACTTTTGGGAAGTGAACACTACTGCTAAACAAGCTCTTTCCGTCGGTGAATAATTGAGTTCATAACCCACCAAGGTTCGACTGATATAATAGATTGCATGCTCTTTTCCTAACTCATCATGTTGTGCTAGAAGAGCCCCTAGGGCTGCAGTTGTAGTTGAGATATACAAGATCAAAGGCCTATTGGCAACTGGTGGAACCAAGACAAGAGGTGTAGCTAGATATTCTTTGAGCTTATCAAATGTTGCTTGACACTTATCGTCCCATCAAAATGAGACATCCTTTCTGAGCAAGTGTTGAAATGGTTGACATTTATCTGTAGCTGTGAGATGAAACGCCTAATGGATTATAACCTTCCTTGAAGGCTCCTTAATGCTTTGAGGTTCTTTGGTGGAGGAATTTCTACTATAGCCTTGACTTTTGTTGGATCTACTTCAATACTTCTGTGAGATACAATGTATCCTAATAGCTTCCCTGATGTTACACCAAAGACACACTTCTTTGGATTGAGGCGCACTTGGTATTTCTTGAGTCTGTCAAAGATCTCTCCTAGAACTTGTATGTGATCTACCTTAGAAGATTTTTCTAGTATGTCATCCACATAGTCCTCCATGATGTGATGAAAGAGATCATGGAATATCACTGTCATTGCTCTTTGATAGGTTGCCCCTGCATTTTTAAGACCAAACGGCATGACGCACCAACAATAGTTACCCCAAGGACAAGTAAAAGTTGTTTTATGTTGATCTTCTTCTGCTATCTTTATCTGATTGTAGCCAGAGAATCCATCCATGAGAGAAAGCATTTCATGACCCGTGGTCAAGTCTACTATGAGATCAATGTTCAGTAGTGGAAAGTCATCTTTGGGACATGCTTTGTTAAGATCTCTAAAATCATTACACATGCAGATGCCCCAATTTGGTTTAGACACAGGTACAATGTTTGAGACCCATTCTGAATAATCAATAGGCCGGATGAACTTTGCATCTAGCAACTTCTGTCTTTCAACTTTTACCAAGAGAGCTATCTGTGAGTGCATCTTCCTTAGCTTTTGCTTGACTGGTTTAATTGTTGGATCAACTATGAGATAGTGAACCACTAGTTTAGGGTATAACCCAGGCATATCAGCATAGGTCCACGCAAAGTTGATGGTTCTTTGTAAGAAGAAGTTGTTAAGATTGTTGTGCTCTGCTTCTGATAATGATGCTGCAAGGAATGTGGTCTTCGGATTTTTCTCTGTGCCAAGGTTTATCTCTGTAGAATCTTCTACTAGGAGAGATGACTTCTCTTGATACTTAGATGGTAGGGGAAGGTAAATCCTCCATCTTCAGGTGCCACAGTTGGGTTTTCACCTTTGGATACGTCCTTTGTTTTTACTATTTTGTGATCAGGAGGTGCCACAATGTGGTTTTCACCTAGAGATCTTTCTTTATTTTTACTTTTGTGACTGGAGGATTTGGCATTCTCACCAAAATAAGTTGTTGGCTCTAGTTCCATTACAAAACCAGCTTTGTGATCCCCCAGAGGGATACCATCCCGGAGTCCCAGGAACTTAGCTATGGCTTCGTCATTCTGAAATACATCTATAACGAGGGACCCTTGTTGGTCCCAATCGACAAGTTCAGGGTAGACAAGTGTTACAATCTGGGTGTTTGTGGTGGATGTTAAGGATATGGATGATAGCATAAGTACATAGGATTCGGTAAATAGGTCAGTCATATGGAGGGAAAAGTCATCGATGATATCCTCATTAGACGTCAAATCTGCGAGAGAAGTTTCAGCCACCTTGTCAAGGATACCCTCGATGTCCAAGGCGTGCGATACCTTCCTACCAAATCCTAACCCCTTCTTGTCTAGTTGCTTCGTCACAATAATGGGTTCCATTGTTTCTTGATTCTATTTTCCAAGGCCACCTTTGCCTTTATAGCCCATGTTTTTGACTATCCTTAAGCCATTGCCATATTGCTTGACTGGTATTGTGACTGGTTCTTTCTCCTTATAGAGCCAAGAAGAAATATCTTTAATTGTTTCCTCTGCCAATAATTTTCCCTCTTGAAATTGGTTTAGAGATGCTGGGGGAGGAATTGCTGCTTTTTTAGTTGTTTTGGCAATGGGCGGTTGGCCATAGGATTTAGGGGATAAAGGCATTTGCCCTACACAACAAGATTTTGAGAGATCATATTCTCCAAAGCCTATATCACAGATGTGAGCTTTGATTTCAGGAATAGGATGAGGATTAGGTTCACTTGCAGAGGCTTTTGTCAAATCTTCAGGGTTGACATACAGTGGGGATTCAAGGGCTTTGTCATTTTTAGGCACTTGGTTGCAATTCTTATAAATGCCTTGGAAGACATGGCAGAATTCAAAAGGATTAGGGTCACCTGGGATAGTTATCTCTGTACTATTGAATGGGAACTTGAGAGACTGATGGTACATTCAGGGAACAAATTTCATGGCATGGATCCATGGGCGTCCTAGGATAATGTTGTAAGGTAGCTCAATGCCAAGGACTTGGCACCTGATTTCAAGCATGACAAGGCCTACTTGTATAGGCAAATGGATAATGCCTTCTGAACAGTGCTCTGCATCATCATACCCCTTGATTGTAATACTTTGATCAATGTTGACTTGATCATCAAAGTATCCAATTGTTTAAGTAACTTTAGAGAACAGATATTAAGACTAACACCACCATCTATAAGTATGCGTTTGATCTTGCATTTATGGATGAGAACCTCAATGTGAAGTGCATCATTATGACATGGATCATGGGATGGGAGGTCCTTTTCAAAGAAGACCACATTGTAGGGTGAGGCAATGTTACCTATTATAGCTTAGAAATCTGTGATCGCTATTTTGTTAGGAACTGAAGACTCTTGTAGGGCTTTTTCGAGCACAACTTTATGTGTGGGTGATGAGCGTAGAAGGTCCAAAATAGAGATTTGTGCAGGGGTTTTCCCTAGATGTTGGACAAGATTGTAATCAGACTGGGTTGGGAGACTTGGTGTTGGACCACGAATGGTGAAACGACCATGACGAGTTGCAACTGCGCAATCCGTAGATTTGCCTTTGATTGTGAGGGTAGACACACAACTTTCTTCAAAATGACCCACAATAGAGTCATAGGAAGTTAAAGCTTTGTTAACACCTTTACCTTTATCCAGAGGAGGACCTTGACCATGGTTAGGGAATGGTTCCTTGTACATGTTGAGATCCTTGTTGGTGTGTTGAGTTGGTGGTTCATCCTCAAAAGTGATTTTGTTTCCATCGATGAGGTTTTGAATGATGTGCTTGAATCTCATGCACGATGTGATTCTGTGTCCTTTGCTCCTATGGAATTCACAATATCCATTTTCTCTGTATCGTGAGGATTTGTAAACAGGTTCAGCATATGGGGGAGCGTCTCGTAAGGTGACGAGTTTATTGTGTATAAGTTTCTGTAAAACAGTCTCAATAGGCTCTCCCAAGGGAGTGAATTGATGTGGTGGAGGGTAATTTTGTTGAGGTTGCTCTTGTTATTGTTGGTTTTGGTATGGTTGCCTTTGTTGTTGTTGGTTTTATTGAGGCGAAGGTTGACTTGGTTTGGAAAGCTGAAGGGGTTGTTGCAATGTTTGGACATGTTTAGAATTGACCACACTGTCGTTGACCACGTTTTTATTTTTATTCCAAAACTTTGGTTTATCGTTTGTTTGTTGTTGATGGGCATTGTCTTTAGTTTCTTTGAAGATTTTGACCACGCCCTTAGCGATGACGGCCTTTTCAATGTCAATTCCTTTGTAGGTAATTTCGTCAAAGGTTGTTGCACTAAGAATTTGTAAATGGAAACCCAATTCTTGGTTAAGGTTCTGCACAAATATGCTAACAAACTACTTTTCAGGTTAAGGTTCTTGAATGGGAATTTACTAGCCATTTGTCTCCATCTTTGAAGGAAGGAAATGAAAGTTTCTCCATTTTTTTGTTTATTGTTGCATAGGTCGGTCATGGATATCTCATGTTCTGTGTTGTAAGAAAAATGGGTGGCAAATTTCTCTGCAAGCTCATTAAAAGATTGAATACCCGTGGGGAGGTGTGAGAACCATTCTATAGCTTGACCTCCAAGACTGTGAGGAAAGAGGCGCATAAGATATGTGTCATTATGTGAGACTTTGAAGCAAGCAAGATACAATTCTCTAAGATGGCCTTTTGGGTCTCCTTTTCCTTTATATTTATCAAATTTGGGAATAGTGAAATTGTGAGGAAAAGGGATCATGGGTAATGACCGATCAAATGGATAAGGACAAACTTCTTCCAAAGAGAAAGTTTTCTTAGTGTGGCCAAATGTAAGATCAGATAGTTGTTGTTGAACTTCTGCAAGTTTTAGCTCCATAGTTGTGGGAGGGGTTGGAAACATCTCCTGTTGTCCTAGAAGTGGTTGTTGTTGCCCATATGGAAGATTATAGTTAAAGCCAAGGGGATTGGTGTTATAAGGGTCGTAGGATTGGTTGGGGTCATATGTGTTGTACGTTGGGTTTAGATTGGGTTGGAATTGAGTGTTTTGATTTTGGGGAGGTGGAGGTGGTGCTAGGTAAGAATGTAGGCTTTGTGATGGTTGTTTATAATAGTTTGGTGGAGGAAAGTTTGTTAGGTTTGGTTGCGGTGGTGTGAAGAAAGAATTTGGTGGAGGAAAGCTAAAGTTTGTTGGGTTTAGTTGCAGTGGTGGAACATAGCTTTGGGAAGTTTGGTTTTGGAAATGTTGAAGGTGGTTAGGAAATGTGTTGAAAAAGGTTAGTGTCGATGATCATTGTGGTGGGGGGACATATGTAGACATGTTTTGTGATGGTTGGGGTTGACTAAGATGGGGATAGGTATGATGTAGCGTAGAATAATGTTGTGGTGGAGGGACATAGGTGGTGTTGACGTTTTGTGAATGTTGGGGTTGTATGACATTGTTTGGATTAATGATACGAAGGGTTGATGATGTTGGGGGTGGTGTTTGTTGAGACCCTTGTTGCATGGCTACATAAGTGTTTCCTGGATTGTAATTTGGTGGGAAACCTTCTTGTGATGGGGTAGCCAATGTTCTACTTGCGATTGGTGTGGGCATTTTAGGAGTTTGGTGTATGTTTGATTGAGCTATAGCGGCTTGTTTGGCTAGTTCTGCTTGACGATGGAGAGTCTCTTGTTGGTGTTTGTAGATCTCCATAGGAGTTAGAAGAGGTGATATGGGTCTCTCGGCCGTTGGATTTTGATAAAGGGGATTCTCATATTGTGCACTCGTTCTCCCTTGTGAGCTTTATTCGTGTAAGGGTGTGGTCACAGTTGACATGGTTTGGACCGCAGGTATGGCATCATAGGTTTTGTTTGTGTCCTTGAGATTGTATAGATCAAAATCTTGAGGTAATTTTGCTCCTTGTTCGACTAGTAGATGGAAGAAATGATCTTAGTTCTCGCTAAGGATTTTGTCAGACGCGGCCATGGTTTTAGGATCTTGTATGATTTCATCAAGGTCTTGTCTATCTTCTTGACAGGATTGACCTATTTCAAAGTGTCACTCTTCTTGAGATGGGACTTGACCTATGGTATAACCTTGTGGAACAAAATCCGGAGGCATGTTGGTTGTATACTGAGGTGCATTTACCAAAGGAACACTACCTTCTTGAGGATTGTTTGTTTGGTCATTTTGCAGTCTATTTTGAATGTTGGTTGGTCTTTCTATTGGAGTCTTGGGAGTAACCTTGGGAGTCATATTGGATTGACTTGTTTGAGGCATACGAGGAGGCGATTTGTGCTTCCTTGGGGTAACTTGCTTAGCCTTCTTAGTTTGCCGAAGTCTAGTGGTTACCATGGGATACAGTAGGACAATATGCTTTATTTGAGATGTTTGCTGGGATTTTGTTGTGTTTTGGAAAAGATAATTTTGATAAACAAGTTCACTGGGCTAAAGGCGCTGTATTGTTTGAACAAAGGCGCAGGACTATGTTACCAAAAGTGAGCTACTGTACTACCAAAGGCGTTGGACTAAGTTGTTAGAAGCGAGGTACTGCTATACCAAAGGCAAGCTACTGTTAGACCAAAAGTGAGCTACTGTTATACCAAGGGCGGTGAAGTAGGTTTGCCAGAGGTGAGCTACTATTATACCAAAGGTGAGCTACTGTTATACCAAAGGCGAGCTGTTGTTATACCAAAAGTGCTGAAGTAGTGTCTGTGATGTTTTATAAGGCAAATTTTCATAGTTTTTGTTTTGATTTTGATTGGATTTGCTTTGGCAAGAGAAAACACATCAAACAAAGTTGCAAAAAGGACTGACACAATAGATAGTGTATGTTCGAGCCTCACAAAAAGTCCAATGTTTCCACAGGTATAAGATAATTGCAAATAATGTCAAGCACTTTTTATCCCTAGAGACAAGGTTTCATTGCAATAGATCAGCTCACAACTTAATACTCCATCGACCAAATGTCATTCCATAAAGGTGTCAAACATTTGTATCTTTATGGCCGAGGTAATACTATAGGTAGGTCATAAGAGCTTTATGGCCGAGGTAATACTATCTCTTCTCAAGGGAGCCAATGGTGAGTATCTTGAGGGCTTAAATCGATTCCCCTTGCACTGATGATTATCACAATGTTTGAAGATGGATCGGGTAGTTACTATCTAGATTGGTTCTTAGTAACTTTGAGGTACCAACGCCTTACGAGCAATGTGACAAGCTACTAAAAGTTTTAACCAATCCTACTAAGAGTATCAAACACTTTGCACAATGTGAAAATCATTTCCACAAAGTGCTAGTACACCTCTTTTCGATTTGGCACCACAAGGTAAGGCTGACATCAGTTAGGACTTGGCTTTCACCTTATCCCTTTTATATAGCGGTTCAAAGGAAAACTCTGCTTAGGGTCATCCCTTTTGGATGAAGCGCAATCCAAAAGCAGCCCCTTATAAAGGAATAACTGAAATGTAAGATCAAGCACGCCAAACAAAGGTTCAATTGTCCCGTTTATAAGAAAAATAAGGTGCAACTAGATTAGGCACACACACGTTTGTAGTTGTCAATTGTCCCTTATGAAATTGAAGTGTTTGACATTCATGTCCATTGTCCCTTAGAAAATTGAAGTGTTTTTGCATTCATGTCCATTGTCCCTTAAGAAAGCAATATGTTCCTAAGACTTAGATTACAAAAAAAATGTTTTGTCCCTTAAGAAAGCAATATGTTCCTAAGACTTAGATTACAAAAAAAATGTTTTGTCCCTTAAGAAAGCAATATGTTCCTAAGACTTAGTTTGCAAAGATGATTTGTTCAATTGTCCCTTAAGAAAGCAATATGTTTTTAAGATTGCAAATATGATTGTTCAATTGTCCCTTAAGAAAGCAATATGTTTCTAAGACTTAATGCGATAGATTTGTCAATTTCTTCAAAGTTTGTCCTACATGAATATGTTAGAGAAACCAATTTGCTCTGTTTGAGTGATAAGAAGCTACAACAAGTGATATTAGGTCCACACAAACTCAAAAGTTAGCAAGTGTTTGAAGTCATAGATTGAAGATGGGCCAATAAGTGGACTTAAAAAATAGAACTCAACAAATCCTTGAAACAATATTACCATTGTGTAGAGGATAGAAAAATATCAACTTTAAAAAAAAATATCACTTGAATCTGAGTCCATTTGTGAAAGTTATGAAGCTTGGAAGGTCGAAAAATTGTGACGAGACAGAGACAGTAGTGAGAAAATTAATTTTCTAAAAAAAAAAGAATTTTGAGAAAAAACCAATTTCACCACAATGTAGATCATGAAATTCTAGCCTATTTATAAAAAAAATCACTGAAATACGTGTCCGTATGACAAAGATAATGAGGTTTGAAAATCGCCTATTGGTTAAAAAAGCTCATTGAAAAAGGCTCTCACTTAACCCCTTATTACTGGCACCTGGTCACTGATGTGACCTCCTGCTGGGCTGGAGGGGGTTTTATTTAAAATAAAGGTTTTTTTTTTTTTAAATAAAACCCTTACCTTTTCTATTTTTAAACTTTGAAGTTTTTTATTATGTTTTTCTTAAACTCATAAAGAATGAAACCCCAAAAAGGTACGATGCCTTTTTCATTTTTTTTAATTTTTAAAACCTGCCCAAAAAGGACAAGGTACTGTCAGCAGTACGTTTGTGCTTTTTCTTTTGTTTTTTGTTTTTTTTATTTGTTTTTTTTTTTTGCTTTTTTATTTTTAGTTTTGGATTTGCTGTTTTTTTTTTTTGATTGATTTTTTTTTTTTAGATTTTTTTCGAAAAAGAAAACTTTTTAATATATATATATATATATATATATATATATATATATATATATATATATATTGTTTATTGTACCTCACAGTGATTGTGCGGCCTCAGGTTGCATGCCCGAGGTAAAAAATTTGCCAGATTTTTACCTTCACCGAAATAGGTCAAATTATATATTTTTTTCACCTCTCGACGCCTTAGGATGCAACTGTGACCTCCATTTTTGCCCAGCAAACTTCCTTCAAAAATTTATCTTTGAATCTCTCCTAGACAAAGAGTTAAAAAAAACTTGTGAAATCAAACTAAAAATTCCACAAATTTGATATTAGATCAGGACCAATGGGTCCCACCGAGCGTGCCAGAACGTGTATGAAGAAAATCGAGATGTCTAATGATAAAATTAAAACTATGATAAGAACAAATCAATAACCCATAACATAAAGAGATCTATTTAAATAAAAAGCCATGATCAATGAATAAATCAAATAAAATAAGAAAGCTTTTACCCAGATTGTATTGTTCTCTTTGTCGATATGTGGATTGCTCAATAATGTTGCGAAACTATGTTTGCAACAAGTGACTGTATGTGCTCAAAATGCTCAAGAAGATCAATGTCAAAAGATTGTAAGATGCTCAACGATGTGATGTATGCTCAAAGCGCTATAAATGATACCTGAGAATAAGTGATCGAAGAGGATTTGTGAAGGAGATGAGGGGGGTTAATATAGGCTTCAAACATGATCGATCAACGGATGAAATAAATCCATAGAATGAATGGTTGAGATAAATCAAATAACTCATGTTGAATGTGCACACGACATGTGTCACTCCAAAAAGATATTTTTTATTAAGATATGATGAAAACAAGATTGATTGAATAGATAACTCAACTTGTAATTTTGCCTTTTTTAGAGTTCTAAAAATAAGACTGATTGTGCACATGAGTTAAAATGATATTTTTAGAGGAATTGGAAAGATAATTGAAATTAAATAAATGTGTCACTCCAAAAAGATATTTTTTATTAAGATATGATGAAAACAAGATTGATTGAATAGATAACTCAACTTGTAATTTTGCCTTTTTTAGAGTTCTAAAAATAAGACTGATTGTGCACATGAGTTAAAATGATATTTTTAGAGGAATTGGAAAGATAATTGAAATTAAATAAATAAATTTATTTAATTGATTGTGCATGAGAGAGTAATAGAAAGATTATAAATAAAATACTTTATTTTATTTATTTTTAGAGGTTTGAGATAATTTAAATAAGTTTGCATGATTTATTTAAATTTAGAAGAATAATTGATTTAATTAAATAATGTAAATTATTTAATTGTAGATAAGAGATGATTTTGTGATTAATTAATTAAATAATTAGATTTATTTAATTAATGTAGATTTAAAATTTGAAAGAGAATTATGATTTAATTAAATAATAAAAATTATTTAATTTTGGAAGATTAAGGTTGATTTTGCTGAAATTAATTAAATAAATACAATTTATTCAATTAATGTTGAATTTTGAGATTTTGGAAGAATTTGATGAAATTAATTAAATAATTAGATTATTTAATTAACGCTAAATGCAGGTGATTAGACAAATTTGAAGAAATGTAAGTGATGCGATGACATGGTCATTTTTGGGTGTCTACACCCCTGATAAAAATCCTTACAACACCTTTTCTTTCATAAATTTGCATGAAAAAAGTACAAAAAATCAAGCATTTTAGGTCATTTTGCATATAGTTTGCACTTATCTTTTGCATACTCTTAGAAAATTGTTAAAATCTATTTTTGCATTTCATTATGGCATCTTCATTTTATTCATCTCTGAAATCTTTACATGAGTATATCCTAGATTTAAAAAAATTTGCTAATTTCACTAATGAGAATCCTTATGTTCTAGAACACATAGCTTATATCAGTGGTATTGATTCTTCTATATGTTCTACATATGAGTTGCAATTACTTGGTTATACACATGATTTTAGTAGCTTCACTTTACTCATAGGAGCATATCTTTTGATATTAGAATATTTAACCAAATTCATCTCTAGGAATACTCGTGAGAAAGACGAGAGTGAAAAGCCCTTTTCTGCCATAGAGTATGATGATGATGCTGATGTACCTTCCTTTCATCCCACTGCTTTCCCTAGCCAAGATGTAGCATTACTGGATGAGAAAAGGTCTCTCACATTAAATCCTTTGGGGATGGATATTGGGTGCAATCAAGAGGGAAACAATGTTAATTCAATAATCGTTAATAGACTTCATAGCAATATTCCTAAAATGATTGTCCGAGGGGCACTTAGTGCACCCTCTTGCTTAAAACCAGTGATTATGGTTCAAGGTGTTCAAAATGTGTTACAACAACCACACCATAATGTGATTCCTCATACATACAACACCCGTAATAACAAGCAAAGTAATCAAGCACCGCATGTGCCTGTCTCTCTTCCATGTTCTCAACCTATGCTCCCTCCACCACCTCGTCTTACTCATAAAAGTGGTCAAGAGTATGATCTTGTCGAATAGCTCCGCGCTACTCAGGTTAAGATCTCTCTTTGGGACTTGATACAAACATCGCCTACATACCATGGAATGCTCCAAGAAGCTTTACAAAAGGTGATTGTGCCACCTGTTGTTAAGCCTAATGATGTAGCAGCCGTATTGGATAGTATGCATGTGACAAAAATAGATATTCTCTCTCAACCACAGGAATTACCATCAATTGAAGTTCAAAACCAATATGATACTCTTATAATCTTTGTCACAATAAATAGAACGTTGGTAAAACGAGTTATGATTGACACTGGATCAGCTCTTAATGTTTGTAGCATTGACCTAATAGCCAAAATCAAGGTTGACACATCACAAATCACACCAAATGGCATTAGCATTCATGGCTTTGATAATGTTGGACGACAATCCGTGGGCACTATAACTCTACCTATACAAGTAGGACTTGTGCTTGTGCCTACCCTGATTCATGTCATGCCTTGTTCTTTATCTTACAACATGATTCTTGGCAGACCTTGGATTCATGCATTGGGGGCAGTTCCTTCCACCTTACATTGTTCAATCAAATTTATATTCAAAGGTAAACTTCATACTATTCATGCCGATCCTGAACCAGATAACTGTCTACACATTGAAAAATAACCAATTTACAATCATATGAGCTTAAAGACTTTATGAGCTGGTTCATCAAAGCTCTCAGCCACAAATGATGTTGTGAAAGATTATATACCATCGAATGCACTCTTTGGTGATAATTGGGGCTCATTAGATTTTAATCCTTCTAGTATAGGGGAATATAAAATTAATAGCCTTGATACATCAAAAGTGGCATCGACCTCACCTAAGCAATCTTTTGAAACACCTAAGAAACCTAAAATCCCCTTGGGAGAAAATAAAAACAATACCCTCACTTATACTACAAATTATGATACCTACGAGGCCTCACCTTCTTCTAAGGAACTGGACTCTCTATACAGTCGTGGATTTCAAATTTTGTACAAACATAACGACTATGTAGGTAAGGGATGTGGTTTAAATCAACAAGGAATTAGAGTATCTATAGAATCTGCTTCAACACATTACTCAAGTGGCATTGGATATAATCCTTTTAAAGAAAAGAAAGCTTCTCGTCATCCTAAACTTAATGTTAGTTCTACAGAATCAAAACAACATGAGAGATATCCTAAATGTCTATGTTCTTAACGATGATGCTACCAGGTAAGTATTTCTAACCCTTTATTTCTCTCGTGATGTGCTTCACCCGTGATGTGTCATGTGTTGTTTAGGCCTCCTGGGATGACCCTTGATTCTCTTGTAAGATCTAGGATACCAGGGGACTGCCTCTGTTGTGACCTTCTTCTATTTGTATCATCATTCTTCTATATTGCCTCTCTCTGATTTCATTGTTGTGTGTTGTGTCTTATAGACATAGTGTTGTGGTTGGTGACTTGGGGGCACCCTCCTACGTGACTGTCCCTAAGACACTTATTTTCTCCTCTCTTATTTATTGTTTCCCTTCCTCTAGTGTTTCCACCTAGCGGGCGGATGATGACAAACATTTATACTAATGCGGACCTAGTGTCCCTTTCGAGAGCAATCAACAAATGGACTTAGTTCCTAATATGACAATGGGGTTGTATATCTTATCCGACGCTTGGCTAGAGGAAGCACTCGTGCTTTCCGCGTAGTGAATTTGATGATGTTTTTGTCGCATTTACAAACCTTAACAATATTGCTGCCTTTGAATCTGGCCTTGGTGGTACTCGATTCAAAGAGCTTTGTGATATAGCTTTGTGATATAGCTTGGCTCTTTGTATGATTAATCATATGCATTGATGTTGTTGTTTAGACACTAACATGTTTCTTGCAGGGATGTGTTTGTGGGAACATTTCACGATTATAAAGTACATGTCACCTCTGGGGGGCACGAGCTTTGCGAAAGTTGGTGTTCCCTTATGTGTTTTCTTTCTACCTTAATGTGCTTGATATCGTTGCATGATATCAACCACCTTAAGGTGGGGGCATATATAAGGTAAGCTGTTTGTTGTAGATGTTAGCAATTGTAGACACCCTAAAATGACCAAGTCTTCGCATCACTTGCATTTTGTCTAAATCTGTCTAATCATGTGCATTTAGTGTTAATTAAATAATCTAATTATTTAATTAATTTCATCAAATTCTTCCAAAATTTTAAAATTGCGACATTAATTGAATAAATTGTATTTATTTAATTAATTAAATTAAATTCCTCTATAGTCTTCCAAAATTAAATAATTTGTATTATTTAATTAAATCATTATCCTCTTTCAAATTTCAAGTCTACATTAATTAAATAAATCCAATTATTTAATTAATTCATCACAAATTCTATCTTGTCTATAATCCCATAATTTACATTATTTAATTAAATCAATTATTCTTCTAAATTTAAATAAATCATGCAAATTTATTTAAATTATCTCAATCCTCTAAAAATAAATAAAATCAAGTATTTTATTTATAATCTTCATATTCCTCTAATCTTACACAAACAATTAAATAAATTTATTTATTTAATTTATTTTTTCCTCTAAAAATAAATAAAAGCAAATATTTTATTTATAATCTTTTGTTCCTCTCTCATGCACAATCAATTAAATAAATTTATTTATTTAATTTCAGTTATCTTCTAATTCCTCTTAAAATATCTTGTTAACTCATGTGCACAATCAGTCTTATTTTTAGAACTCTAAAAAATGTAAAATTACAAATTGAGTTATCTATTCAATCAATCTTGTTTTCATTATATCTTAATAAAAATATCCTTATGGATTGACACATGTCGTGTGCACATTCATCATGGTTATTTGATTTATCTCCTCCGTTGATTCTTCTGATTTATTTGGACCGTTGATCGATCTCTGTTGAAACCTATATAAACCCCCTATCTCCTTCACAAGTCCTCTTCGATCACTTATTCTTAGGCATCCTTTAACAGCGCTTTGAGCATACATCACATCGATTGAGCACTTTACGATTTTTTGACATTGATCTTTGAGCACTTTGAGCATTACACTTGCTTGTTGCAAACATGGTTTCGCAACGTTATTGAGCAATCCATATTCAACAAAGGGAACAACAAAAATCTGGGTAAAAGCTTTCTTATTTCATTGGATTTATTGATAATGGCTTTTGTTTAGATTAGTTCTCTTTATGTTATGGGTTATTGATTTGGTTATTATCATAGTTTCGATTTTATCATTCGACCTATCAATTTTCCTCATACACATTCTGGCACGCCCAATGGGACCCATTGGTTATGATCTAATATCAAATTTGTAGAATTTTTAGTTTGATTTCACAGGGTTTTAACTCTTTTTCTAAGAGAGATCCGTAGATGAATTTTTAAAGGAAGCTTGTTGGGCAAAAACGGACATCACAGTTGCATTTGGAAGGGTCAAGAGGCGAAGAAAAACATATAATTTGGCCTATTTAGTTGAAGGTAAAAAAAATTTACCTCGAGCACGCACCCCGAGGTCGTACAATCACTGTGAGGTACAGTAAAAAAAAAAAAAATTTATTTTTTTAAAAGTTTTCTTTTTTTAAAAAAATTTAAAAAAAAAAAGAAAAAATAAATCCAAAAATAAAAAAGCAAAAAGCAAATCCAAAACCCAAAAATAAAAAAACAAATCCAAAAATAAAAAGCAAAAAAATAAAAAGCAAAAAACAAATTCCTATTAGTACCTGTGCAGGCGTGACAGTAGGTACAAGGTACTTTTTTTGCAGCGGGTACAATGTACTTTTTTCCAGCGAACTTTTTCTTTTCATGGTTATGTTTTCTTATGAAAAGGTTTGTTTTAATAAAAAATGAAGTGTTTTTAGTTTTTATTTCTTTTTAAAAAAAATAAAAATAAAGAGAATCTATTTTCTTTTTTATTTTTATTTTTATTTTTAAAATAAGAGATCCTCCAGCCCAGCAGCAAGTCACATCAGTGACCAAGACCAACAAGACACAAGGGGCTAAATCAGACCCCTCCTCATTGAGCTTTTGAATTAAGAAGGCGATTTTCAAACCTCATTATCTTGGTCATACGGACACGTATTTCAGTGCTTTTTTTTGAAATAGGCTAGAATTTCGTGATCTACATCGTGGTGAAATTGGTTTTTTCTCAAGATTCTCTATTTTTCTAGAAAGCTAATTTTCTCGCTGTTGTCTTTGTCTCGTTACAGTTTTTAGACCTTCCAAGCTTCATAACTTTCGCAAACGGACTCGGATTCAGGTGATGTGTTTTTTGAAAGTTGATGTTTTTCTGTCCTCTACACAGTGGTAATATCATTTCAAGAATTTTTTAAGTTTTATATTTTAAGTCCACTCATTGGCCCATCTTCAATCTATGACTTCAAACACTAGCTAACGTTTGAGTTCGTGCGGACCTAATATAACTTTTTGCAACATCTTATCACTCACACAGAGCAAATGGGTTTCTCTAACGTGTTCATGCAGGACGAGCTTTGAAGAAATTGCTAAATCTATCAAATCATGGTCTTAGAAAACATATTGCTTTCTTAAGGGACAATTGACATCATCTTTTCAATCTAAGTCTTAGAAACATATTGCCTTTCTTAAGGGACAATTGAACAAATCACTTTTGGCAATCTAAGTCTTAGGAACATATTGCTTTTCTTAAGGGACAATGGACATGTATGCGAAAACACCTCAATTTTCTAAGGGACAATGGACATGAATGCCAAACACTTCAATTTCATAAGGGACAATTGACAACTACAAACGTGTGTGTGCCTAACTTAGTTGCACCTTATTTTTTCTTATAACGAGACAACTGAACCTTTGTTTGACGTGCTTACTCTTACATTTCAGTACTTCCTTTAGAAGGGCCTACTTTTGGATTGCGCTTCATCCAAAAGGGACGACCCTAAGCAGAGTTTTCCTTTGAACCACTATATAAGAGGGATAAGGTGAAAGCCAAGTCCTAACCGACGTCAGCCTTACCTTGTGGTGCCAAACTGAAAAGAGGTGTACTAACTCTTTGGGGAAACGATTTTCATATCGAGCGAAGTGTTTGATACTCTTAGTAGGATTGGTTAAAGCTTTTAGTAGCTTGTCGCATTGCTCGTAAGGCGTTGGTCCCTCAAAGTTACTAAGAACCATTCTAGATAGTGACTACCTGATCTACCTTCGAACATTACGGTAATCATCAATGCAAGGGGAATCGATTTAAGCCCTCAAGATACTCACCATTGGCTCCCTTGAGAAGAGATAGTATTCCCTCGGCCATAAAGCTCTTGTGACCTACTTGAGCTTTCCGAGGGGAGGGTGAGATATCCCTACCTATCGTCTCTCGCAAAGATACAAAATGTCTGACACCTTTATGGAATGACATTTTTATCGACGGAGTATTAAGTTGTGAGCTGATCTACTACAATGAAACCTTGTCTCTAGGGATAAAAAGTGCTTGATATTGTTTGCAATTATCTTATACCTGTGGAAACATTGGGCTTTTTGTGAGCCTCGAACATACACTATTTGTTGTGTCAATCCCCTTTTTGCCACTCTGTTTGCTATGTTTTCTCTTGCCAAAGCAAATCCAATCAGAACCAAAACCAAATCTATCACAATTTGCCTTTTAAAAACATCAGACACTACTTCAGCACCTCTGGTATTACAGCAACTCGCCTTTGGTATTATAGTAGCTCACCTTTGGTATAACAGTACCTCGCCTCTGGCAAACCTACTTCAGCGCCCTTGGTATAATAGTAGCTCGCTCTTGGTAATAGTAGCTCGCCTTTGGTATAGCAGTACCATCGCCTTTGGTAGCTCAGTCCATCGCCTTTGGTATTACAGTAGCTCGCTTTTGGTTACACAGTCATGCACCTTTGGTCAAATAGTACAGCACCTTTGGTCTAGTTAACTGTGCATCAAAGCTTGTCTTTTCCAAAAGCACAAAGTAGAAACCCAGCATATTTGTCCTAGTGTGTTCCATGGTAACCACTAGACTCCAGCAAACTATGAAGTCCAAGCAAGTTGTCCCTAGGAAGCGCAAATCGCCTCCTCACACACCTCAATCAGGCTGATCCAACATTACTCCCAAGGTTACTCCTAGGACACCTGTGGCAAAATCAACCAACTCTCCAAACATGCCGTAGCTTGACCAAACAAACAATCCTCAAGAAGGTAATGTCCCTTTGATTGATGTCACTCAATTCACTATCGGCATGCCTCACGATTTTGTTCCACAAGGTTATACTATTGATCAAGCCCCATCTCAAGAAGAGCGACACTTCAAAAAAGGTCAATCCTCTCAAGAAGATGGGCAAGATCTTGATGAATTCATACAAGATCCTAGAGCCATAGCTGCCTTTGACAAAATCCTTAGTGAGAATCAAGATCATTTCTTTCGCTTGCTAGCAGAGCAAGGAGCCAAATTACCTCAAGATTTTGATTTATCCAATGTCAAGGACACAAACAACTCCCAAAACGCCATACATACAGTCCAAACCATGTCAACAGTGACCACGCCCTTACACGAACAAAACTCACAAGGGAGAACGATAGCACAATATGAGAATCCCCTTTATCAAAACCTAATAGGAAAGAGGGCCATATCACCACTTCTGACTCCTATAGAGATCTACAAAAACCAACAAGAGACTCTCCAACGTCAAGCAGAGATAGCCAAACAAGCTACTATAGCTCGATCAAACATACAGCAACCTCCTAGAGTGTTCACACCAATCTCAAGCAGAATTTTGGTAACCCCATCACGACAAGGTTTCCCACCAAATTACAATCCAGGGAACAATTACGTCGCCATGAGGGTCTCAACAAATGCCACCCCCTACATCATCAAACCTTCAGATCTCTCAACCAACCAGGGTCATGCAATCCCAACCATAACATTCTTCTATGCTCATCCTCAATCAACCTCAACCATCACACAACACATCTACCTATGTCCCCCCACCACAACATTCTTCTATGCTCATCCTCAATCAACCATCACAAAGCACATCTTCTTATGTCCCCCCACCACTATGATCATTAGCGCTAAACTTTTTCAATACCTTTCCTCACCACCCTCAACATTCCCAAAACCAAACTTCCCAAAGCTATGTGCCGCAACCGCAAACTAATCCAACGAACTTTAGCTTTCCGCCACCAAACTCGTATCTTCAACCATCGCAAAGCCTACATTCTTACCTAGCGCCACCTCCACCTCCAAATTAAAACACCCAATTCCAACCTAATCTAAACCCAACATACAACACATACGACCCCAACCAATCATATGACCCTTATAACACCAATGCCCATTACTTACACTACAATCTTCCATTTGGGCAGCAACAACCACTTCTTGGACAACAGGAAATGTTTCCAACCCCTCCCACAACTATGGAGCCAAAATTGGCGGAAGTTCAACAACAACTATCTGATCTTACATTTGGCCACACCAAGAAGACCTTCTCTTTGGAAGAAGTGTGTCCTTATCCTTTTGATCGGTCATTACCCATGATCCCTTTTCCTAAAAATTTCACTATTCCCAAATTTGATAAATATAAAGGAAAAGGTGACCCAAAAGACCATCTCAGGGAATTCTATGTTGCTTGCTTCGAGGTCTCACATAACGACACATATCTTATGCGTCTCTTTCCTCACAGTCTTGGAGGTCAAGCTATAGAATGGTTCTCACACTTACCTACGGGTATCAAGTCTTTTTATGACCTAGCGGAGAAATTTGCCACCCATTTTTCCTACAACATGGAGCATGAGATCTCCATGACCGATCTATGCAACAACAAATAGAAAAATGGACAAACTTTCATTTCTTTCCTTCAACGATGGAGACAAATGGCCAGTAAATTCCCATTCAAGATACCCGAAAAGCAGCTTGTTAGCATATTTGTGCAGAATCTCAACCAAGAATTGGGTTTTCACTTGCAAATTCTTAGCGCTACAACCTTTGACGAAATTACCTACAAAGGAATCAATATTGAGAAAGCCCTCATTGCTAAGGGTGTGGTCAAAATCTTCAAAGAAATGAAAGACAATGCTCCTCATCAACAAACAAACGATAAACCAAAGTTTTGGAACAAAAATAAAAGCGTGGTCAACGATGGGGTGGTCGATTCTAAACATGTGCAAACATTGCAAACACTGCTTAAGCTTTCCAAACCAAGTCAACCTCCACCTCAACAGCAGCAACAACAAAGACAACCATATCAAAACCAACAACAACGACAACAAGAGCGACCTCAACAAGATTACCCTCCGTGGCGTCAATTCATTCCCTTGGGAGAGCCCATAGAATCGGTCCAACAGAAGCTTTTACACAAAGGGCTCATCACCTTATCCGATGGTCCCCCATATGGCGAACCTATTTACAAAACTACACGTTACAGAGATAAAGAATATTGTGAGTTCCATAGGAGCAAAGGGCACAGAACTGCATCGTGCATGAAACTCAAGCACCTAATCCAAAATCTCATCGAAGGCAACTAAATCTCTTTTGAAGATGAACCACAAGCTCAACACACGAACAAGGACCTCAACATGTACAAGGAACCATTCCCTCACCATGGTCCACCTTCTCCTCAGGACAAAGGTAAAGGTGTCAATAATGCTTCCAGTTTTGAAGAGAGTCGAGTGTCTACCCTCACAATCAAAGGCAACTCTATGGATTGTGTTGTTACAACTTGTCGTGGTCATGTCACCATTTGTGGTCCTACACCCAGTCTCCCAACTCAGTCTGATTATAATCTTGTCGAACATCTAGGGAAAACGCCAGCACAGGTCTCTATCTTGGACCTTCTACGGTCATCACCTGCACATAAAGTGGTGCTAGAAAAAGCCCTCCAAGAGTCTTCGGTTCCTAACAACATAGCGGTTGCGGATTTCTGAGCTACAGTAGGTAGCATTTCCTCACCCTATAATGCGGTCTTCTCTAAGAAGGACCTCCCATCCCATGATCCGTGTCACAATGATGCCCTTCATATTGAAGTTCTCATTCATAAACGCAAAATTAAATGCATACTCATAGATGGTGTTGCTGGTCTCAACATTTGTTCTCTACAGTTACTTAAGCAATTGGGATACTCTGAGGATCATGTCAACATTGATCAACGTATTACAATCAAGGGATATGATGATGCTGAACGCCGCTCAAAAGGTGTTATCCACTTACCTATACAACTGGGCCCCGTCATGCTTGAAACCAGATGCCAAGTCCTTGGCATTGAGCTGCCTTATAACATCATCCTAGGCCGCCCATGGATCCATGCAATGAAAGCTGTTCCCTCAATGTACCATCAGTCTCTAAAGTTCTCATTCAATGGTATAGAGATAACTATCCCAGGTGACCCCAATCCTTTTCAATTATGTCGTGTCTTGCAAGGCAGTTATAAGAATTGCAACCAAGTGCCTAAAAATGATAAAGCCATTACATCCCCACTATATGTCGATCTTGAAAATCTGACACAAGCCTCTGCAAGTGAACCTAATCCCCTTCCTGAAATCAAAGCTCACATACGTGATATAGGCTTTGGAACATAGGATATCTCAAAATCTTGTTGTGTAGGGCGGATGCCCTTATCCCCTAAATCTTATGCCCAACCGCCCATTGCCAAAGTAACTAAAAAAGTAGCTATTCCTCCCCCAACATTTCTAACCTAATTCCAACAGGGACAATTATTGGAAGAGGAAACTATTGAGGACATTTCTTCTTGGCTCTACAAGGAGAAAGAACTAGTCATAATACCAGTCAAGCAATATAGCAATGGCTTAAGGATAATCAAAAACATGGGCTATAAAGGCAAAGGTGGCCTTGGGAAATAGAATCAAGGAACAATGGAACCCATCATTGTGACAAAGAAACTAGACAAGAAGGGGTTAGGATTTGGTAGAAAGGTACCACGCGCCTTGGACATCGAGGGTATCCTCGACAACGTGGCTGAAACTTCCCTCGCAGATTCGACATCTAAAGAGGATACCATCGATGACTCTTCCCTCCATATGACCGACCTATTTACAGAATCCTTTGTCTTTATGCTATCATCCGTATCCTTAACCTCCACCACAAACACCCAGACTGTAACACTTGTCTACCCTGAACTTATCGATTGGGACCAACAAGGGTCCCCCATTATAGATGTATTTCAGAATGACGAATCTATCGCTGAGTTCATGGGACTCCGGGATGGTATCCCTCTCGGTGATCATAAAGTAGGTTTTGTAATGGAACTAGAGCCAAATGCTTATTTTGGTGAGAATGCCAAATCCTCCAGTCGTAAAAGTAAAAATAAAGAAAGATCTCTAGGTGAAAACCACGCTGTGGCACCTCCTGATCACAAAATAGTAAAAACAAAGGACGTATCCAATGGTGAAAACCCAACTGTGGCACCTGAGGATGGAGGATTTGACCTTCCCTTACCATCTAAGTATCAAGAGAAGTCAGCTCTCCTAGTGGAGGATTCTATAGAGATAAACCTTGGCATAGAGCAAAATCCGAAGACCACATTCCTGGCAGCATCACTATCAGAAACAGAGCACAAGAATCTTAACAAATTCTTCTTACAAAGAACCATCAACTTTGAGTGGACCTATGCTGATATGCTAGGGTTAGACCCTCAGCTAGTTGTTCACTATCTCACAGTTGATCCAACTGTTAAACTAGTCAAGCAAAAGCTGAGGAAAATGCACCCACAAATAGCTCTCTTGGTAAAAGTGGAAATATAGAAGTTGTTAGATGCAAAGTTCATCCAACCCATTGATTATTCAGACTGGGTATCAAACATTGTACATGTGTCTAAACCGAATGGGCGCATCCACATGTGTAATGATTTTAGAGATCTCAACAAATCATGTCCCAAGGATGACTTTCCATTACCAAACATTGACCTCATAGTAGACTTGACTGCAGGTCATGAAATGCTCTCTCTCATGGATGGATTCTCGGGCTACAATCAGATAAAGATAGCAGAAGAAGATCAACATAAAATAACTTTTACATGTCCTTGGGGTAATTATTGTTGGTGTGTCATGCTGTTTGGTCTAAAGAATGCAGGGGCAACTTATCAAAGAGCAATGACAGTGATATTCCACGATCTCTTCCATCATATCATGGAGGACTATGTGGATGACATACTAGCTAAATATTCTAGGGCAGATCACATACAAGTTCTAGGACAGATCTTTGATAGGCTCGAGAAATACCAAGTACGCCTCAATCCAAAGAAGTGTGTCTTTGGTGTAACATCAGGGAAGCCGTTGGGATACATTGTATCTCGTAGAGGAATCAAAGTAGACCCTGAAAAAGTAAAGGCTATAGTGGAGATGCCTCCACCAAAGAACCTCAAAGCATTAAGGAGCCTTCGGGGAAGGTTGCAGTCCATTAGGCGTTTCATCTCACAGCTAGCACATAAATGTCAACCATTTCAACACTTGCTCCGAAAGGATGTCTCATTTTGATGGGATTATAAGTGTCAAGTAGCATTTGATTAGCTCAAAGAGTATCTAGCTACACCACCTGTCTTAGTACCACCAGTGGCCGATAAACCTTTGTATTATACATCTCAACTACAACTTTAGCCCTCGGGGCCCTTCTAGCACAAAATGATGAATCAGGAAAAGGGCATGCAATTTATTATATTAGTAGAACCTTGGTGGATTACAAACTCAATTATTCACCGATGGAAAGAGCTTGTTTAGTAGTAGTGTCTGCTTCCCAAAAGTTGCGGCATTACATGTTGAACCAATACACAAATCTTATAGCCAAAATTGATCCATTGAAGTATCTACTAGCAAAAGCAACTCTTACAGGCAGACTAGCTAAATGGGTCACAATCCTTAGTGAGTTTGACATTGAGTATGTGGATCACAAAGCAATCAAAGGACAAGCCCTCACAGATCAACTAGTAGAAGCACCAATGACAGATACACACCCTATGGTAGCAGACTTTCCAGACGAGAATCTCTTCACTCTTTCCAACTCAATAATGTGGAAGTTGTACTTTGACGGTTCCTACACACATGGATCAGGGGCTGGCATCTTGTTTGTCACACCTCAAAATGACTATATTCCAAAGTCATATCGGTTGGCATTCGCTTGCACCAACAACATTGCCAAATATGAAGCACTCCTCATAGGTCTCAATACAACAGTTCAATGGGATATCACAGAATTACAATTATATGGAGACTCACAACTGGTCATTCCACAAGTCACAAATGAGTACCAAACAAAAGATGAAAAGTTGGTCCCCTACAAGCAACTAGTGGATGCCTAAAACCACACTTTTCTAGCATCACATTTGAGAAAATTCTAAGAGAGCATAACAAGGTTGCAGATTCTATGGCTTATGTAGGGTCACTGATTGACATGTCTACTAATACACAGAAATGCAAATTTTTTATCAAGCAGTTGTTGATACCAGCCGTCGATGTTCCCGTTATTGAAATCATATGCGAACTTGTTGGTCCCAATTCCCCATGGTATGAAGACATCTATGAATACCTTAAACATAATACCTTTCCCTCCGACCTATCATCCACCCAACGCAAAACGTTTACCCATCAATCCTCCCATTACACCATTCTGGGTGATACACTATATCGTCGGAGTCTCGATGGTATCCTCTTACGATGTCTTAATGCAGAAGAAGCTGAAGCTACTTTACGAGACATACACGAAGGTGTCTGTGGCGCACATTCTACCGGTCCTAATCTCGCTAAGAAGATACTCAGAACAGGATATTACTGGCCTACAATAGAACAAGATGCTGCACAGTTTGCTAAGAAGTATCTACAATGTCAGCAGCATGGAGATTTGATTCACGCACCAGCTCATGAATTACAACCTGTGACAACTCCATGGCCTTTTTCTCAATGGGGTCTCGACCTCGTAGGACAAATCCACCCATCCTCATCCAATGGCCATAAGTTCATCATTACTGCCACTGAGTATTTCATAAAGTGGGTTGAAGCCATTCCCATGACCTCTATCACCGGTAAGCAAATAGCCAAGTTTATCCTTAACTACCTCATATGCCGGTATGGTGTTCCCCAAGCCATTGTCACTGATAATGGGAGACCATTCAAGAACCAAGATGTTCGTGCCTTATGCACACAATACAATATCCAGCATCGCTTTTCAACTCCCTACTATCCGTAGAGTAACAGCCAAGCTAAGGTTTCCAATAAAACCATTCTCAAGATCCTCAAGAAAACAATCAATGAAGCTGGTCGTGATTGGCACTTTCAACTCAATCCCTCCCTATGGGTCTACCGCACTAGTATCAAAACACCAACTGGTGCCACACCATATGCCTTGGTCTATGGCTCTGAAGCCATCCTACCTATAGAGGTCGAGATCCCATCCCTCAAAGTATCCATGCAGAACCTGATTGCTGGAGAGGAGTATCGCACTTCCAGATTAGCTGAGCTAGAACTACTAGATGAAAGTTGCCTTGCCGTGCTTAATCATCTCCATGTCTATTAAAACCGCCTTCGACGTAATTACAATAAAAAGATCAAAGAAAGACAGTTTCAGGTTGGTGATCTTGTACTCACAGAGAATCAAAGAAATCAAGCAGATCGAGAAAAGAAGGGCAAGTTTGAGCCTAACTGGTTAGGTCCCTTTATTGTCATAGTAGCATATGGATCAGGAGCTTATACTTTAGCTACACCTGATGGCATTCCTCTAGATGAGCCACTTAACAGTGTCCATCTCAAGAAGTTTCATGCCTGATCCTCAGAGTATGCCAAAAAAAAGTAAAAAACAAAAAAATCTAAAAAAAATCCATCCTCTGGTGAAAACCTGGTAAACAGGTGCCTTGGATAAGTACCATAGTGAAAACCTAGCAAACAGACGCTATGTGTAGAGTCAGCATCCATCGTCTATCGAGTCTTGTTCATTTCTTGTCGTCACAACACACTTCATCCATCCATCCATAATAAAACCATTGACCTTGTTTGCATTTCCATCTCCCTATCTAGTATAGCTTGGAAATTTGTCAATGTCCATCGTCGTCATCCTACGTCTTGATCTATGTCAGCAGTTTTCACTGTCTCGCCCTAGGTCAAAGCTCTCTATGTCTTCTCCATCGGTCACCCATGCATTTTCCTCTACCAGAATGGGGGCAGCTCCTTCCTTAACCTAGGTCTAGGAGTCCTTGTTCGTGGTTCACAAGAAGCTCTTCAATCGTTTTCCTTTCAACAAATAACACTCTTTAACGGGCACATCGCTCCAACGATAAGGCTGTTATCTTCCCAACACTTTTTCTACATCATCACATCAACCAGAACTACATATCATCTCATCTCAATCTTAAGGTACCTTGATCCCATGGATATGGGTATGTAGGTAGTCTGGAATACGAAGGAAGTTTCCAGTACTCAGGTACATAAGATCTCCTTTTACCTTGACCCATTCATCACTCTACCCAGAACTACATATTATTATTTTTCATCGTCGTGTGCCTTGATCCAGTGGATACAGGGTATGTAGGCAGTCTGGAATACGAAGGATGTATCCAGTACTCAGGCACACACGATCCGTCATTCTTCACCCACCCCAATCCATCACCATGTCATCTTTCTAGTCTTCCGTTGCCAAAATCCGTTCACCTCGACTTGACTAATTCAAATAACAAACACACGCATCCTTTCAAAACAAAGGTTCTTAACAAACCTGAAGCAAAGCAGCTTGCTTCCAGAGTCGTATATTGTCCTACTGTTTCGATTGCCAACATCAGCTAAAGTCCAGCTTAACCAACGCACCAGATCCATAGGCTTGTCTTCTGTAGAATGTTCCATAGTTGAGACCAACACATGCATCTCCTACAACATGTGGCATTTCTTGCAGCAAGACATTGTCTTTTTAGGTAGATAGCCCCCTTTAACGGACACATCGCTCCTAGGATAAGGCTGTTATCTTTCCTATCCAATCTATTATGAGCAACCTCTTTGGCAAGAGAATATGTTGGCTGTATGTTTACTTTGTAAGTCAGTCAATTTGCTTTATGGTTTATTTTTTGTTCTTTTTCTATTACCTATTCAAGACTACCTTGATTTATCTATAATCTTAGTATGTTGCAATGCAATATGGATTGGGGGCATAGTCATTGCTTTTGTGTGCCATGTTTGAGGAATGATCTTTAGTAGCTTTCTTAGCATTATATTTATCTTGTGTGTTATGACCTAGCATCTTACATATTAATATTATTCTTGCATTTACATGTATTGAAGTTTATCTTATGTTCAAGACTATGGCTCATTCACATCTACCAACAAGGTCATATTATGTCTAAGGGATCTAAGTTCAAACCGCTTGCTTGCAGAGTCAACGTCCACGCACTGGGATATCGTGGCACTTTGGTCTTTTATACCTTGGTAGCAAACTATCCATGTGCTATATCAAAAATAAGGATTGCTCTTTATAGACATTTGTGAAACCATTGCAACAAGCTTGTCCATTTACACCATCCATTTTTCCATGGCCTTATATAGTTTTTCAAGCAAAGATCAATCAACCGTCTTTCTCTCATGTTCTCTCCTATCTCCTTTCTTCTATCTATCATCAACCCAACCTCGTCTGTCTCCAACAAAATCTTCTAGTCGAGCGTCAACATAGTTCTTCTATCGCTTCCCTGTCTTTCCTCTCGAGGGGGTACCCTACACCAGCTACGCAGGGGCAACCAACTACACTGGGGCATCAAAAATTGTATCATGTCTTCAACAATCATTTTCTTTGACGCAACGCTGTAAACTGCATTGCATCAAAGAGGGGCAAAATGTAGACACCCTAAAATGACCAAGTCTTCGCATCACTTGCATTTCGTCTAAATCTATCTAATCACGTGCATTCAACGTTAATTAAATAATCTAATTATTTAATTAATTTCGTCAAATTCTTCAAAAATTGCGACATTAATTGAATAAATTATGTTTATTTAATTAATTAAATCAAATTCCTCTATAGTCTTCCAAAATTAAATAATTTGTATTATTTAATTAAATCATTATCCTCTTTCAAATTTCAAGTCTACATTAATTAAATAAATCTAATTATTTAATTAATTCATCACAAATTCTATCTTATCTATAATCCCATAATTTACATTATTTAATTAAATCAATTATTCTTCTAAATTTAAATAAATCATGCAAATTTATTTAAATTATCCAAATCCTTTAAAAATAAATAAAATCAAGTATTTTATTTATAATCTTCATATTCCTCTAATCTTGCACAAACAATTAAATAAATTTATTTATTTAATTTGCTTTTTCCTCTAAAAATAAATAAAAGCAAATATTTTATTTATAATCTTCTGTTCCTCTCTCATGCACAATCAATTAAATAAATTTATTTATTTAATTCCAGTTATCTTCCAATTCCTCTTAAAATATCTTGTTAACTCGTGCACAATCAGTCTTACTTTTAGAACTCTAAAAAAGGCAAAATTACAAGTTGAGTTATGTATTCAATCAATCTTGTTTTCATCATATCTTAATAAAAATATCCTTATGGATTGACACATGTCGTGTGCACATTTATCATGGTTATTTGATTTATCTCCTCCGTTGATTCTTCTGATTTATCTGGACCGTTGATCGATCTCTGTTGAAACCTATATAAACCCCCCTCATCTCCTTCACAAGTCCTCTTTGATCACTTATTCTCAGGCATCCTTTAACAGCGCTTTGAGCATACATCGCATCGATTGAGCACTTTACGATCTTTTGACATTGATCTTTGAGCACTACACTTACTTGTTGCAAACATGGTTTTGCAACGTTATTGAGCAATCCACATTCAACAAAGGGAACAACACAAATTTAGGTAAAAGCTTTCTTATTTCATTGGATTTATTGATAATGGCTTTTGTTTAGATTAGTTCTCTTTATGTTATGGGTTATTGATTTGGTTATTATCATAGTTTCGATTTTATCATTCGACCTATCAATTTTCCTCATACACAGCAATGTGTTTTTCTTCAGGTGTAGGCTAGTACAATGAGTACTTCCTGCATCCTGAGTTTGTTTAAAATCAATCAATCTATCTATTGCGTATACCTCCTTTTCATCGTAAGGCATCTCCATGATGGGGGTGGGGTTGTATACTTTTGAGCTCATACCTCCTTTTCACTGTAAGGCGTCTCCATGACGCGGGTGGGGTGGTATGCCATGCTTCCTTTTCATTGTAAGGCATCTCTGTGACGCAGGTGGGGTTGCATTTTCAAAAGTCCTCTACAGAGACGAGGAGCAGTTATGTGACTGACTCAACCCTTAAGTGTATTTTCGGTGATTGTTGTGGCGAAGCCCAATTGTCGGTGTGTGCCTATAATGTGCCTAAGATGGTGATGAGCCTAGAAATAGGGAACACACCATCACTTGTCTGCTATGTTTTCTCTGTGTCTTCAAGAGTGTGTGTTTTGGCGTGCTTGTTTTGTTTGGCGTGTCTGTTGCCCCATAAGTAGTATTCATTTTGGGAGGTTTTGTGTGTCTTGCATGTGTGTTTCCCCATATGTACAAAGACCTGCGCAATGAATGCATCATGTATTATGGGAGGTTTGTTTACTTTCCAGTACTTGCATTTGCATTTCATATATATAAGAAAAAGAAAAGAAAATATATCATTTCTATCTTCCATGCATTAATGTGTCTTCTATGCATTGACTGTCTTCTCCGTGCTCTACGTGACTGTAACTGTTTTCTTTGTGTTTTGCATGCCTGTTACTGTCTTCTATGTGATTGGCGTGTCTTCTCCGTGCTTGGTGTGTTTGTGACCTTACTTTAATGCATGTATTGGCCTCGCGTTTATACATACATTAAAGTGGGGGCTAAATGTAACGTTAGAAAATGTCCCCTTAGGGGCTTTTCCCTCATGAGGTTTAGCTCCCGAGTCTTTAGTATGCATTTAGGACATTTTAGTTCATATTTTGGCATCCCGATGGAATGAGACCTAGGTTCCATGGCAAATTGGACCTAGGTGGACCCCTTGAGCAACCCCAATTTTTGGGGTGTTGGTTTATGACCGTTATGAGGTTCTTTTGCCGACACGGTAAAGTTTGATTTTTAAAATCTTGGCGGGAATGCTTGTAGGTGCATATATAAGCATGTGTAGGCATTCATTTGTAAATTAGATTGCAATTAGATAGCAAAAGTGATGTTCAAATGTTCTCAAGGTGATTCAAGGCTTCTATTGTGTTGCAAGACCAGACTTGTGTGTTTTGTGTGTTGATATTTGTAGATTTGAGCATCAATCTTCTCATGGCATGAAGAGCATCTTCCTCCATGAGAGCTTCACTACAAGGTGACATATCATTGTGTTTTAATCATTGATTCCTTTGGTTTTTGGCCTCTACCTCACAAGGGCAAGCCCTCTTTATCTGACAACGGTGTTCGGAGACTTAAGTGTCCTCTGGGGCTTGACTGAGGCAAGCCTCTAAACACAACAACCCCCAAACCAAGTCTTGTGATTGCAGGTTATAGGTGTCGCATCTGGAAAAAGTGAAGTTGCAGGAAGGCTTGGCAGACATCAGGGATTCGGGATCTAAAGAGAAGTCAGACACAGGAGCACTTCTAGGACTAGGGCGCTCGCAACAGTGTTCTCCGCAGATAGATCTCAGGAAATAGAAGTTACAGGGCTGATCAGTGTCGGAAGGAGGTCCAGATTCCCTACAAAAGCAGGTACTTTGGACTTGGGCGTCCGCACCTTAGTCCCCGACTATTCCGCCTCGGAACCCCAAAAACAGGTATTCTGTGATTTGTTATTTTACTCCCGTCTGTAAGAGCTTTTTCCGTTATTCGTCAATTTGTTGTCGTATTTGCATAATTAGGCTTTTAATGGTTAATTGGACATAAGAGAAGGAAAAATTGATAATTAATTCCCTAATCCAAGTTTCCCTTCATTTGAAAGTGACCTAGGGTATGATAGTGCTCGCCACTCGATCCTAGATCCTTCAATGTTAGGGTGAAAGGAGGATTTTAACATCTAAACAACAAAAGATTAACAAAATCCAATTTTACCCTAAACAAGTACTATACCTTGTTCTACCATTATGAGACATTTCTCATGGCTTAGAGATAGTTGATGATCTTCACATCACTGTAACACTCTATCCAAATTTTTGAGACCTTCATCGAAAGTGGAACCATAGACTGTGAAGTCGTCCATATAGACTTCTACATAGTTGTTTACGAGCTCAACAAAGATAGCCAAAGTAGCTCTTTGAAACGTGGCAGGAGCATTACAAAGCTGAAAGGGAAGAACCTAATATGTGAATGTTCCCCAAGGACAGGTGAAAGTAGTTTTGTCATGGTCCTCTGCTACAACTTGTATTCGGTTATATCCGCTAAACTCGTCCAGAAATGAGAAATACTTCCATCTTGCTAGATTATTCAAAACTTGGTCTATGAAGGGCAGTGGGAAATAATCTCTATAGGTTGCTTTGTTGAGTTCTCGGTAGTCAACGCACACTCTCCATTTCCCATTTTTCTTTGGCACTACCACTAAGGGTGAAACCCATTTGCTATCCGAAATAGGATAAATAAATCCCACTTGTAAGAGTTTCTCAATTTCAGTTTTGATAATATCTTTGAGAGCCAGATTGAGTCTTCACTGGGGTTGACGGACTGGTCTAACATCTTTGGTATAGATGTGGTGGGTGCAAACACTTGGGTGGATTCCTCTCATATCCGTATAGTCCCAAGCAAAAGCTTTGGACCTATTCATCAAAACATCGAATAATTTGCGCTCATCGGATTCTGTCAACCAACTATTGATATTTAAAGTCTTTCCTGGTAATAACATGATAGTCTTGGTTCTAGGGTAATTAGCGGTGATAGTGTAAACTTCTTCCATTAATGTGTTAAGAGGACAGCTATGTGGTATGATTCTATGAAGTCTGGCAATATCTAAGAAGAAATGATTTGTTTTCAAGATGATATTTGTCAGGGGACAGGGTCGAGTTGTTAAGTTGGTATAATCATGTTCTTCGCCATTAATGTGGGTTAGATGTCCTAAAATTTCTTCCACCTCTAAAGCATCTTCATCTTCTGAGCCTATGGAAAGATCTTGGATGTTGTTTAATTCATCTTCCAGTTCTTCGCTGTGTTGTTTAATAACCACCATGGCAAGTGATGCTAGATTTTCTTGCTTATCGGATTCATCTGATTCATCCACCCAAACTTGGTTATATTCTGCAGGTTGAGCAGGGGGTATATACTTAGATGTTTGCTATTGAGACCATGTGAAATAACCATTCCTCCCACTTGCAGTCAATCTTGGTTGCGACTGTAGCTAACCATGGTCTACCTAGTATTACTGGGTAACTTTCTTTGGGTGTGAGGGACTAGAGAACTTGGAAGTCTACTGGATATTCCCAATCGTCAACCTTGACAGGGACATTTTCTAAGACTCCTTTGGGAATAGCTATGGCCTGATTTGCCATTTGTAATATGGTAGTTGTGGGGTGAAGGTCAGCGAGTCCAAGTTTTTCCATAACATCCACTGTTATAACGTTAATGGCTGCTCCCAAGTCCACCGATGCATTAAGTATTGCCACTCCATTAATTGTTATTGTTATAAGTGGGCTACTTGGGTCACCATATTTTGGATTTAAGGTTTTCCCAACTAAAATTTTAGCCAGATATCCATTAATGTGCACTGTATTAATCTGTTTTAGTTTCCTTCCTAGTGTTTTAATGCACAATTGTTTAACTAGCTAGTTTAGTTCAGGAATTTCTTTGATTGCTTGTAATAGAGGAATCTCAATATGGAGTCGTTTAATTTCTTGTATTAGAGAAGTTTCGTTAGACAATGATACTTCTAGTGGGTTCTTAAGGACATTTGATTTGAGATGATCTGGAAAAGGTGCCTGGGTTTTCCTTCCTGACATGGGATTTTTTTCTAGAATCGTTGGTGGTTGCTTAACAACTTCTTCCTGAGATGGTCCTACGATAGGTGCTGAGGTTATTTGTGGTTGTGGTAAGGACGATTCCTCCTAATTTTTTTGGAGTCATGCTCTGTAGGTACAAGAGGAGTCTCTGGTTCTGCATTGAGTCCTTCGTCTAGATCTACTATAACTTCAACAATGGTCGGTTGATTAAGTGTTTTTCCTGACCTCAATTGAAGGTTTCCACAATAGATAGCATTGACCCCTACCATGTTATCCTGATCAACACCATACACTAGGGCATTTTGACGTGTGTTCTTGGGATTAGGAACAAGTTGTGCCGGTAATGGTGGTTGATTAACTTGTTCACTCTGCTGAGGTTTTTGGGGAGCCGTTAGAAGGTTTTGTTGTGGATTTGGCATTCGTCTAAGACCATTGTAGAATTGGTTTGGTTGTTGATTCCATTGTGGGGGTTGATTGTGAGGATGACATTACTGATTTGGCCATTGGGGGTTTCCCCAAGCTTGGTTCGTCCATTCAGGTGGTCCCCAAGGTGGATAAGATCCCCATCCAGGTGGTACTGAAGGCCATCGAACTGACCACTGAGTATTGTTCCAAGGGTTTGGAGGTCGCCATGTAGGGTTCAAGTTCTGACCATAGGAGAAATTTGCTCTAGGTCTCTGGCCTATGAAATTGATTTCTTCCTCAGTGTGAGATGGTTGTTTTTTAGAAGTCTTAATCACATTCAAAATCTCACATTGATCAGTGGTATGACTCTTTTCATAAATTTGGCAAGTGCCAGCCTTGTCCAAAGGACATTCTCTTAATAGATGCTTGTTTTAACACCTAGGACAATAGATGGATAAGGTCTTAGGGTTACGTGTTTTGGCTTGTATTCCATCCAAGGTAGTGTTTAGCTGAACAAGAATGTCAGTTTTCAAATTTGCTATTTTCTCTCGTAGTTTACCTATTTCATTGGAGCTCCTTAGGAGACTAGATTTTCATATTCCTCCCCGAGTACGGGAAAAATTCTGACATAACTCAGAGATATCAGTAAGTTCGAGTTGGGACACATCTCCTTTTCCCATTAAATCTAAGATTCTCCTTGCATCCTCATCAAGTCCTTTGAGGAATATAGTCTTTAGAATCTCTGAACTTATGGCTTCCTCACCACATCGTTTGGTTAGAAAGATAAACCTATCAAGATAATCTTCCAGGATCTCATCCTCTTTTTGTCTTAGTTTGAATAGCTCTTCCTTTCTATCACTAACTCTGCAATAATTCTGGTATTATTCTAAGAAAATAGTTTCCATGTCATCCCAGTTAGTTATTGATCCATAAGCTAGTCCCATAAACCAACACATTGCAGCGTCTCTCAGAGTGGAGGGAAAAAGTTTAAGCTTCTGATTGTCATTCTTGTAGTCGTATGTTTGACACAAGACTTTGAACTCAAAGAGGAACTGGTCAGAATCTTTAGAAGAAAGTCCCCTGAAAGTCGGCAAAATAGATGGTGAAATGTTTTTCATTGGTGCATCATCATCTTCATTGAGAGAAATAGGGTAGGTAAAGGTTTGTGCTGCCGGTCTTCTTGCCATATCATCATTATGGAGATTGTTAGCCATAATGTCAAAAGGAATGTTCTCTTCCTCAAAGACTAGGTTGGTTGGTTGAATAACTATCTCCTCAAAGATTAGGTCAACTGGAAAAATTTCTGGGGTATGATGGGAGGTCTTAGGTTGATCCTTCTCGATCAATTCATAATTTAGTTCTTCAACTAAGACTTCTTTCTCCCTATTTCTGGTTGGAATTACTATTGGGGGGTTTGGTATGAATCTACCGTGTGGGCCTCATTTTCTGACCATGCAAAAAGAGAGGTTTGGTAACTATTTTTGGGTGTTTACTACAAGAAATTCCCAAGCACGCCCTAATAACACTTAGACAAGATCACATATCCCCGACAATGGTGCCAAAAAGTGGCAGGCTGTCATAAGGTCCTAACACTTTAAATGAAAATTATCAGTTTATCAACCGGGGTAGTGTCCGAGGCTGTCTGCAATAGGGAGTTTGGATATTTCATTGAGAAACAATTTTCTAGATCTGTTAAAAAGTTGAAACAGTACATGAAATGAAATAGTAATTTTATCCTTCTATAGAAAGCATTCAAATTCTATACTAAGAAGCATGAAAACTCTAGACTAGAAAGCATATAAATTCTACACTTAGAAAGCAGATAAATTCTACACTAGAAAGCAGATAAATTATATGCTAACAACTCACAAATGCAATTTGCTAAGCTACGAGCACTCCAAATTCTAACCATCGGAAAACAATAATTCTAACTAAGGCAGATGCGCCAGAAAACTTCTAATGAACACAAAGTTTCAAACAACAGTACACAACAATTTAACTTTTAAACAACACACCCTACAGGTTAACGACAGAAGCTAAACATAAACTATCTTCAACTAAATAAAAACATCCACAGAAATGAAAATACTTATCTATCCTACAGTCCCACGAGTGGCCAGCTCGTGGGAGAAGCTCGTCTTAATTCAAATCACATTCAATCCCTTCAACAGCACATGAGAACTCCATTCAAATCTTCATATTTTTTTAAAGAAACTAAAACTTAGAATATCATTTCCATTCATAAAAATTGCAAACTTACACAGATCTGATGATTTTGAAAAACTAAAGGATTTTTTTTCATTCATCCATAGTGTCTATTTATATCCATATTTCGAGCAAAAGCAAAAACTGAACTACTTCAAAAACTCCTAAACTTCAGATGGTAGGAAAATACCAATTGAAGAGGTCTTGTAACTGAAAAACGAGATCTTAACTACTGTTGTCTTTTAAACATAAAAAGAACTCCAAGTGGAGTCATAATGTATTTTGGGTAACCACCGAAATAGCAAAATAAAAACAAAGTCTTCATTAAATGCAAGCCTAAAATTTCTGGCGCTCCCAACTTCTGGCACACTCGTCCACAGCTGCATAATGTCCACTTATTAGGCAATGCATTAACCTGCACAGTTACCCAACTTTTCATGCCATTAAATCAACATTGAAAAGCTAGTTTCAATCATTTTAGGAAATCAAGATTTGTACAACATTTTATTAAATATAGATAAATATCACTTATAAAAATAAATAAATTGGCAAGGCTAGGGAATTGGATAGTGCAAAAAGGCTATTTGATCCATTAAAGAAATGAGGTTATTTATACCTCATCAATAACCATCTTCTCTCTATCCACTATATCCATTATGATTATAACTTATCCATTTTCAAATCCTATTCTAGAACATTCTTCGCCTCTCAATCTATCTTTCTTCACTATCTATTTTACCTATTTCTTTTAACTTAATAGTTCAACCTAATTATCCATTCCTAACCTTTAACCTTATCCATCCTTTCTCTTGCATTCATTTCCTTATCCAACCCCTTTTCATCCATCTCGAGAGCATACTCGTGTTCTTCTAACCCGCCTATCCTCTCAAGAGGGCACCCCATCCTTACATCATTCCTCCTCATCACTCCTTCAAGTGATTGGGGCATCCGTTTCCTTCATCCATACCTTTTCTTCTTTGAAATGATGTTACTTCTCTTAGTCGCAACATCATCTCAAAGAGGGGCAAAATGTAGACACCTAAATTTGACCATGTCTTACGACATTATCTTTCACCACTTTATGACATCTTGCAAATCTCAAGTTCTATGACCCCTTACATCATTCCCATTAGTTAAATAAATTACATTTATTTAACTAATCCCTTTTATCCATTTATCCTCCTCTTACACCAAATTAAATAAATTTTATTTATTTAATCTCATTTTCCTCCATCATCCAATTTAAATAAATTAAATATTTATTTAAATCCCACATGTCTCTCATAATTTAAATAATTTTATTATTTAAATTATTTATTCTCACTCACATCCCTATTTTTAACCTCCTTAAATGTGCGTCATAAGCATTTCTTCTTCAAAATCAATTTAAAATTCTCACTTCCTCCACTCCTATCCTTATTTTAGTCACCTATCATCCTCATTAAAGGAGCATCATAACCACTAACTTTAACTTTTAATCCTATAGGTCCACCTCACACCTTACCCTTCCAATCTTGGCCATCCATTTGATTCCCTCTCTATCTATAAATTGAAACTCTTATTTCAATTTCAAAGCCCCAACAAATCTACAACGCATGCATATCTATTATTTTTCTCTATTACCGTTTTTAATATATTTTTTCTCTACTATCATCTATAGAACAAAGTCGGTGGAGCTTGGGTGCACTCTACCCCATTCTATCTGAAGTCTGAAATTGTGCAAGGTTTAAGGTATTGATGTATTGTTTTATCTTCATGTTTATTGTCCTTGCATGATTTTCAGGGTTTCACCTACTATAGAAACTCGTAAAATGATTTGATAATATGAGCTTCTAACCAAGCATTGTGTAGAGTTATTTTTGAGCAAAATATTGTAATACTTTTATGTCTTCCTTCATTTGAAAATCATTATAAGACTCAAATCCATTTATGTGTTCAAATTATCTATATTAGTTAATTGCTTACTTGAGGAAAACTTTGGTTTCTAGATATACATTAAAAATTTGTTGTAAATGCTACTATTGTTGATTAGTATGCATTTAGTTGAATGCTTGTAAAAATTATCAATATCAACACAATAATAATATGAAATTATTAATAATATGTTAATTGTTAAATGGAAATTGAAAAATATGTAAAATTTAGATTCTAAAATACAATCAAATTTGAAAATAATGTTTAAAATTTAAATTCTAAAATAGAACATTAGAAAATAGTAATATGTTAATTTATTAATTTTTAAATAGAAAATTAGACATTGAAATATATATATATATATCAGTGATAGACAAATAAAATATTATAAGAAATAGTTTGGACTTTGGAATATGAAATACAATATAAATACCTACTAAGTGCTAAATCTCTTTCAATTGCCAAATCATCTCCTCACTCTGACCATGAGATTAAGGCCCAAGTTGATCCTAGTCTTTGTTTTCTTCTGTCTACATATGTCCACTTAAGAGCATCTCATCACTGCCACTATATTTGTTATTTATTGTGTCATTGTTATATGTGCTAGTATTGTTTAAAGTGTTGCACAACCCTCTTCTTTCACATATGGACCTCTAGATTTCGAGTGCCCTTCAAAAAGAAAACTTCAGATATCTAGTTGTATACATCCTCAAACAATTTTCAATATCCTTGTCAAGTTTTTTCTTATCTTTGATTTCAACAACCCCAATGCACTGAAAACTCTCTCATCTTCCACTGACCCCTATATCATGGTTTGACATAAATCAATAAATTTGAAATAGTCTAATATCAAATCACACAATATTTTTCTCAGACTTAAAGTTTCCCAAATCTTTGTTATCAATCCATCTTGGAAGGGACTCTTCATGAGTTTAAACTATTCCATCATTGATGTTGCAAAATGGGTTGATTGCTTTGTAAGCTTAGATTTAAATTTATAACTCCTTCTATTTGTTGTCCATTGAATTCTAAACTTTTGGAAAACTAATTGGTTGAGGTCTTTATCTTGTTATGAAAATTAGTTGGTTGACAGTTGACCCAATATAGAGGATACACAATAGACATGGCTTCAAGCAGTTCATTATGAGGGAATCATTCTCTAGTCTCTGAGGAAAGAGATCTTGTAATAACCTTTGAAGTAGTACTTACAGAATTAACAATCTTGTCAAAAGCTTCCCTTGTAATAGGTTCTTCTTTGATAGTGTGTCTAACATTGGAAAAATAGTGTATCATTATCGAGCATATCCCCATACAGAGACACATAACTCCCCACTTGCATTAAACTATAAAATATTAGTAGGATTGTTCACATTTGTCATGAAGTGCCAAATACTAAATTTTGGACTTATGAATGACTGCTCTGATAGATATAGATTATCAAGGGTCATGCATATCATTTTACGTAGCAAGTAGTATACTCTGAAATATACATAGTTCTTTCTTGGGATTTTTTCACAGGAATGTTAATTTCCTCTAGCATGGGAAGAATACTGGATAAAGTTAGAAGTGTCTCTATGTCACTTAACCTATGTAGGAGATCAAAAATCTTTGTCTAATGTGAGGCGATGTTCATACATTTCTCCAATCAAGGATTGATATTTTGAAAAAACTCGTTGCGCTAGTCCATGCAAGGAGATCTATCTAGTATCAACATACTTAAGAAGTTTGTTTTCTATAGTTATTCCCTCAACAAAATGTTAAAATTCCAAAAACCATTTGGGACTTCGGTAGAAGTATGAGTAGAGCTCGTGAACTAGATCTTCAATTTTTGATACTGCAGAAAACTAGCTCACGATTTTAAATGCTGAATTCATTCTGTGGATCAAGCAGTGAATGACAATCATGTATGGTGAAAAAGAAGTTTGTAGTTTTACACAAAGACCATTCCTATGACCTTGCATTGTTGAAGCTCCATCCACCCCTACACACACCAACATTTTGGCAATTGTGTAGTCATCCATACCTCCAATTTTGTTCAAATATTTCTTAACTAGATCAATAGACTTTGTGATGTCGCATTCTCCTTCATTTTTATAAACAAAGAGTAGATTAGGTTGGCATACATTATTTTTTATAGTATAGACATGCATACATAGCCAAGAAGTATTATCTACTGCTATAACTTCATCTAAAGATAATGCAATAAAGGTTAACTCTTTTATTTTTTTTGTACATCATGTTTTTCCACCTCAGCAAGACAACTTGTCCATTCCCATCCATTGTTTATTGACCAATGTATGTTAGGAAAGTTAGGAACACCCATAAAAGATAATAAATAATTATATTTTGGGTAGTTTGTGATACGATGCCCTCTGGTCAAAATATAAAAAATAACACTCAATTGAACAATTTTTGCCATTTGTGCTTCCCCCATCATCTTTCCAAATAGAGCTTCAACTAAACCTCCACATGCAACAAGCTTCATCTTTATTTCCATATACACATCATATGGGCATGCTTAACATGAAGACATTCTTCCTTTATTTTCCATCTTATCGCTGATTTTTTTCCTTTCCATCTATGATTTATTTTACATAAATTTTACCAATATGTTTTTCTATGGTGTCAAGTTTTAGTTACAACTTCTTGTCCCTACGATATTTCTAACTGTAAATCTTACACTTACATTCTATGGGAGGTTCATCTTTGTTTATATTATCCATCGGTTCAATGAATGGGTACTTTAACACCTAATCAATCTAAAAATTCTTTGTCAGATCTGACCCAGGCCCTATTTTTTATTTGGCTTTTCTTTTCCCCTTCCATTCAAGATCTACATCTTTGTTATCACTTATTGAGTTTAATTTATTCATATTATCCTTCCCGCTACCTTGGGTATCCTCTAGAACATCATCTATGGCATTGTCATCCATTCCAATCTTCCTTTGAGTTATTGTTTTGTTTGTTTTTTATTAAAGTGGTCAAACAGGTTTTGAAAGGGGACCCCGAAACCCTTCACAAAAAGAAGCATACAAAAATAAGTAAGCCAACCGTAAGCCAACTAGAAGCTACCAAAAAACATAAGCATATAAAGAGTAGCTACAAAGAGTCCAGATAAAACCAAACTAGAAAAGATATTAGTTCATCTTCTTAAGGGTCTCTACCGCTTCTAATTCCTATTCATAAAAGGCCTGATGCATTTTGGCAAAGTCTATAAGCTCTTTCTTCTCAGCTTCAAACTACTTTTTGTTTCTCCCCCTGGTGCGGGTCGAAGGTCCACCTGTGTCATCACTAGCCACCTGTTTACCAATGTTTATAGTGTTATCTACTTTATCTTGATTCTCCAGATCCACAGCATTCATAATGTCCTCGACCTTGAAATCCTTGAATTGCTACTTTCTTAGCTCTTTAAGCTTCTCAGTCAGGACTTTCATTCCATTGAGGCTATTCTGAATGGTGAGTTTACTGATGTTGTAGATTTTGTCAAGGTTATTATTCACCTCAATTATCTTCTCCTCGAGGTACTGAATCCTAGTATTGAACTCTTCTCTCATCCTATTTATCTCCCTATCCATTTCCTCTATTTTGGGAATGGCATCCTAGTTTCTAAAAATCATGGTGTCCCGTTCAGTTGTAGACTTGCTTCCACTCCCCAAGCTTTCCTGAAGTAGCTGGATTTTGATGTTAATTCTACTAATTTCCAGGAAGAACCACTTAGTCATTTTTTGTTGAGAGTTTACCACATTCTTCACAAGTTCGAAAACCTCCTCGACCCGATCTCGATTTCTCGCCTGGGCCAACAGATTGTCAAAATCCTTAGGGAGGTTATCCGAAGGGTTGTTGCTTTCAAGAAACTCGACACCCACACCTGGTTCAGGGATAAGGTTAGACTTTTAGTTATTGCTTTGTTTGTTAATAGATGGTACAAATGTTGATATTGTAGCTCCATCTAATGGACCGCAAACATTGTCAAAGTATGACATTATGTTTCTATGTTTTGATGAGCACCCTTTACCACTTTCAAGAAACTTGTTCCTACTCAACATCTCTTGTGAATTAAAAGATGCAAAAAAATGTCCTTTTGTTTAAGCTCACGATTCACCGTCAAAGACTCAACACTAATCTAAAGGATATGGATTTGTGCAATTTAAGTAACGGGACTCAACACATAATGCAACAAATAAATTGAATACAATGCTTTTGAATAGCAAAAAAATCATTGTTAGCCTATTTATGGAAGAAATCATAGGTAGTGATGGCACAAATATATAGGATGATAAATGAATAAATATGAAACTCAACAATTTCATTGTTATATTATGCCAGTTTTCAATATCATCTATATTATGTAACAATGAAACTAAATAGTAAACAAACAAAATCAACAAGAAGGAATCATAGAATATAGATCCTTAGGTCCTAGATGTCTGCTTACTCAATATCATCTATAACAATGAAACCAAACTAGCAAAGAGATAAATATATAGGAGGAATCTTATATTATAAAATAGTAAAGAAATTATCACTTACCTTTCAATGACTCGCTAATGCTTGTAGTTGTAACTTGTATATGATCTGAATCGAGAGCTCAAAGCAGAACAAAATGTGTAAAAGGTTAATTCAAAGTATCAATTGTATTTATATCAATCCATATTTGGTGAATCCTACATGATCGTAAAATGGTAGAGTAATAATTTGGTGAATCCTACATGATTGTAAAATGGTGCATATAAATGTTGGGTGAATCGGACCATAATAAAAAAATATGCATTGTAATTTTAAAGGTGATTATGGCCCTAGGATTAGCATTGAGTTACAATGATAATGGTGAAATTTGTCCCCATACATGGTGAACTTTTAATGTTGTTGGTGAATATGTCAATAAATTAAAACATGCCTCCAAAATTTCAGGTGAATCGTCGTTAGAAACACATAGGTTACTACGGCAAAAATATTAATTACAAATGCCTCATAAAATAAATTGATGGCGAATTAAAATGCATTTGACTGATAATTCATAAAATCTAGGCGATTTGCCCCCCGTCAGTTGCAATATGTTCACCAAATTCAATTTGGTAGATATGAACTATTCGCTAGTTGGTGAAGATTCACCAATAAAATAATCATTGTTTTAGGTTCATTAGATTGGGTGGCCATTGTAGGGTTTAGACAAGAACTCCTTCTTAATGGAAGATTAGGATTGCAACTCACTCATGGCATAAACAAAACAATGGGAAAATAAAGCACTAATGATCAATGTCAGATGTAAAAGTTATAACTATAAGTGATTTATCAAATCTAAAAATGAAACCCTAATGAGATAGCCTAGGAAGGATAGGGTGGTTAAAATAGCTATCATAACAAAGTTCTAAACCATAAGAAGAAAAGATGCAACAATGCAATAACTAATGAGTCATGGACATAGCTTTGTTTCCTATATCCTTTCCCCTATTTTACCCCTTCTATAAATCTATTCTAATTCAAACCTCTTTATGATGATAAAAATATTTGGTTTTACAAAGAGGGTAAATAATAGTAAAGGTATAAGTTTTGCTTTAAAATTTATTCTAATCATATGTCTTCATAGTTTACAGTGGTTCTAATTCTTTTATGTGACAACAAAGACAAAGAGCAACAACGTCATCTATGTGTTCCAGTCTAGACCATTTTCTGATTACCCAATAGTTATTGCAAGTTCATTTGCAACAATGTTATATATTGGTTGAAGATAGTCGTTAGATAAAGGCTATTTAACTAGTTGTTGTGGTCATTTGTGGATGATAACACAAATAAAATACCCCCTTATATCCTATTGTCTTGAAGCTTTTATGTGTTTTTATGTTAAGAAGTTAGTCTGTTTGTTACTTATAACAGGTTTACAATGTACATTGCTAGATTTTGTGGAATGACACATCTTATTTTAATTTGTTCAATTGATAAGAACCGTGTGTGTGTGAGCTATAGAAAATATATAGAAGATGAATGTATGATCTTGGAACTTTATTACTAATAAAAGTAGAAGTTAGCTCAAAGTAATTTCTTAAAAGTGTTGTAACAACGAGGGTGAGAAAGGCCCTACTCACTCCTCTATTGTGATAGCATATTATTTCATTTTGTGAGGTGTGTTGTAAGTGTGTTTTACTGTGAGTTTATGATAGTGTCAATGTTTCTTCATTTAGGTATAATAGTTGTGAGTAATTTATTTAATGTTATTATTCAAAATTCAAATCTATACATTTGACTGTCATTACAACATGAGTTTGTAACCACTTGTAGCAACAAAGTTCTGATGTTTGCAGTCACTTGCAGCCAAAGCATTTTCTACTTAGAAATGCAATGGTGGTTAAATGTTTTCGGATTAACAAAATATATTTAGGTATGGTTTTAAGTGTGTTTGAATTAGATGATTAGAGTTTTCTTTACATGTTTAAGATCCTTGTCACTCTTATCTTAGAATTTCATTTATATGAAATGCATAATTTAAATTACTTGCAACTGTTTGCATGTACATTTTGCTCTGACACTATCACGAGTCTTACGACCATGGATTGACATAAAGTTGAGCTGACCATGTATCGTGAAAACAAATTCTTAAATATCAAGAATAATCTATAAAGCTTGGTTTAGCCTCATCATTTTGGAACCATTATTGTGGATGGCATCAAAATACCAGCGTAATAATTAAACTACGTTAGGACTAGCATGTCTAGTTGAAAGTCTAAGCAAACAATAGACTTGGTTAGAAGCAACCTTGATTTGTGCTAATTAGATAGGTCATGTAGATGCATGAGTCTAACTTAGAGATGGCAAGGGTAGATTTGTTTCTAAACAACCCGTTGTGAGTCATGGTGTAGGTACATCTAAAAAATAATTTTTTACAAGAATATTAAATCCATGAACAATCCTACGATAGAAGAAGAAAATCCATTAGCTGAACTGAATTTGTTAAAGTGTGCAATAGAACTAGTTGAAGTTCCATAAGTTTAGTGGTGAACAAAGTGAACTAGAATCTCCAACACAAGTGATTCCACCATTTACAAAGAACGAAGCAAGTGATGCCAAAATATCAATAGACTCGTGACAAAAGCCACTTACTCTTATAGATCTAGAGTTTCTAGTAGCCTTCCAGGCTTCCTATGATTTAAGGAGAGGTTCTTTTCAGAAGACACCACCAAGATAGTATAAGCCTCAATCATCTTCTTTCATTACTCATTCCACTCCTTGGGTAGAAGCTATATAACCAAGCATGGTAGCGGAAAGGGCCATAGACGATGAAGAAAAACAAGCTTTGGCCAACAATGCTCCCATTAATTTTGAATTTTCTATTTCTTTTCGTAAGGAAGAAGCTCCATTGAAAAATATTCCTCATTTTGCAGTTCTACTTTTACATGGAATTTCAATAGAAGATTCTAACATGTTTTTGTTTGAATTTGATGTGTCGTGTTGTAGTTATGATTATCAATCTAATGCTCCAAAATTGAAGTTGTTTCCTGCAACATTAAAAGATGTCACGACATGTTGGTTTGTGGGGCTTGGTGAACGTTTCGTCCATTTATGGAAAGAAATGAAAGATGAGTTCTCTATGACTATTGTAAAGCCAAATATGTATGAGATGAAAATTTTCACATTACACAAAAACATGCAGAAGCATTAGAAGGCTTTTTTGAATGATTTTTATTAGCCGATAGGCTTATATGTGGGACATTTTTGGCCCAGAAAATTGTCTCACGCCGTACGCCGGACGCCAGTCCGTTTTTCTTTTCCAGTCATCCCGGCATGGGAAAGGTTAATATTAAATTCACTTCCTCCATTTTTTTTCCATTTCTTTTTCCAGTCATCGGGGGCATGGTAAAGGTTAATATTAAATTCACTTCTTCCATATTGTACTCCGAGGCAATTTTGTTTTTAATCAAATTCCTTTGATTTGAGATCTTCTACATACTATTTTAGGAGAAATTTAATGAGTCACTTCAATTTACCCTTACATCATTGATTTGTATAGGTGTAATAATATTTAGGAAAGTAAACTTTTTATTTTAATATAAAATTGAAGTTATTAATAAGTATAAAGCAATTTATTAATAAAGGGGTAAAATATAGATTTAATAAATAATATAAAATTAAAGTTATTAATAATTATGAGAACAATTTATTAATAAAGGGGTAAATATAATTGATAATAACATGTTATTATCATTGTAATGGTTTATTTATAGTAATATTTGAATTTATAAAGTGTATGATTAGAAACAATATAATAGAATGATAATTATTAATGAAATGGATTGAGAAGATATATAATAAGGTGTAGAGTTAGGATAACTTAGGATAACCTCTCTTATGATAGTAAGCTCTATATTATTAGGGTGAATAATAAATTCATGTTGGTTGTGTCCTAATTATATGTGTCATTAATTAAAATGGTTTGAAATATGTGGTGGCAAAATGACTTAAAAAATATTTAAAAACTTGTATAAAAATTCAATCATTTAAAAAATTTATTTTACGATAGGATTTCGTTCAAATAAAAATGTATTATCTGATCAATAATTGCTTTTAATGTGGTGTGGGACAGTGAATATTTCGTTGAAATATTGTTTTTATACATAGAAAATATTTCCCGGTTAAATATGAGAAACGAAAATTGTATAAACATTACAAATTATATACAAAGACTAAAATATTAAGCGATTGATATCTCGTAGGAAGTGAGCCCACTCTAAAGATCCTTGTTTAGTGAATATTTTATTCTAGAAATTAGTTTTAAATATAATCCACTTCAAGAGCAATTGGAAAAGGTATAATTTTAAAACTTCTCATAAATTGCATCTCTACATTTTATGTTTTGTAGTTTTTAATTAGGGAAGTGAACTTGATGCCAAATGATTGAACACACTTTCTACAAAAGGCATTCTTCTTGAATTGACTATAAAGACATAGTTTTCTTATTGTTTTTTTAAGAGCAGCGACAACTAGGAACTAGTCGCCGCTGCTTCCCATTTGTACTCGCATTTGTTTTTTGCTTAAGCTTTCTCGCTATTAAACTAGTCTCTTCAAAGTTGAATTAGCTCTATAGTATTAAGTCTCTAAATATTTCATTGACAAGAAAACTCTTCTAGAAAATTAACATAGCGACCATTCTAGACTACTAACACCTAGGATACAATGGGAGCACAAAATATTTAAAATAACTACATTGTTTGTCAAACTTTTGAAGTTTCTTTATCTCATGCATTTGTTATCCAACACCACCTATTTTTAGATTATTATTCTTCTACTCGATCTTTACCAACTATCAGTCTTTATGAAAGTCCCTCCTTTTTTAAGATTGAAATTTAAATGTAAGTAAAAAATGGCACAATTGTTGCGCGAAAACTCTGTGCAACTGTTAGTTTAAAAATAGTAGCTTACAACTTAAATTAATTATGTTTTAGATGTTATTAAAGTATAAATACAAGGTAAGTACATTTTGGGTACGTATGAATATGGCCACATTGGCATGGCTTGGTCAAGGGCTTCCATTTTTAGTCGATAGGCTTATATGTGGGAGATTTCTCCCGTTAAATTGTCAGACACCCATCCATGTTTTTTCTCGTCTGTTTTGTTTTTTTGTCATTTGTTCATTATTACAGAAATTTGGTGGATTCTCAAAAAGTGTTTGACCACATGAAAGAATGAGACAACGTCTCATGGAATACGATTATTGCAGCGTACAAAAGATGTGGGTATCCTCATGAGGCAATCACATTGTTTCACCAAATGCAACAAACAGGTCTCCAACCTGATTAGTTCACATTTGCCAGCGTACTCCCAGCCTTTGTTAAAATGGGAGTTTTGGAAGAGGGTTTAGACATCCATCAAAGCATAAAAGAGAGGAATTTTGACAGATGTTGTAGTTGCAACAACCCTGGTAGACATGTATGTAAAATGTGGAAGCATAGAGAAGGCATGTGAATTGTTTGACAAAATGCCTCAAAGAAGTGTGGTTTCATGGAATGTAATGGCTACATGATATGCACAAAATGGATTTGTTGAAGAAGCTTTAGAAATTTTCAAGAGAATGCAAATGGCAGGGGTAAAGCTAGACTCCACAAACCTTTCCCAGCATCCACCCTACCTGTGCACTAAAATGGGAACATTAGAACACGGTATGGACCTCTATCAAAGCATAATGAAATGGGGATTTTTGTTTGAAACTATAGTTGGAAATACTCTGGTAGACATGTATTCAAAATGTGGAAGCATAGAAAAAACTCATGAACCATTTGACAGAATGCCTCAAAGAGATGTAATCTCATGGAATGCAATGATTGCAGGATATTCATAAAATGGATTTGTTGAAAGGGCTTTCAAAACTTTCAAGAAAATGAAATTGGCAGGTCTAAAGCTAAATTCTACAACCTTTGCCAGCATCCTCCCAGCCTGTGCCAAAATGGGAGCTTTGCAATAGGGTATAGAAATCTATCAAAGCATAAAGGATAGAGAAATTTTGTCAGATGTTGTAGTGGCAACTGCCCTGGTAGACATGTATGCAAAATGTGGAAACATAGACAAAGCACATGAACTGTTTGACAAAATGCCTCAAAGAAATGTGGTCTCATGAACTACAATGATTGTAGGATATGCACAAATTGAACTTTTTGAGAAGACTTTAGAAACTTTCAAGAAAATGCAATTGGCAACTGTAAAGCCAAACTCCACAACCTTTGCCATCACCCTCCCCGCATGTGCTAAAATTGGAGCTTTGTAACATGGTATGGACATCCATCAAAGCATGAAGGACAGAGGGATTTTGTCAGATGTTGTAGTTGTAACTGCCTTGGTATACATGTATGCAAAATGTGGAACCATGGACAAGGCACATGAACTGTTTGATAGAATGCCTCAAAAAAATGTGGTCTCATGGACTGCAATGATTGCAAGATACACACAAATTGGATTTTTTGAAAAAGCTCTAGAAACTTTAAAGCAAATGCAATTAGCAGGTGTAAATCTAGACTACACAACCTTTGCCAGCATCCTCCCTGCTTGTTCCAAAATGGAAGCTTTGGAACAAGGAATGGGCATCCATCAAAGCATAATGGGAGGGGGATTTTTGTTAGATATTACAGTTGGATAGAATGCCTCAAAGAGATGTCATCTCTTGGACTACAATTATTGTTGGATATGCACAAAATGGATTTGTTGAAAAGGCTTTACAAACTTTCAAGCAAATGCAATTGGTAGGTGTAAAGCCAAATTCCACAACCTTTGCCAACATCCTTCCTACCTGTGCCAAAATGGGAGCATTGGAACAAGGTATGGACATCCATCAAAAAGTAATGGATAGAGGAATTTTATCATATGTTGTAGTTTCAACTACCCTGGTAGACATGTATGAAAAATGTGGAAGCATTGACAAGGCATGTGAATTGTTTGGCAGAATGCCTCAAAGAGATGTCATCTCATGGAATGCAATGATTGCGAGATATGCACAAAACAAATTTTTTGAAAAGGCTTTAGAAACTTTCAAGCAAATGTAATTAGCAGGAGTAAAGCCAAATTTGACAACCTTTGTCGGCATCCTCCCTGCCTGTGCCAAAATGGGAGCTTTGGAACAAGGTATGGACATCCATCATAGCATAATGGAAGGGGGATTTTTGTCAGATATTATAGTTGGAAATGCTCTGGTAGACATGTATGTAAAATGTGGAAGTATAGATAATACACATGAACTATTTGATGGAATGGCTCAAAGAGATGTCATCTCTTAGAATGCAATGATTGCATGATATGCACAAAATGGATTTTGCAAGGATGCTCTCAAAATACTTGAATTAATGAAGCACTCTCGAACATATCCTAACATTGTAAGCTTTGCTTGTGTTCTATGTGCATGCAACCAGGCAAGTTTAGTGGATGAGGGTTGTACATACTTCAATCAAATTAGTAACCCTTATTGCATTTCACCTACAATTGATCATTATGTGTGCATGGTTGACCTTCTTGCTTGTGTTGTCTATCTTGAGGACACTCTAAACTATATCATTAAGATGATATTTAAACCTGTTGTGGTTGTGTGGATGTGTTTTCTTGGTGCTTGTAAATCACATATGAATGTAGCGTTAGGAGTATTTACAGCGACGATGCTTTTTATTTGGATCCTAAAAATGTTGTGACTTATGTTCTATCTCAAACATCTCTGCAGAAGTCAGCAGGTGGGGTGAGGTTTAAATGTTAAGAAGATTGATGAAAGATAGATGAGTTAAAAAGATTCCTAGATGTAGTTGGATTGAAGGCCATAAAATGGTAAATTCTTTTTGTGTGGGAGACAGATCACATCCATAGACACGGAATTTATGCAAAGTTGGAGAAGTTAGCTTGGGAGATGAAGGCAGGAGGGCATTTTCTAGATTAAGGACACTTACTAAATAATGTGGAAGAGGATCTCAGCCACCATAGTGAAAAGTTGGTAGTTGCATTTGGATTGTTAAACACATCCCCTAGAACAACTACTAGAGTTGTAAGAACTTTCAAGTACGTGTTGATTTCCATAGTACAAAATTTATCTCCAAGTTTGTTGCAAGAGAAATTGTTGTGATAGATGCAAACTATTTCCATCATTTTAAACAGGGACAATGTTCTTGAGGAGATGATTGGTGATGCTAAATGAAGCAATCTGAAAAATAGGCTTGCAATATAATAATGTGCATGAAGGGACAATGTTTTATTTTCAGTTTCTAGAAAGTCTTATTTATTTATTTTGTTTTGAGAGTATTTGGCAATCTATACCATGCCATTGGATTTGTAAAATTAGATGCATAGAGTGCAATGGAGGTTATTTCTTATACACACTGTTGGGATATTTGTCAAAGACTTGTTTTATGATAACAAGAACATTTCATTGAATTGTTTTCAGGGAACCTGTATATGTATGAAATGAAAAGTTGTAGGAGGCAGAAAATGGGGAAAAAATAAAAGGTGAGGAGCACTACAAGTAAATGGAAAGTTGCATGATTAGCAGAAAATGGGAGAGGAGGTCTCACAATCTACCCTAGCCATGTTGTATAATTCTTTTGTTTGGATTAATTGTATTATCTTTTTCCTATGTTAGCTTGATCATTTGAGATTAAATTACACATGCCATATTAGGTATGTAGTTTTATCTAAGTGGATGTAGATTTTGTTTCATTTATGGTTAGATATTTCTAGTGTTGCTTCACATGCCTTGCTTAGTGAGATGGTTAATAGATTTGTAAATTCACATATACTTTTTAATGTAATTGGATTTCACTCTATTTGATTTTACTTAGAAATGAACTATTATAATTTATATATGAAGAAGTAAAAAAGTTACAATTATATATTTTTGTTGTAATTAGCAGATATGCATGGCACTTGAAAAACTTAGAATGAGGATTGTAAATTGATGTTAGAAAGAAGAAAGTAATATTCCTACATGTAAAAATAAAATCACAATTTATATTGCATTGTAATTGCAAATTAATAGTATTACAAAATTGTGCATGATGAGATTTATAAGTTGATACAAATGAGATGAGGGTTTGAAAATGGTAGGGAGGGAGCTAAAAAGGGTGTTTCATAAGTTTTGGGAGTGACAATAGGTTTAAAACAACCCAAACTCAAAAGGATCAGGTCTATAAGAATTTTAATGAGACACAATGGGAGACATCCGTAGGATTACAAAGAATATTACAATTATATTCATAATATGGTCAAGTAGACCACTTTATCTACATGTGACAAACCAAACAAATAGAAGTAAAGATTACATTCCATTTGGTAAGATAAGAATTGAATAATTTTGCATTAGTTGCATGGCTAGCAAATGCCAGTGAAAACTAAATTTCATATCTCACATTTATGGTTTGTTTACAATCCTTAATCACAACTACATTAAGAATTTTGAATGTTTGTATTTGTTTCATGTAAAAATTTTATAATAGGGGATTCAAATTCATAATGTTTAAAGACTTATGAGTCATGTGTGCTGGGACTTGGGGTGATATTCACCTGCAAAGAGTTCTTACTAGAAGAACTTCTAGAATACGATGCAATGAAATGAGATGAGTTATCGATGTTATGGTACATACATGTTGGTTCATATGTGGTGATGTTGTGGTAATAAGATGCAATATAGCATACATGTTGGCTTACATGTGGTGATGTTGTGGTAGTAAGATGTGGTGCAACATACATGTTAGTTTACATGTGGTTATGTTGTCATAGTAACCACAAGTCATTTGAAGAAGAACTCACAACCACATATGAAAAAAATGTCACTAGAAGCATAAATGAGGATGCAAGAGCACTTGTCATAGAGCCAGAGTTCATGCAACACAATCTTAGAGTGGTATACTATTCTGTAAGATGGCACGAGGTGCTATAAGCAGTCAGAAAGTGATGTTATGTTTATATGTGCTATTACAAGCATGGAAAATCCAAAAGGCTACCAAAGCCCACGCCACCAAAACAAAAAAACAATTTAAACAAAAATGGTATGGGTATCCAAACAAAAAGCAATGCATCCAAATGAAGCATCCAAATCCCAAACATCCCTCTCCCCACTTAAAAATCCCACAACTCCTAAGTCTATTTGGGTCCCTAAATCCCAAAATCGACAATCCCCATTACTCCCGATATCCCCCTCCCAATCAAAAGCTTAGAAATATAATTTGGCACGTGTGCAACCATTGGTCATGGTTCTCGTCCACCCCATGGCATTTCCTCATGCACCCATCTCCCTATCATATATCCCCTATCACGCATATCTCCCCCATCACATTTGTATGGTCCATGCTTTTGCATTATCCACAACATAATCCACATCATAATCCATCTCATAATCCATGTAATAATCCACATCATAATCCACTAACCTCCATTTCCATCTCATGTAATCATCTACCAACATCCATGTGCCTAATGACACTTGACATGGTCCATGTGTAGCAAATATCCAACATGGGGCATTATCTTGCTTGCTATGGAAATAGACGCTTGAGTCCCCATCCCATCCAAAAAGAAAAAAAAAGTTAAAAAATACAACAAAAAAATGAAAAAATAGTAAAGAAAAAATCCGTCCAATGGTAAAAACCACTCCTTGTGGCACATTGGGAAAGTGCCATGATGAAAACCTCTTGTGGGCATCATGCGTAGTCCCTTTTCCATCCATTCATATACTTTATTTGGGGCCAAATCACTCCTTTCCTTCATCCATCCATAACATCCTTTTATCCAATCCATTATGTATCCTTATCTTATCATATTCCGGTCCACCATCACCCTATATATCTTATTGTCTCCCATCCATCCTATCCATTGTATCTTCCTCTTGATCCTATTGTGATTCCCTAAAGCATGTGAGAGACACCTCTTGACATACTATGAAGTCCACCCATCCCTTACAAGCATTCTCCCTATCATGCATCCTCCTAAGTATCACCTCGCCTTATCATCACATTTTAAACCCGTACACCCATCTGTCACAAACCTTCCATCCATTGCATCCATTATCACCTATCTTTTTATCCTTTCGGGTTAGTCTCCTCACAATGTAGTGCAACTTTTTCCTTGGATTCTTGGGCATATGTGGGGAGATAGAGGCGTGGTTAGGAGAGGTATGACAGGGTGGGTCTAAGGGAGCTAATAGGAATCCAGTGAGAAAAAAACATTATCAGAAATCAGAAATGAGAGGATGATGGTATCTATGGGGCATCAAGCTCGTCCCACGTGGATGAGAGATATTATATTTTAGGACCCAAATGACCAAGAGAGAGCTGATTCCATACATTTGGCTACACTTGAAAGTAAGGAATTTCTATCTATTGTTGTCATGCCCTCTTAGCGTCCTATTTTTTAAAAAATATAGAAATTAGCGCTAACATTTTCATAAGTATCCTTGTTCATTTGTTTCATAGTTTATCATGATTGTGAAAGGAGTGTACCAAAATACAACGAATTTAGAAGAAATATACTCATGGTTCTGCTTACAAAGTGGCAAGACCTTACTGATGATAAAGAAGTCATTCGATTTCTTCACAAGGTTTATGGTAATGATGTTAAAAATTTACAATTGTTGGTTGAGCAAATGGCAGAAAAAAATATTATCAAAAAATTGGAAATGAGGGTGTGATGGTATCTACAGGGCATCAAGCATGTCCCACGTGGATGAGAGGTCTTATATTTCAGGACCTAGATGGCCAAGAGAGAGATGATCCCATAGATTTGGTTGCACTTGAAAGTAAGGAATTTCTATCTATTATTGGCATGCCCTCTTAGTGTCCTATTTTAAAAAAATATATACAAATTGGCACTAACATTTTCATAAGTATGCTTGTTCATTTGGTTCATAGTTTATCATGATCGTGAAAGGAGTGTACCAAGATACAAAAAATTTAGAAGAAATATGCTCATGGTTCCATTTACAAAGTGGCAGAACCTTACTAATGATAAAGAAGCCATTAAATTTCTTCACGAGGTTTATGGTAATGATGTTGAAAATCTAGACTTGTTGGTTGAACAAATGGCAACAACGTTAATTACTAATCTTGGCTCTTTAGCTTTCTAGTCATGTGATACTTCATATTTTGTGCTTGATATATTTATATTAATGCAGGCATGGCTGTAATATAGAAATAATTCAACTAATCTGACTTGTTTATGATTTGTTTAAATTGCATTCTTAATGAGTCAATATCTATTTGTGTATATTGTTGAACAAATTTTGTGTTTTTCAAACACTCCTTTTGTGGCTATTTTTTTCAAGGAAATTTTGTCAATCTATAAGATTTCTTCTCTCTATGCATTCCCAAACAATTATTATACAAAGATTAAATTGATCCCAATTTATTTGAGGCATGACACCAATTGAAATCTAAGCAGCAAACTCAATGTTAGCTGTGCATAATGTTGGTTCCATGTTACCATTTTTTACGCACAAGTTAATAGAATAAGGATTTACAATCTTGAATGCTTTGTTTAAAAGTTCTAAAATTTGTTCAACATTCCCTTTGGTGCATCCAATTTTGTGTCAAATTTTGTCATAGTAGTAGTATGTAGTCACTCAAACTATTACATAGCTATTTATTACACAATAATATGTAGTTGAAAAACCATATTTCTGAATTGCAAAACATAGCATGATAACTGGGACCAATTGAAATCTGAGCAGTTTTTGAATGACATTTGTGGAGCAAACCGAATGTTAGCTTTCCATAATTCTGGTTCCATGTTACCATTTTTATGCAGGGCGAGTTAATAGAATAAGGATATATAGTCTCGAATGCTTTGTTTGGAAGTTCCAAAAATCTATTCAACAATCCACTTGATGCATCCAATTTTGTGTCAAAGTTTGTCATAGTAGTAGTATGTAGTCACTTAAACTATTACATAGCTATTTATTACACAAGAGAATGTAGTTGAAAAACCATATTTCTAAGTTGCAAAACATAGCATGACAACTGATGCCATAGACAATTTCAAGAAGGATGCAACATAAAACTGGCTACATAAATATATGCAAGAGGAGCCACTATATTATGAGAATTGGTACTCCCTTGCAATGCCTATAAATCACAAATTACACTACCTTCCTCAAACAATGCAATGTCAACAAGTCATAAAACACAAACACTTCTCAAAAAATATTTACTTTACAAACAAATTCTCCCTTGAAATGCCTATAAATCACAAATTACACTACATTCCTCAAACAATGCAATGCCAACAAGTCATGAAACACAAACACTTCTAAAAAACATTTACTTTAAATATAGCCTATCGGCAAAACCGTTGCGCGTTCACCCCGTGCAACTGCTAGTGTAGACTTTAATGAGCATGACAAACCTAATTAGAGCTAGAAGCAATCAAAATGCTCTTCCTTTGTGGTGTTCATAGTGACTACATGGAAGCCTTGAACCTGATTGGAAGAGGTAATATCTCTAAAATGCCTTTTGATGATGTTTTTAAGATTTACATGAATTATTCAAGATCCAAGAATGAATGATCTTACAACGGAAAAGGTGGCCGATCTATCTCAACATCATGAACAAGTGTCACCAAACAAGAGTTGATTAGACACTTTATATGCACGTAAAAAACATGTGGATGCTGAGAGAGCTTTCACTATATTTTGTCCTACTTGTTGAAAGTGGCATTCATCTAAGGAGTGTCATTTCAATAGGACAAATATCTCCTCTCTTGATGAGATTAGTCAAACTATTTCCTTGAATCTCTTATGTTCTATGGTAGATTTAGAAGACAATGATGAACACATGTATTTTATGGCTCAAAGATGTCCTTGGAAACCACAGCCAACCCCCCAAGGCATGCCTCCTAATGATTTCCATTTTAATTATAATCAAGGGAATATGGGACAGTATGCACCTCCCCCTAACTGCTATAGAAATTGGCATCAACCTCTATATTATCAATGGTTGAATCAATATCTACAACCACTAAACTAGCCATGGCAATAACCATGGTGAACTGGACCTCAATCTTACCCGTCTTATCTACAACAAGCCAATACATATTCTTATCCACAACCATGGGTACAAAATCTATTACCACCACCATGTCAACCTAATAATCAACCTTGTACATCAAGCCAACCACCCAAATTGTTATGATTTATCAACTTGTTCCTAGTCCTAACAATAAAATGGCTCAACTAGTATACAATAATGAAATTGTTGAATATCCACAATATCCCATCAATATGTTTGGTATTAATGAAGTACAACTTGGTTCTAGTAAAAATATTAAGTGATCTTCTATACCAATTATCGCAAAACTAGGTAAACCAACCAACAAAGCCACTAATACTCATCTTGTTATTTCCAAGCTAGTTTTGGCTCTAACCACTACACCCCCACATCCTAAAAGATTTAGTATAAAATTGAATTTGATTTCTTGGTTGAGCTTCAAAATGTGCATGTTAAGATTCCACTATTTCAAGCAATTAAATATATTCTTGTTTATAAGAAAACAATTAAAAGAGCTATGTGAGAAGAAGGGACCCAAGAAATAAGATCAGAAGACTATACAAGTGGTCGGATAACTAGCTAACCTTATGCTTGGTAATGTTGTCCTCCCTACATATTCTGATTGTAGAAGTGCCATTGTAAGTGTTTATATTGGGAATACTTTAATTTCAAATACTTTGATTGCTTTAGGGGCTATAATTAATGTAATGACTAAGGAAACCATGGAAAATTTGTGTTTATAGGGATTGTGACAAACTCCAACTATTTTCTAAATGGTTGATTGGCTACAGTCAAACTAAAAGGAATCATTGAAGACATTATTATTTCTATAAACTCATGGGAATACCCTATAGACTATAATTTTAGAGCCTAAAATTATGTTGGGGGTTTACCCCTTAATACTTGGGAGACCTTAATTGGCTACAACAAATGCATACACATTAGTTGTAAATTAGGTAACATGGTAATTTCCCATGGTAATCAAACTAAGAAGCTCCATGTGTATCCTCTAGCTCAACCATTTTTAGAAATAGAATAACCTTTGTGGATTGATGGAGGGAATGATGATCAACTTCCCTTACTTAGTATCGATCAAATTTGTATTTTACATGAAGTATCTAAGGACACTATTCTTTCAAATTATTTTTTAAAATGCTTATTCGAGGAATGGAATAATAGGACAATTATTATCTCATGAATGTTATAATAATGAATGTCCTTTTGGTAACTTTACTTTTAATGATTCTAGTCCATGGCAAAATTTCATAACCTTCCATCCTTTACTACCTCATGAGTGTAAGTATAGTCTATTTCTGACTGTAGAACAAACCACTTCTTTTAGTTCTTAAACAATAGAAATCTTGCCCAACAAAACACTAAATGTGAATCCACAACTTGATCCTTCTCAAATGGAAGAGATACTCTCTATTCTAAAAAATCATTGTGCAACATTTGCATGGGAGTATCAAGATATGAGAGGAATAAACCTAGATACTTGTACACACCACATTTATATTAGGGATGAATGTTTGCCAATATGACAATCTCAAAGATGGATAAGTCCCATTCTTCATAAGATTTTCAAAACTAAATTACAAAAACTATTAAATGTAGGATTCATTTATCCCATCTTAGATAACCAATGGGTCTCTCCTTTGGTTGTTGTTCCCAAAAAAAGTGGTAAATGGATAATATGTGTGGATTATAGATCTTTAAATAGTGCTACTCGTAAAGATCGTTTTCCTCTACCATTTATTGATCAAGTATTGGATACTCTTGCATGTAAGAAATTATTTTCCTTTATGGATAGCTTTAGCAGATATAATCAGAGTCACATTGCTCTAGAAGATCAAGACAATAACTTTCACTTTCCCATAGGGGACATTTGCCTACAATATTCTCCCCTTCGGCTTGTGCAGTGTACAAACAACATTTCAACAAGTAGTGTTAAGTGTTTTTGTTGATCTCATTTGAGATTATGTAAAAATCTATGTGGATGATTTTACTATTTATGGTAATTCATTTGAGGAAGATAAATCTAACCTTAAAAAATTCTCCAAAGATGTGAAGACACTAACCTTTCTCTCAGTTATGAAAAGTGTCATGATCGTGACAGAAGAATTGTTCTAGCCCATTACATCTCCCAAAAAGGTATTGAGGTCAATCTTGCTAAGGTAAGTGTTATTAAGAATTTCCCTAAACCACAAAAGCAAAAAGATGTAAGTTTTTTAGGGCATGCAAGATATTATCGTCAATTTATAAAAGATTTTAGTAAAATTTCCTCACCCATTTTTGGTTTGTTGGTGAAAGATGCATAATTTAATTGGACACATGAATGTCAACAAGCCTTTGATATTATAAAGGACAATCTTTCTTCTACACTTGTCCTATGAGGCCCTAATTGGACACTACCTTTCCATATTTACATAGATGCCTCTAACACAACCATGGGTGTTGTCCTTGGTCAAAAAGAAGGTAAATATTCATATGTTATTTATTATATTAGCAAAAACTTGGTTGGTGTTGAACCCAATTACACAATAATAGAAAAAGAATTTTTAGAAGTAGTTTATTTGATCAACAAATTTTGACACTATATTACTAATTATCATATCTATATCCACATAGATCATTCTACTATTCAATTTCTTATGAATAAAACAGTAGTTGCAAGATGTATTAATATCATATGGATGCTACTCTTATAATAATTCAATATTACTATCATTGACAAACCTGGTCATGAAAATGTAGTTGCAAATTTCTTGTCCGGGTTGCCAAGCACCTCAGATGAACCACCGATATACAATTCCTTCCCAAATGAACATCTCTTTGCAATTTCAACCAAAATCTCGTGGTTTGTATATATTGCTAACTATGTGGTCGCAAGTAAATTTTCTCTATAACTTTCTCCTAGAGAATGTAAGAAATTAGTTGTGTAAAGTGAAAAATTATCATGGATAAGTGGAATGCTATTTCATATAGGTATTGATAATATCACGAGACACTATGTAAGTGAGCCAAGTTTGTCACATAGAGTACATATGAATTTCTCTATAAAGACATCTTCGCAAAATATGGGGCCCCTAGAGAGATTGTCACTAACTAGGGACTATAATTTACATCTGAGCTCATCATTGCTTTAACGAAGGAATATCAAATTTGGCATAGAAAGTCTTCTTTGTATCATCCTTAAGGTAATAGCCAAGTTGAAGTTACTAGTAGGGAAGTAGAGAATATTTTGAAAAAGACTATCTCTTTATATCATAAATATTATGTTCATTGCCTACCTGAAGTTGTGTGGGCTTATCGAATCACTTAGAAGAACACCCTAAGACTCACTCCTCATGAGCTTGTTTATGGTAGGAGAGCATTTTTGCCCATTGAATTTGAGATTAAAACTCTTAGAACTACTTTATCTTTAGGCATGAATATTATAGATGCATAGAAACAAAGGATTGAGCAATTTCATGCCTTATTGAATTGTGAAGATATGCTTTATTTCATTTTGAAATTGTCCAACAACATCAAATCCAATGGCATGATCATTTCATCACGAGATGTTCATTTCAACTAGGAGATTGGGCACTCATGTATGACTCTCACTTCTAGGATTTCAAAGGTAAATTCCACACCAAGTGGATGGGACCCTATGAGATTGAACACGTCTTCAACAATGGAGCTATTAACTTAAGGACTGTAAATTTTGAACGAGTGGCCTTGACCATCAATGGTCATCGATTGAGAATGTATCGTAGACCATGCTCAAAAGATTATTTATTTATAGAATTGGAAAGAGACCTCTAGTTTGTATACACTACATCATATGTGTCTACTACAGTCACACCACCCCCTTAGTTCCCATTTCCATTAAAAAAATTGATAACAATAAAAAAAAAAAATTCTAACAATGAATTTACCCATTTGGGGGCACGGTTGGACAATGGTAATTTGAAAACTAGTTTACTAGCAAATTACTATTGAATGAAATAACCTAGTAATGAAAACCCATGTGGCATTACTAGCTGACTAGGATACTAAAAACTAGATGACTATAGGTTCCAAATCAAATAAAAAAAAGAGCAACTCATAGTACTTGCAACCTCATACTTTCACGATCTTACTTGTATCATCTTCAACGCAGCTGCACACAACAATGTCTTCCACGCTGCTACTTACATGCAACCCATTTATTTTAAAGCAATTTGGTTCATGTCAACAAATTGCTTCATTGAGATGTTTCGAACACCTATTTGCATGTCTCATCCCACGTGCTAATTCCACATGGCACACATGCCACTTTTATGATCATGACATTCCACAACATCCATATGGTTGGGTGATATTTTTGGCATTTTATATTACTTTTACTCAAATTTTCTTAAATTAAAGATTTTACAATCATCATAACGATTGTCGCATTTATGCCATTGTACTTCTTATCCTATCTCTTGTTCCCCATTCGTAGCCACCTTTCCCATTCTCACGTGCCAAGGACGACACCATCCCAAATCTAGAGGAAATCTCATTTATTGATTGTCTTGCATTTATGACTAATAATCTTATGATACATGCCTTAGACCAGTGTTCATTATTGCCAATCTCTATTAAGGAGACATTACTGCAAGCGACCAATTTTATTTTAGTTCTCCCTTCAACTCGCAATTCTCCTTGTAGCAACCAGTTTGTTTTACAATGGGTGGTGATATGTAGCATCATGAACCATATGGAGCTAAGTTGGTAATAGTTTCCTCAAGCATTGACTATTTTTTAGAATGCAGGTTGGCTATAGTTCTCTAACCGTTTTTGTGGGTATGATGATAATGTTATCTTGGACTGTGTCCATGGCCTCTGAGATAATAAAGTCACTTGTCGTGGTTTATAATTTACATTTGATGAGGAACTTTTATCAGCAACTATTGGGCTACCTATAGAGGGTGATAATTGGTTTTATGTTTGCCCTAACATTGAAGACTATTGCAATGTTTTCCTTCTGTCAGGCGAGTCTGCGGAGAGTACTGTGGCTCAAGGGACTAGGCACATTTCATTACCTACTTTGTGGGGTGATGTAGTGATGGTCATCATGCAATATATCACCTTTGAAGGTAGGTATTTTAATGTTTTCAGTCTCATCTACGTCATGGTCACCTCATGAATATGCCTTATTTTCTAGTTTAATTGTTGTTAAGGATGGATACAGAGTTTCAAAAGGGTAGGGTTAAACATTTGGCACACCACTAGTTAATTAAATTTATCCCACTCCAAGTTCTACAAAACCTAAACCTCCCCTGTTTCTTGGGACAAGTACTTGCAACAGGGGATTCCTATAGTAGTTGCTATAAGGAGGGGTGGCCATTCAAATATTCCATGATGAGGCTAGCCCTAGCTAGCCTTAAGATAATTAGTATAAGTTTGTTGTAAATGAATTTGATTGTGAGTATCAAACCCTTGTCTCAGTCCCCACTCAAACGCATTGAAGATGGCTTCGCTCTACCTCAAAGCCATCTACTTTGGCATAAGCTGCAACTGACATAATCAATAGTGACTCTGAGGCATAAATGTTGGGGGACTTTGTAGGCCACATTAACTCATATGGATGGACCTTCGTTATCAACCCCTAAAAAAGATATCGATGAATCTACCATAGAACCATAGAATTTGTCACAAATCCTAGGTGATTTTCCCACAACCGTTTTGGTAATTAAACAATAACAAGCAGAGTTGACATTATTAAGAGTAAGGGTGAAAGAATTTGAAGTTGTTGTTGCTAACGACAAAGAAGATCGAAAATATGGGGATTGATGGTTTCAAGCCAAGTCGTGGCTAGAATATGAAAGGAATAGGTTGTTATTTTTAATAATCAACAAGAGGAAATTTAGAACCTAAGGAAATAGGTTAATGAGGGTAGAATTCATCAGAATGAGCTCACTACATTGTGCAATCTGTGTAGAGTATTTGCTCTCTTGCCTTCAGTCCCGACCCCCTCTAAGGGTTTATGCCTTTTATCTTAGAGAACAACATTATAAATTTCAAATACAACAAATAGCAGCTGAATTCTCTAGCACCATCATCTTGCTACAACTATTTTGTTCAATATTTTTAAATAATAATGAATAGATAAAAAAATTACTATGTGAGACCTATCGACACAATTTGTTACTTGCTAATAACTTGGATTGGAACCCCAATTCCTATGTGGGTGATGTACAATTAAGACCATTTATGTCTTATGTACAAAACCATATCTAGTGGGCAAAAGAATTGTCTGTATATGAAGAAGAGGAAATCAAGGACAAAATATTTATTGGGGGGAACATGTTTTTGTGCAAACATTTGGGGAAACATTTACAAATTTATCAATACCGCTGAAACTAATTAGTTAATGGAAGATACTAGGACTCAAGCAATACAAGTTAGGGAGGATGTTTCCGTAAAACTTGTTAAAGTTGAAATAGCTTGCCAACAAATATGGGGAACATTACCCCCAAAATTGAAGTGTAGAGAGCCATTGGGGTACCCAACATTTTAGGTGGCTAGAGCAAGAATCAAATTCTACATCAGAATGGTGAAGGATATGAGAATATGGTGGATAGGGCTAAAATGGTATCCCTCTATTATTTGAAGACCTATTCCAAGATGGCAATAGAACAACCCATAGATACACCCATTGTCACTTTAAGAAAGCATGTAAGATTATCAAGATAATAGAGGATATTATCCATGAGGGTCTACATCACATCCTTCTATTCATAATTTGGCTTAGATGATAGGTACCTTTCAATTTTGATTGCATAAGGGGCATGCAAGGAGGTAATCTAGGGGGATGATGAGTCATGGACATAGCTTTGTTTCCTATATCCTTTCCCTGATTGTATCCCTTCTATAACCCATCTATGCTAATTTTAACCTCTTTATGATGACACAAATGTTTGATTCTACAAAGAGGATAAATAACAATTAAGGTATAGATTTTTCTTTAAAAAAATTCTAATCATGTCTTCATGCTTTGCAACAGTTGTATGTCTTTTATGTGACAACACAAACAAAGAGCAATGATGCCATCTATGTGTGCTAGTCAGGGCCATTTTTCTATTAACCAATAGTTGTTGTAAGCTCACTTGTAGTAACATTATATTGGTTGAAGATAGTCATTGGATAAAGGCTATTGTCCCAATTGTTGTGGTCATCTGTGGATGATCACGCAGATAAATTGCCCCCTTATATCTCATTGCCTTGAAGCCTTTATGTGTTATATTAATAAGTTAGTGTGTTTGTTACTTATAAAAGCATTACCATGTACATTGTTGAATTTTGTGGAACAACATATCTTATTTTAATATGTTCAATTAATAAGAACTTCATATATATATGAGCATGAACGATAGAAAATATAGAAGATGAATGTATAATCTTGGAACTTTATTATTGTGATGTCCTGATATTAAGGCATTGTTTAAATTAAAGATTTAAACATCATGATAAAACGGTGAAGTTGCTTTCTTGAAAAGTGGTGTTTATCATGTCCCTTCCATAGTCAATTCAAATGATAGAGAGTGCTTCTCGAAATAATTGCGTATGTATTAATATTTAATAAATATATAAAATTAATATATAATATTTAATGAATAATATTAAATAATATTGTTATATAAATATAAATATAATATATTTATTTAAAGATATATTATTATATTATGTAAAAATAAAAATAATAACAATGAGATATATTATTATATTATATAAAAATAAATATAAATAATTAATATAAAAATGTCTTAAATAAAGTATAGGATATATGATGAAGTTTATTAAAGGTTGTGGTTTGGATACTAAGTGAAAGAATTAAAATTCCAAACGAGGCAGTGATACATATAACTAAAGACAGAATTTACACTAAACAAAGACAAAGATTTATTGAAAAGTCATTAAGGCAGCGATTAATGTGTGAAGTAAAGTATTTCTTTAAGACAACTATTATTTAGCCAGTGACTAATATATCACATGTGCATATAAGACAAAAGTCTTAAAGGATATGAAATTCTAATAAGCAGCGATCACTTTAATAAGTGATTTACAAACAGGCAGCAATCATTATCAAAAGGTATGATCTCAAAATAGAAATGTTGCATAACCTTTCATGAAGGAAAGCATCTCTTGAGATGTTTAAAAGGAATCTCCTTCATTCAAAGGCATCAATCAAGCACAAAAACATTTGATATATATAGATCAGGGAAATATTTTTGTGTTGGAAAAAATATATTTGGAAGCAAGTCAAAATATATATACACAACAGTATATTGGACTGTAGATAACATAGAAGGAAGGAATAAAATCCTTAAGAGTTCTAAAGGATACAAAGGCAAGAATTATCCTCTTGGTATGATGTATCTAACCCTATGTTTATCATGATGAATGCCATGTGGTAAATAATATAATTGAAAAATTATCATTAGTATCATTACACATGTATATATATAAGCATTGCGAAACTTGCTATGAAATATATAAGGGAAAACATCAATAGAATTCCAAACACATTAAAGTAGTGGTATGTTCAAACTCAATGCCTATTTATTTCTATTGCCTCCAACCCTAGGATAGGCTGGTTTTGTTAGGGAGAGGTGGAGTAAATCCATCCATCGAGGTGGTTTCATCACGCCCTAGACAAGTAAATCCCCATCCATGTTTGAGGATTAGAAAGGAAGTAAGGATTAAGACTTGAACATAGTCGATACTGAATTGTGTTATGAATTGAACTAAATGTGGATTATGCTATGACGATTTTATCTCATTGTTTATGTTATGTACTATTGTTCTCATTATTAATTATGCTATTATAGACGAGTTTAATATGAATGGTAGTTGAATTTAATATGAATGATGCTAGGAACTGAATATTATCTTAATTTATTAATCTTTAACATCTCTACTGTCCCTTTCTAGTGATCTTATTATATGCAAGTAAATAAATCAGGAATATCCTAAAAGGGGATATTGTAAGTGGTATCAAAGCATCTTTCCTGCCATCTTGTGAATGATAGTTGACTATGTATTCGAGTGTATGCTCTATGACTTTGTACTTGTATTCAAGTGTATACACTATGACTTGTATTCAAGTGTATACTTAAAGACTATGTATTCGAGTGTATACTCTATGACTTGTATTCAAGTGTATACTTCATGTCTACGTATTTGAATGTATACTCTATGACTTGTATTCAAGTGTATACTACATGACTTATGTTTGTTCAAATGCATACTCCATGACTTATGTATGTTCAAGTGCACACTTCATGACTTACTTGTATACTTCATATTCATGTGTTATGTATACTTGTGAATTACATGCATGCTTCATGCTTTATGTGTTACATGCATGTATTGCATGTATGCTTCAATATGCTTGTGTATTGTGTACGTATACTTTGTATGCTTCATGCTTCATGTATTACGTGTGTGTACTTTGTATTACATGTATGCTTCATACTCAGTGTATTAAGTGCATTACATATCACGTGTGTTTATATGTATGCTTAATGCTTCACATGTATTTGTGTATGCTTCATGCTTTGTGTATCAAGTGTATGCTATATGTTATGTTCATGCTTCACATATAGTTGTATACTTCACATATTATATGTATCTATGTATATGCCTCATACATGTATACTTCGTGTATCACATGTACTTATGTGTATGATTCATGTGTCACATGTATTTAGGGGTATACTTCATGTCTTATGTATCACAAAAAGATTACTCCATGTGTGCATTAAGATTACTTTATATTTATGCTAAAACCATTTGTCAAATGCTTCTTGGGTTAAGAAGCACTAACAAATTAACTTACGTAATTATAAAGGGTTGTAACTAGTGAAGTGGAAAAAGTATGACTCCCTCAAACTTGAAATATATTTAGGAGATAATATTTCATTTAAGAAAGTCATCCAAAACATCATTGGAGATAAATTGTTTATTCCCATGGAACAAAATCAAATAAGGCTTACCAAATCTTCTTTGATCACAAATTTTCTCTCCATATAATCAGTTACTCCTCAAGAACATGACTCTTCTAAACTTTGAAGTAAAACTACAAGACAACAAGTACAAGACCAAATCTCGTGATCAAAGATCAAGATGTCTAAATTGGATTCTTCGCTCTAAGAATGAGAGAAAACTTGTCAAAAAGAATGGTACGACAAATTGCCCTCATACTTTAGAGAATGCTAACATTGATAGTGGATTGGGGCAAGAATACTAACAACAATTCTTTGAAGAGATCGATTTAGGATCCTAATGGTTTTAAAAGCATCCTAGTTGTGATTGCTTGAGGACAAGCAATCTTGGGCGGAGTGGACTGTGATCTCCCGATATTAAGGCATTGTTTAAATTAAAGATTTAAACATCATGATAAGATGGTGAAGTTGCTTTCTTGAAAAGTGGTCTTTATCGTGTCCCTTCCATAGTCAATTTGAATGATAGAGAGTGCTTTTCGAAATAATTGCGTGTATATTAATATTTAATAAATATATAAAATTAATATATAATATTTAATGAATAATATTAAAAATGATATTGTTATATAAATATAATATATAATATATTTATTTAAAGATATATTATTATATTATATAAAAATAAATAACAATAACAATGAGATATATTATTATATTATATAAAAATAAATATAAATAATTAATATAAAAATGTATTAAATAAAGTATAAGATATATGATGAAGTTTATTAAAGGCTGTGGTTTGGATACTAAGTGAAAGAATTAACGATTCCAAAAGAGGCAGTGATACATATAACTAAAGATAGAATTTACACTAAACAAAGACAAAGATATATTAAAAATTCATTAAAGCAGCAATTAATGTGTGAAGTAAAGTATTTCTTTAAGACAACTATTATTTAGCCAGTGATTAATATATCACATGTACAGATAAGACAAAAGTCTTAAAGGATATGAGATTCTAATAAGCAACAATCACTTTAATAAGTGATTTACAAATAGGCAACGGTCATTATCAAAAGGTGCAATCTCAAAATAGAAAAGCTACATAACCCTTCACGAAGGAAAGCATCTCTTGAGATGTTTAAAAGGAAACTCCTCCTTCATTCAAAGGCATCGATCAAACACAGAAACATCTGATATATATACATCAGGGAAATATTTCTGAGTTGGAAAAAATATACTTGGAAGCAAGTCAAAATATATATACACATCAGTATATTGGACTGCAGATAGCATAGAAGGAAGGAATAAAATCCTTAAGAGTTATAAAGGATACAAAGGCAAGAATTATCCTCTTGGTACGATGTATCTAACCCTATGATTATTATGATAAATGCCATGTGGTAAATAATATAATTAAAATATTATCATTAGTATCATTACACATGTATATATAAGCATTGTGAAACTTGCTATGAAATATACAATGGAAAACATCAATAGAATTCACAACACATTAAAGTAGTGGTATGTTCAAACTCAATGCCTATTTATTTCTATTGTCTTCAACCTGTGAGTGAGTGGCATGGTTTTTTTGGGGAGAGGCGAAGTACATCCATCCGTGGAGGTGGTGTCATCGCACTCTAGACAAGTAATTCCCCATCCATGGTTGAGGATTAAAAGAGAAATAAGGATTGAGACTTGAACATAGCCAATATAGAGTGTGCTATGAGTAAATGTGATCATTTGGTATGTTGAAGTATATCGAAGTATGCTCAAGATTAATACTCAGTTATTTCTATTGTCTGCAACCCTAGGATAGGCCAGATTTTGTTAGGGAGAGGCGGAGTCAATCCATCCGTCGAGGTGGTTTCATCACACCCTAGACAAGTAAATCCCCATCCATGGTTGAGGAGTAGAAAGAAAGGATTAAGACTTGAACATAGTCAATACTAAATTGTGTTATGAATTGAACTAAATGTGGATTATGCTATGATGATTTGATCTCATTTTTTATGTTATCTAGTATTGTTCTCATTATTAATTATGCTATTATAGACGAGTTTAATATGAATGATAGATGATTTTAATATGAATGATGCTAGGAACTGAATATTATCTTAATTTATTGATCTTTAATATCTCTAATGTCCCTTTCTAGTGATCTTATTGTATGCAAGTAAAGAAATCAGGAATATCCTAAAAGGGGACATTACAATTATCAATAAACCCAGAAGTTATCTTGAAGTAATTTCTTAAAAGCATTGTAACAACAAGGGTGAGAAAGGGCCTACTCGCTCCTCTCTTGTGACAACATATTATTCCATTTTGTGAGGTGTGTTGTAAGTGTGTTTTATTGCGAGTTTATGATTGTGTTAATGTTTCTTCATTTTAGTATAATAGTTGTGATTGTAATTTATTTAATGTTATTATTCAAAGTTCAAATCTATAATACAGTTGATTGTCATTGCAACACAAGTCTATAAATACTTGTAGCAATAGAGTTGTAGTCACTTGCAACCAAAGCATTTTCTACTTGGGAATGAAATGGTGGTTAAAGTTTTTGGGATTAATAGAATATAGTTAGGTACGATTCTACATGTGTTTGAATTAGAAGATTAAAGTCTTCTTTACATGTTTAAGATCCTCGTCACTCTTATCTTAGAATTGCATTCATATTAAATATGTAGTCTAAATTACTTACAACTCTTTGCATATATTTTGCTTTGACACTATCACAAGTCTTATGACCTTGGATTGACATAAAATTAAGCTAACTATATCATGAAAATAAATTATTAAATATCAAGAGTAATCTATAAATCCTAGTTTAGCCTTGTGAATAACAATAGAAAACTTGGAAAGATTTTAAAAATTATAATGCAATTAGAAATGATAGATTTGAAACCCTAAAAAATATGAAGGTACAACCCTAAGGTCAAACCCCAAGGGGTGTAGGATCATTTGGATTCACCAAATAATGTAAAGGAAAATAACCTTTGCCTAAATGTAGTCTAGGTTAATCAAATCAAGTACATACACAAAAAAAAATGAACCTAGATTAATTAAAGTGACATCTGGGAGTAGATAATTTAGTAATAGATGTTTGATCTAGGGCCTAGGGTTGAATCCTTGTGGTCATCTCTCTAGATGAGGATCTATCTCAAGTTGTAGGCATGCACATAAGCTTTATGAGATAGACAGTCGCAAAGATAGAGATATATAGAATTGAAATAATGAATGCAATTTATTTAGCTATCCATTATGTATGTGGCATACCCTTGAGAAAGGTGTAAGATTGTTATCTACCTATTTTCTACCTATTTTAATTTGATAGTGATTGATTATAATCTATTTTACAGATATATGTATATATAGATTACATAGATTCATGTCATGGAGACCAAGAGTCATTGGGAAGTTGATTTGTCTCCTATAGAAGTGGAATTGTTTCCTTGTTTGATTCCTTATCTCTTAATGGTTGTGGGATGTAATCATTTATTGGTAGGCGCTCAATCAGGTAGCAGATAACTTGTTATAGCATGAACCTTAGGGGTCCACCTAGACTACCACATCAACTACACTATCTAAAATCTATAGAGTGATTTTCATAAAAATGTAGGAAGAATATGTGTGAGTTAGACCTTGTAGTTTGGCTTGGAGGTGTACTAGGCCCTATTGGAGTTATGGTAGAAACAACGTAGTGTTTGAATGAGGTATGGTTATTGTAGAAGTGTTTGTCTCTTTATAGAGTGTTGTGTACCATTGTTGGAGTATGTGCAACACTTGCTGGAGAGTGTGAGTTATCTTCGTGTTCTTGTGAGCATCTAGGAGGTACTCTAATGTACCACAAACTAAGGTGTTATTACATGTATTGCAAGCCATGAGAATGGTCTTGGCATTACCAAGTGTACCACTATTAGTGAATTCTCTTGAATCAATGTTAATTTAGGAAACTATATGCAAGGGAAGAATGTACTTAACTCTCGATCTAGAAGGAGAGTTTCATAATGTTGATATCCTATAGAATCAATTTGCCACAATTTGGAAAGATGATATTCTTGGGATGCTCACTATCCTTAGATTTTGTGTAGACTTAGAAATCTATGCAGATTGATCCCATGACTCTAAGTCACTTTTGTAAGTGTATGTCTATCCTAAAATCTATAGACTTGATCTAGTACAATGCACACTTCCACTTTTTGGTTTACCTTGAAGTTTGCTCCTTGTTGATCATTATGGGCTAGTAGTATCTAGAAATACATTGAGGAATTTGCCAACTCACTAGGGTCAAGCTATCCTAGGTCAACCCCTTAATTGGATTGACTTTACAGCATGGAGATGAGTAAAGACAGTGTTGTTCAATCAATGCAAATGGCCTAGATGACTCTTGATGCATATTAGATTATTTTTAGTGTTCTAAATCAAAATATTCCTATGACATATACTCCTTGAAGTGCTAGGAAGTCAAATGATTATAGGATGATCATATATGAAGTAATGTCCAAATAATGTCTTTAAATCACTACATAGCAATCAATCACACAAAACATGTACCAAGTTGGATCATGGTAGAAAAGAAATAGGTAGGAGTCAACAAATTTTGAATTTAAACTTTTGAATTCAAGGGCCAATTTCACGTGTGTGCCATTGATCTTGTGCATGAGATTGACCCAAGTAAAAAAATGGTAATATCAATGCATAACATGAATTTCTAGATATGTGAGGAAAATAATAGGTGTAATAAATGTTAAACGCATGGGAATATGTGTAACTTTACACAAGAGTGCACCATTTGTCAATATATAATTACATTAAGACATTCTGTCAAAATAAACCCAAAACTAAATGAAAATTTACACCACAGACTTTCACCATTACAATACTTTAATTAGCAATCGCACCTTAGTGTACAATGGGTACGCCAAAATGGATGTGGAAAGGAGTTTTGTGTGGATAAAAGAAAACATTATTTTGCATATGGGAAACTTAAAATATACATAATTTATAAAATTAAGTTGGTAAGAGCAATAAATAGGGGGGGCATATTTGTAAGAGTAGTAAACAAGAATTTTTTATTTGTTTGTAATATTAGTATTCTCAAAAAGAGAGTATATAGAATATTTGCATTAATTAAAATTTTGATTTGTTGAATCATGGTCATCATTTGAACATTTAAACCATGTAATGATGTGTGTTGTTGTTCTATAGTGGTAAGTAAAGGCTGAGTAGATGATTTGGACCAACACATACCAAGCTCCACTTTTTACATTGTAAAAGTACCATAGCCTAATCTTTAATGTAGGGTTTTCCATTAGAATTCTTGACCATAACCTCAAGTCTATCACACAACATAACACTTTTTGTCACTATGTTTATGTAATTAAGCTTAGTTTTGTAATCCCATGATAGGTGATGAGGTTGTGTTTTAGGAAATATCTTCAATTGTGATAGGTGGTAAAGGTAAAATTTGGAAATAATTATTCATAGGAAGGTTATGCATGTAGCCATGCTCTCTCTCTCTCTCTCTCTCTCTCTCTCTCTCTCTCTCTCTCTCTCCACATAACTTAATTATAGAAAAAATTCAAGTTAATGTCCAATTAAAATGAAATATACACTTTCTAAAGCATTGTCAATACTATTTGGTAACTGGGATGGCAAGTATTTGAAACCCTAGTGTATGTTTAAAATATATTGGAAATTCATACTTTCTTAATGATATTTATTTTTACATTTTTTATTTCAATTATATAATATAGTTCCACACCTTAGTGTGTAATGGGTACACTGAGATAGCATGTAGATAAAAGTAATTAGTGGTTTCTTAAGAAGAGAGCATATCATTTTGTTGTTGGTGAATGGTTGTTGTCCATCCATCATTTGAACATTGAAAGAATGTAGTGATATATGTTGACATGCATGCAAGTAAAGTTTTTTTGGAATAGTAGTGGGTAAAAGTAGGTATGCTTGTGAAGTTGTTTTTTGTTTCGGTCAATTATTTACAAGTGATAGTAAGCTTTACTAGTCATCTTCTTATTTCCCATGCATGTTGAGCCCATCTAGTTGAAATGGCATGCCTAGGTATAGAATTGATAAGACTTCCCATTCATTAGTACTATCTTCTTGCAGCATTGCATGTCCCCAGTTAGAAGGAGTTTCATCATCATTGTTTATCAATGGATTTAGAGATGTAGCATTCTTTCTATTTGTTGGACTTTTGAGATGCTGCAAATGTCTATTTTTGAGCCTTTTCAATAAGTGACATTGTTTCCCATTATATTGGTCATACCATATATGAATCAACGAATCTTGGAGACGGGATGTGTTGAACACAATGAGATGTTGAGAGGGGGGGTGAATCAACATATACTAAAATTTAACTTGTTGTTTACCAAACCAAATTGAATAACTTAGAGAATAGAAAGGAAATCATGCAACACACATAACACCAATATTTTTACGTGGAAAACCCTAAAATAGGGAAAAACCACAGTGAGGATTAGCTCACAATATATTATGCTCACTGCAAAAGTATTACAACTTTATTTTAGGGCTACAACCAAGGAACCTACAACTTCCTGTATTTGTGCTTACAACACTTACAACTTTGATTTAGGGCTACAACCCAAGGAAGCTACTACTCTCTAAGTGTTATGCTCACTGCAATAGGATTCACAAAGAAAGTAACTACATGGACTGTTGTAAAGAAAACATCTAACTTATGTTGGTAATGCAGTCTTCTATTTTTGCTCAATACATGCCCTCAAATTGATTTTGCACACTTCATATCTTTCATTTTGCTCTGCTTATCTTTGCACTTTCATCATTGTATCACAAATGAACTTGATCCTCTATAATATCCTTTGCAACACTTCAAAACACTAATTAGGTCAGCATCACAATCAATGTTGGATGAAACATGTAGCTCTTCACAAGTCAGCATCAGTACATACAATATGATAGGAAAAACTTGTTGTAGACATTAGAAATCCATAAAGGAGATCAAGACATATCTTTCCATACCTTCTAGAGTTAAGGAAACTAATCAGGATCCTCTGCACATGTTAGATACTTAACCAGTCGGCTCAAACTGCTCAGGACTGCTAACTATCTATCTTCATACTGCCAGGGAGAAGCCAAAAACTCTATGCGGACCAAGAATTAAATCATACATGGTCTCAACATCATTCATACATCTTCCTGAAGAAGTATCATATCAAACTATACATCTGCAAAACAGGAAGGATGACTATCTATAGGAAACAAAGCATTTTGGACCACATGTGATACCTCACATCTCAAGATATGATGTTGCGGTACAATACAAGACTTGAAACCTTTTGGGAATAAGCTTTAAACATCACTATATATTCCTTATTAGATATGCACACCTTTATCTAGTGATTTTGGAGGAATTCAAGAGTTTGTCATGGATAACCAAGAGTCTGGAGGACAGTTATACTGAAAACATTACTTGCTGACATAACTACTTGATGCGGTATCAGAAAATGGAATTTTTCTACATGCGGATCATACCTAATATTCCTTGGACCATATAATATGTTTGCACAAGCTCTAATGTCTGATCTATACATGTTTGACCCTCTACAAAACTCAAACCTGTGCAAATGAGCTTCAAAACAATCTGTATTACCTCTGTCTAAGTGATGGTCTGTACTCTATCCCCTATACCTTTTTATGCTAATGATGTGAGGACTTGAGAACTTGGGTTTATCATTTCAATACCTGAATAAAGTTGTCTTTAGAACCACAAGATTGAATCTTGCTCTGCAGAGGAATGCGGACTAGAACAAGATGACTTTGCCTTAAGATGTGCACTATAAATACCTTAGTTAGATTTTTGCTTTTTATCATTAAGTGTGGTGTTGGGAATTAAGGTGTCTCAACCTTTGCAAATTCCTAACATTATTTATTTATTTGTATTTTAATTTATTACCTAATGTTGTAATTACCACATTCAGTTTGGACACTTAGTTGAGGTGGCACTATTATGCCATGTGTCAACATCTCGTGGTGTATGGAAGACAATATTCCATATGACAGAATCTATGACGTGTAAGAGCCAAGTTTGGAGATTCCTATGACAAGTGTCGGTGAGGATCTTTACATGAGCGAAAGGCATCTTTGGGCGCCTAAGTTGGGCTATGACATGTTGTAAGAGGAATATACTATATTTAGCATTGTATGATGGATTCTCTTACAACATTAAAGGTTGTTATCTTGGGAAAATCTATGACAACTGTAAGATGCGTAAGAGCATCCGTCATAGTCTATTTTTAGCCTAGAGTGCTCCATATTGGGAAAGTCAAATCTGCCATGTATGACAGATGTAAGGGATGTATTTGCAGCAAGGACGAGTGTCCTTTGATGTGGGATAATGGCCATGTGGCCAAGGTGGATGCCTATCCCAAGATGCTCCCAATATTTGCCTTGTAATCTCTATATATTGCATAGTTTGGAGTTGTAGTTGCATAGTATTTTTACAGGTACTGTTATGCTGCCGCAATAACTCCAAAATTGACATTTGAAGACTCTTGGAAGAACTTGCATTGCAAGTGTATTGTAAACTGTAACTATTTTAGATAATACATTGTGCAGGTTTTAGAGTGTGGGTTTTTTACCTGAAAAGGTTTTCCCCACGATACATCTTGTGTCTACTTCTCTCTGTCTACTTTCTTGTTTCGTGTTTGCTGTTGTAATATCTTTGATATAATTTTCATATTGCTGCAATTGTAAGGGTTGTAAACAATTTTCACACTTCTCCCCTCTTTAGATTAGTTTAGGAAGCGATTTCCGCACACCTAGCTTCCTTTCAGTTAGTATCAGAGCCTGGCCAGTTTTGGTCTTAGCTGTTGGGTAGGGGTTTTTTGTACTGATCTTAGATTGAGTGGGAGTGTATGCAGAGTATTCTAAAATCTTGTTGCGGAAAAGAGATGGTAGGAACATCTGGAAGAGTAGAGGTTGAAAAGTTTAATGGCAGCAATTTTAAGTTGTGGAAACTCAAAATGGAAGACATGCTCATTGATAGAGACCTATGGGAAGCAATTTCTGGTGTAAAACCAGTGGCAATGTCCCAAGATGATTGGGATCTCAAAGATCATAAAGCCAAGGGTCTTTTGAGACTCTGTTTGGCTGATTATGTCTTGTTAAATGTTCATGAAGAGAAAACTACGAAGGAGCTGTGGAAGAAACTTGGTGATGTTTATTAGGCTAAGTCCCTGGTAAACAAGTTATTCCTACAGAAGAAGCTCTATTCTCTGAGGATGGAAGATGGAGGATCTGTTGCTGATCACATGAATGCATTTAACATGTTAGTTGCACAATTGACATTTGCTAGTGTGAAGATGGAGGATCGGTGTATGACCCTGCTTTATTCTTTACCAGATTCATGGGATCATCTTGTTATGACCGTCAGGAGTACCACATCCACTTTCAAAATGGATGAAGTGGTGTCTTTGTTGTTATCTGAACAGATGTAGAGAAAGTCATCTGAGTCGGCCAAATAAGCTCTTGCGATTGGTGGAAGACCCAAGGAGAAAGGGAAAAAAAAGATGAGAAAGGTAGATCCAAATCTCCTGGAAAGTCCAAGGTACTATGGGAAAAATGAACATTTCTGAAAGGAATGCAAAGATAAGAAAAATAAGAAGAAGAAAAATCTCCCATATTCAGATTCTAACAAGTCAGAAGATGATGGTGATGCCTTCATTGCAGCCTTGGCCACCCATGCATCTGATGATGTGTGTCTGATTGATTCTGGTGCCTCTTTCCACATGACCTTGCATCGAGACTGGTTTACAAAATATGAAGAGTTCGATGGTGGAAGAGTGTACCTGGGTGACGACTCTCATCTAAAGATAGTTGGCCATGGAAGAGTCATAATCTGATTCCCTGATGGACGAGTGAAGGGGATCTCTGGGGTTATGCACATCCCAGGCTTGGCACGGAACCTACTTTCTATAAGTAATTTGAATGATGCAAGTGTGCAAGTTGTCTTCTCGAAAGAAGGATGCAAGATGACTAGAGGAGCTATGGTGCTTGCAAAGGGTACTCAGAGAGGTACTCTATTTCAGCTAGAGGCATGCATTTCACAATGCAATATTTCTTCTAACTCAAAGAAAAGAGCTGCAATCACTTCATCCCTACCATTGGAACCAACAACTAAAAGTGTTGGGATAAGGTGACATTAACCTTGTAAATCCCAATATTGTATTTATTCCATTTATTATTTGTAATTTATAATTACCCATAAGGGATGTATAGGTTTCACCAGCAGGTTGTTACAGAGTTACTTTTACTACTCAAGGAATCTCGGTAAATAGTAAATGAGGTGAGGTGGAGAATCTCGGTGCCTATCTTAGGGAAATGTTTTTTTGGGCTGTTATGACATGTGTCATAAGTTTGTAAGAGCATCTATGACAACTTACAATTGTCATAAGGTGTAAGAGATTCTATGACAACATATGCCAGCAATTATTGTCTTGTAAGTTCCTATTCTTGGTTCTAGGCGTCTATATTGGGAAGATGCCTATGACAGGTGTAAGGGAATCTGTAAGAAGATGATTTTGGAGTATCCCAAGATAGAAAAGTTGGATTTTTTCCATCTCCCATGAATTTCTTTGGTGGGTACTCATTTTTTATAAATATGAGACTTGAGAGTGAAGTTTGGTAGAGTAACAGTGAGAGGAAAACTTGCTTGCAGATAACAGGTTGAGTGAGAGATTTTCTGTACACAGGTGCTGCTAGATTGAAGAATGAAGAGGAGATTGGAAGTGGGTGTATTGTAATCTTTTTTTGAAGATAATACAACTTTGGCCTCTCTTCTTGGTGGAGTTTTTTCCTGCAAGGGTTTCTCCATGTAAACACTATGTTATGTGTTTATTCTTTTGTTCCATTGCTACCTTGTGTTGTGAGATCTTGCATTCTTATGTTGCTGCTATCTTATGGTGATGTTATTGCTGTTATAAGTTCATCTAAGGTGGTTTTATCAAGCATGTTAGAGTGACTAATTTTAGCATCATAAAGAAGTTGAATTGTTTCATGGTATTTCAAGGATTAAGCAAACTTATTTTCAAATTTGCATACAATTTTTAGATTTCTATATTGTAGTAGTCAAAGCCTTGTATCTCACCAATTGGTATCATATCTTGGTGATTTGATGATTAAAAACTAGATTAGAGATTGATCATTTATTCCAACAAAAATATTTGTTGTATCAAATTCTGATGGTAGTGCATTTCAGGTACCTAAGGGTGCTTATGCTTTGGAAGTTAAGCTTCCTGCTAAGAAGACAATGTTATGGCATAAGAGACTTGGCCACAATGGTGAGAAGGGTCTTAGAACCCTAAAAATAAAAATAGATGATTGTAATCTCGATTTTGACTTTTGTGAACATTGTATAGATGGAAAGCAAAACCGTGTTAAGTTTTACTCGAGTTCTCATAAGTTTTCTGGTGTTTTGGATCTTATTCATTCTGATGTGTTTGGTCCAGTTAATGTTCCTTTGATCTCTAAATCTATATATTTTGTATCTTTCATAGATGATTATAGTAGAAGGACATGGATTTATTTTCTCAGAAGCAAATCTGAAGTCTTTAGTTGGTTCAAAGAGTTTAAAGCTTTTGCTGAAAGTCAGACTAGTAAAAAGATTAAGTGTTTGAGAATTGACAATAGTGGTGAGTTCTGTTCTACAGAATTCAATAATTTCTACAAAAAACATGGGATTGAACGACATAAGACAACTCCATACACCCCATAGCAAAATGGAGTTGTAGAGAGGATGAACAGGACATTGATGGAGAAGGCTAGGAGTATGCTTAGTGGAGCTGGCCTCAAACATAAGTTTTGGGCTGAAGCTGTAGCCACTGCTTACTATCTGGTAAACAAGTCTCCTACATCAACTCTTGTTGGTAAGACACCCATAGAGGTGTGGTCTAGTAAGAAGCCTTCAATAAGACATCTTCATGTTTTTGGTTGTGAGGCATATGCTCATGTGCCTAGGGAAAAGAGGTCAAAATTAGAGAACAAGGCTGTTAAGTGTATCTTCATTGGCTATGGTGTCAGTGTGAAAGGATACAAGCTTTGGGATCCTATGGCTGAAAAAGTGTTGTATAGTAGAAGTGTTATTTTCAGAGAGCTAACACCTTCTTCCACTATTCTACAACTAGAAGAGAAAGAAAAGAAAGAGGATGTGGTTCAGTTTCCTTCTACCCCTGAGAAGACTGAACCGGAAGACCCTGTTGGACCTGATGATGAGGAGAGCTCTGGCAGCTCTGAAAGTTCAGAAGATGAACTAGAACCTCTACCTCAGCCTTTGAGGAGGTCCACATGAGTCAGGAAGCAACTTGAGAGGTTTGGTTATACATTGCTTGATTCTAGTTGTGCTTTTGCTTTGCTTACTAATGCTGATGAGCCTAGAATTATGACAGAGGCTATGAGCATGAAAGATGCAGGTTCCTAGAAGGAGGCCATGGAAGATGAGATGGCTTCTTTGGAAAAGAATAAAACTTGGGACTTGGTACCTTTGCCTGATGGTCAGAAACCTGTTGGATGCAAATGGGTTTTCAAGAAGAAATTTGGTGCAGATGGCAGTGTTGAAAAGTATAAAGCCAAATTGGTTGCGAAAGGGTACTCACAAGTGGAGGGAATTGATTATGGTGAAATTTTATCTCCCATTGCAAAGCTGACATCTATTCGGTTCCTATTATCTCTTGCAGTTGCTTATGACCTAGAAGTAACAAATGGATGTGAAGACATCTTTCCTTCACGGTGACATGGAGGAAGAGATTTATATGTCACAGCCAAAGCATTACATAGAAAAAGGTAAAGAAAATTTGGTTTGCAAGTTAAAGAAGTCTTTGTATGGTTTGAAGCAATCTCCTAAGATGTGGTACATGAAATTTGATGCCTTTGTGTTGTCGATTGGATATCTGAGATATAAATCAAATCATTGTGTGTATTATAAGTTTGACAATGATCGTATTCTCATTATTGCACTATATGTTGATGATATGTTGCTGATTGGGAATGGTAAGAATATGATTTTTTATTTAAAGTCTCAGTTGTAAGCACAGTTTGAGATGAAAAACTTAGGGGCAGCCAAGTACATTATGGGAATGTAAATCAGAAGAGACAGAGCAAACAGAAAACTTTGGTTAAGCTAGAGTAAGTATGTGAAGACTGTGTTGGATAGATTCAGCATGGAAGATTGTAGACCATTAACTGTTCATGTTTCATTGGGAACAAAGTTGTCTGTTAATGACTGTCCAAAGTCTCCTTCTGAGATGGAGGATATGAGCAGAGTACCTTATGCTAGTGTTGTTGGCAGCTTGATGTATACTATGGTCTGTACAAGACCATACATTGCCCAAGCAGTGGGAGTCCTTAGTCAGTTTATGGCTAATCCTGGACAGGTACATTGGGATGCAGTGAAGCGAGTGTTCATATATTTGCGGGGTACTTCCGAGTATTCCCTATGTTATCATGGTCATCCTACAGGACCTCCACATTCTGTATGTATTTAAGGATTTGTGGATTCTGATTGGGCAGGTGACATTGACAGCAGGAGATCCACCAATGCTTATGTGTTTACTATGTTTGACAGTGCAATTAGTTGGATGAGTAAGCAACAACCTGTGGTTGCTTTGTCTATGACAGAAGCTGAGTATATGGCAGAAACTCATGCTTGTAAGGAAGCCATTTGGCATAAGAGGTTGTGTTCAGATATTGGTGTTGATGCAGGATAAATTACTATTTGTTGTGACAATCAGAGTGCGATTTGCTTAGCAAAGAATCTGACTTTCCATGCCAGAACAAAGCATATTGATGTACAGTTTCATTTTGTGCGAGACATGGTAGAGGATGGGAAGGTGATATTGGAGAAAGTAGACACTTTGAAGAATGTTGCAGATGTATTGATGAAACCAGTGGGCACAGAGAAGTTCAAATGGAGTTCGGAGTCTATGGGCCTCCTGGCCCCTAGCAGTTAAATCTTGTCATTTATTTTGGCTCTTGCAAGGTGTTCGACAAGTGGGAGAATGTTGGGAATTAAGTGTCTCAACCTTTGCATATTCCTAGCATTATTTATTTATTTATATTTTAATTTATTGCCTAATGTTGTAATTACTTGCACATTCAGTTTGGTCACTTAGTTGAGGTGGCACAGTGACATGTCATCTTACTTGGAATGTGACTTGGATGGTCAAGTCAAACCTACATGGATTTGAGCATCCCATTTGAGGTGGCACTAATATGCCATATGTCAGCATCTTGTGGTGTGTGGAAGACAATATTCCTTATGACAGAATCTATGATGCGTAAGAGCCAACTTTGGAGATCCCTATGACAAGTGATGACAAGTGTCGGTGAGGATCTTTGCATGAGGGAAAGGCATCTTTGGGCGCCTAAGTTGAGCTATGACATGTTGTAAGAGGAATATACTATATTTAGCATTATATTATAGATTCTCTTACAACATTAAAGGTTGTTATCTTGGGAAAATCTATGACAACTGTAAGATGCGTAAGAGCATCTGTCATAGTCTATTTTTAGCCTAGAGCACTCCATATTGGGAAAGTCAAATCTGCCATGTATGACAGATGTAAGGGATGTATTTGTAGCAAGGACAAGTGTCCTTTGATGTGGGATAATGGCCATTGGGCCAAGGTGGATGCCTATCCCAAGATGCTCCCAATATTTGCCTTGTAATATCTATATATTGCATAGTTTGGAGTTGTAGTTGCATAGTGTTTTTATAGGTACTGTTATGCTACCAGAATAACTCTAGAATTGACATTTGAAGACTCTTGGAAGAACTTGCATTGCAAGTGTATTGTAAACTGTAACTATTTTAGATAATACATTATGCAGGTTTTAAGTGTGGGTTTTTTTAACTGAAAAGGTTTTCCCCATGATACATCTTGTGTCTACTTCTCTCTGTCTACTTTCTTGTTTTGTGTTTGTTGCTGTAATATCTCTGATATAAGTTTCATATTGCTGCAATTGTAAGGGTTGTAAAGAATTTTCATACTTCTCCCCTCATTAGATTAGTTTAGGAAGTGATTTCTACACACCTAGCTTCCTTTCATGTGGTACACCCAACTGATTAGATATACATGTGGAGATACTGAAACCATGCAAGAACATAAGTGTTTACCTCCGCACCATGCTTACACACCAAACTAATCACCTTACCATACTTAGACTATTTTCTCTTCTCTTAGACTGGTTTGCCATAACCATGCTGACTCTTCCTCTATACAAGTCTGTATATACATTTCCATATACTGTGCTGACATCAAAGTATACGATGTTGACATCAATGACAATAGATATTGCCAACAATCTCCCCCTCTGTCATTGATGGCAACATATACTCCCCCTTAGACATATGTTTCTCTCTCCTCCTTTGACATCAAGGACAAAGGGATTGATATCCTTTGCTTGTCTCAATTCCCCTTACAAAATGATTTCTATACTGTACTCCCCCTGACTGTGTTATTAGTTACAAATTTGTACCTTTGAAAATCAAAATGGTACTTCCATTCTACTCAATACTTCCACAATATTATCAACATCAAAAGTTGTCTTATCTACATTGCTCTTACAACTCACTTGGATGGTATGATAGCCTTGTAAAATACCTTGAGTTGTTGAAGAGTTGTAGTCTAGTTGACACATTTTGAGGTAAGCATATTGTTCTGACATTCACATTGCATGCATATCTCCTCAACTTCCTCTATGTTGCTTGGGGTCTTCATCTTTTGATCTACCTTTTTTGCTTCCCCTAGCAGACTAGACAATGAGGCAAGTCTCAAGTTCACTGCCTCTCTCAACTGACCAAATTGTTTCTTCAAGTTTTCTCTTTGGTCCTACAGTTGAGATAACTATGCATGAAGGTTCTCAACTTGTTCCCTAGTTGCACCAATCTTATCCTTTGACAAATCATAAACTTCAACCAATTTAGATATTTGTGACTCAATGGAGTCCATCTAAGCTTTGATGTTCTTTGTGGAACTTGGCCATTTCAAGAAGAACAGATATAATGTTGTGGCCTCATCAATGCAAGCTTTGAATTTCTTCAAATTTTATTTAAGCTTGTTATGTGCCTTAGCACATTTTTCAATCATCTCAGCCATTCTCTTGTCATTTATTCTTCTTGTTGCCTCTTTTTTTGCCTTTTTCTATATGTGGGAAAAGTGATGCCTGAAGGAGTCCATTAGCAACTTGAGATTTTGCTTTGGAGGGAGTGAGGGGTCAATGATTACCTCTGGTAACCCCTCTTGTACTAATTTTACAACATCCTCTATTGCACTGGATTTCTTTAAGTTTTCTTGTATAAACTCTTTTCTTGCAGAGGCATGTAGTATATCACCTAGTTGAAGCTTATGAAGAGTTGAAATGTTTGACAAGTCTATTTGCCCCTCATGGGTAGGAATCTGCAAAAGTTGAGGTGTGACCACTGGTTGAAATTGCATTTGCATATCTAATAGGTCTTTGAGTGATTCTGTCTCTGATGCGCTTTGACCCATGTCTTCCATACCTTCTGATTGCTCTCCCTTTTCAGTTTCTCCCTCACCCTTTTCAACCTTTTGTTCCTCATTATTCTTTTTCTTTTCCTCCTGATCCTTCTTGGAATTATCTACTTTCCTCTCTTCTGAGTTCCTTGTATTCTCCGGAGGGGGAGAATCATGTCTTGCATCAAGATTGTTTGTAGGAGACCCACTTTGTTCTACAGGAGTGTTCAGAGGAGGTAGGTTTGTTTTATCTTGGTCCTCTGTGATTGGTGCTCTAGTATCCTCAGGAGAGGAAATCTCCTCATTCTTTTTAGTCTTGTCACTGCCTTCCTCATTGCCTTCAGAGGCAGATAGATCAGAATTATTTTCAATGATTACATTGTCAATTTTCATTTCCTTGAGAACTTTAGCAGTTTTCTTCAGAGTCTCCTATTCCAATTTCTCTATCTCTTCCTTATTCCTTGACATTAGAGTATCTAATCTTCTTTTAGTTTTGAATTCCTTTGTTAGAATTTTAGAAGCTTTGACTCTGTCTTCCTTGGAGATGGTGGGACAATTTTTTTCAATTGCACTTTTCTTTATCTCGACTTCTCTACTTAAAGCAACATTTCTCCTTTTAGCAAGGATATCACTAAGGCTTTTAGGTAGTTGGTCTATGATTTCAATTAAGGCCAAATTGTGGGCTCCCATATATCTGACTATTACTTCTTCGAGGGTAGATTTGTCATTGGAGGGTCTTTCATCATAAATTCCTGCAACTTCCTTTAGTGCACCATACTCTGTAATTGCATTCACTGTTGCCTCAAGTTGCAAGGGAACATAGTCAGGGTTCTTACCCCTTTTTCCTTTTCCTTTTCCTTTCTCCTTTGAAGTCTCTTATTCTTTAATTTATTCTCTGGTTCTTTTCTTCCCTGTCAGAGACTCAACCTCTTCTTCCTTTTCTTTTTCTTCTTCAATGTCTTCAACATTCACTGGATTTATCTTGCCTCTCTTGGCCTGACTCTTTTGTCTAGGCTTTTTCTTTTCGGTGGTCTGGAGTTGTTCAAGGATCTCTATGGTACCTCTTTTGGTAGGCAATGAAGATCTAGAGGGAACAGAGGCAGAGTTTGTGCTAGATGTTGATCTTCTTGTTATCCTAGGCATTTGTGCAGAGGAAGTGGCATGTATTTCTCCTGCAGAGCCTTTAGGAGAATTGAGTATCTTCTCCAAGTCAGTTTTCATCTTCTCTGCTTTGAATTTTATCTTTTCTACTTTCCCCTCTATATCCTTTTTCACAAATTTGTTGATGATTTCATCATGTCCCTAATCTTTCAGTGGAGGGATCTTTAGGTTTGTTGAGCAGCATATCAGCATATCCTACCAAATCAAACTCTGAAACCTCATAAGGTAGAGTTGTAATCCAAAAGGTCCTAGGCTCAACAACCTCCATGTAATAGTTATCTTTATCTACCATAAAAGTTATGTCATTTTTATACTTTTCTACAATTGATTGCATCTCTTCTTGAATTTTTTTTAAGAATCCCCAGAATGTAGTACTATAAATTTTATGATTTGGAAAGCTTCTCATGAAGTCTTTGATTTGATGAGCAACAAGGGTGTCTGATTTCCAAACCATTCCTTTCATTGTAGGTAACTCATTCAAAAAGTAAAACATGAAGCATATAATGAGAGATCCATACCGAAAATTTTATTTGGATTCCTTTGTTCTCTTTAAATTGTCCACAAACTATTGCCACAAGAGCTCACAAAGATCAATTTTGTTTCCCTCTTTAACCATTTGATATGCAGTATATATTGCAGTTGTTGTCGCTGAGTTCTCCCTGTTGGTGTAGTATATTTTGTATGCAATGTTCATAGTTGCATACGGGACCCCCAAGTCCTGAATGTCATTCATAGTCAAAGTCATTTTGTCAAATTCATCTCCAGTGAGTCTCACCACTTCTTCATTCTTGACAGATTTCAGGATAGGCACTGGTCTAGAGGAGCATAAACTAGTTACTATCTTTATTGCCTTATTGGTGATTATGTGTGGTCGATCCAAACAGAAGAAATCCTCATGAATTTGACTTAGGGCTATTCCCACCTAAGCATCATCATATCGAATGTTCGGAAAACCCTTCCAGATGTCAAGATTCTTGGTAGCAATGTTCACCAATTCTGGTTTTAACTTAAAATCATCTCCCAACAAGTTTTCATTCTTGAATTGTTCAAGTTTGAGATGATCATATTCGTCTACAATTGGCAAATGAATATATATGCGAACGTCTTAAGTATGTATTACATTAGTTAGAACCTGTGAGGAGGCACCAATTTCATCTATTATAGTGGACTTGAAGGGATGTTTCTTGAACTTTGGCCTTGGCCTCTCAACCACATCTATCACAATCGGTGTCATCATCATAATAGCTTCAAGAACTAGGGTTTTAACCAAAGAGGCTAAAGAATACATGAGAATGAGGTGATAGGGTTTGATTGGTCAAAATGTTGGGTGTCTTTAGCTCTCCTTTCGCTCTTTAATTTACTTAGCTTCGATCAAATGAGATCAGAAATGATCAAGCATTACCTATATAGTCATTCCAACAAACAAATTTATTTTGCATTAATTGTGTTCTCTTATTTAATCTAATTTCCCCTTTTCATATGCAAAACCTTATGAACATTCAAGAGTCCTTTGTAAATCAACCAATTGCTTTCAAAAATTTGATCAATCACATATGTGTGTTGAGTGTTTTATCACCATGAAGGGGAGGTGAAATATTTTTAGTAACAACTCCCCCTTAGTTCATGTTTCCTTTTGGTAGATACTCTTAACCCTGAAAACCCTAAAAACTTCCACAATCTGCTACAATGAGAGATTTTTCTCTAGAGTTTTGACCAAACTTATTTAAATCATTATCTTAGCATGCACATACCAAAACCAACAAAAATGCTGAGAAGTTCAACATCTTATTTATTTAAGGGTTTGAAGGATTTTGCAGTTGTAACTCCCCCTAAACTACTACTTCATATTTTAGTTACTGGAGGATCCACCTACACTAGGTAGAGGTTCAAAAACATTACATTCCTCCTTCTTCCATACTTTTCTTATTTCCTTCTTTTGTTGAGCAATATCAACTTTCTTTTGTGGGGCAAACCTTACATTCCTTCCAGAGTGCCTTGTTTGATTGAACTTGTGACATGTGAACTTTGATTGCTGAGCATTTCCATTTCTCCTTACTTTAGATCTGTAATTTGTTGCCTTGTGGCCAAACTTGTTACAAGTATAACAATATCCATGAAAGGGTTGAGCATTGTCCCTATTATTCCTTGATATTTTTCTCCTGCATTCATAAGCCTTTGACCTATCTTGTTGCAGGCATAACACTTAATTGAATTCTGATTTGTCTTACTTCTACATTCAGTAGCTCTTTATGACCAATTTTATTGAAAGAATAACATCTTAGAGCATCTTGATTTATCTTGTTTCTACAATCAATAGCTTTGTGACCAAACTTATTGCAAGTAAAACAATTGTCATTGAAACCTTGAAAATACTTGATGGGAGTAGGTTGCCTTGTAGGTGGAGGGCCTCTAAAATTCTTCTTCATATTCTTCCTTTGTCTCTGGATAGGGGTGAATTCATCTTCTTTTGTAACTCTGGAGACACTCTTCTTAGGGTCTTCAATGTAAGTTTCTTCCTTCTTTATTCCAGACTTTCCTTTTGATTGGAAGTTGTCATTCAACTTTGCAGAGGCACTGCTCATAGGACTCTTCCCCTTTTCAAAGCCAAGACCTAATTTTTCTTTTTGCTGGATTTTGAGAGTTAATTATCTCATCAAGCATTTTAGATCCCCCTTTCAGTTTTAGTCCTTTGTCAATATGCTCTTTTACCTTTTCCAGTTCTTTTCTTAGAGTGACAACTTCTTCCTCAAGTTTTGAACACTCAACTGATTTCTCAAAGAGCTTGATGTTTAAGCAATCTTCAATCCTCTTTTCTTCTTCAACCATGACTTTCAAATTTGAGATCATTACTTCAGCCCCCTTGAGCTTTATGTCACCTCCTTTATCTCCTTCTATTGGGGTTTTTAGTTTGCTAATTTCTTCTTTTGATTCTTTGGCCTTTGTCTTCAATTTGTCAATTGTCTCTTTTGCCATCTCAAGCATGTCTTCATATTCTACATTCAATCATCTTGCTTCATCCAGATCATTAAGAGATGACTTGAGTTCTCCCTCAAGGTCTACTTCACACCCATCAAGATCCCAACCTTCAAGTTCCATTGCTTCTAGATCTGGTTCCGGTATAAATACATCATTCTCCATAACTTCAAATTCCATGTGTTCAAGTGCAGAATCTACCTCAGCTATAAAGGCTTCTTAGAGGCACTTGGTTGTAATACCAATTGTTGAACACAATGAGATGTTGAGAGGGGGGTGAATAAACATATACTAAAATTTAACTAGTTGTTTACCAAACCAAACTAAATAACTTAGAGAACAGAAAGGAAATCATGCAACACACATAACACCAATATTTTTACATGAAAAACCCTAAAATAGGGAAAAACCACGGTGAGGATTAGCTCACAATATATTATGCTCACTACAAAAGTATTACAACTTTGTTTTAGGGATACAACCCAAGGAAGCTACAACTCCTTGTCTTTGTGCTTACAACACTTACAACTTTGATTTAGGGCTACAACCCAAGGAAGCTACTACTCCCTAAGTGTTCTCTCATTGTAATAGGATTTACAAATAAAGTAACTACATGGATTGCTATAAAGAAAACATTTGACTTATGCTGGTAATGCAGTCTTCTATTTTTGCTCAATACATGCCCTCAAACTGATTCTGCACACTTCATATCTTTCATTCCACTCTGCTTATCTTCGCACTTTCATCACTGTCTCACAAATGAACTTGATCTTCTATAAATATCCTTCGCAACACTTCAAAACACTGATTAGGTCGGCATCACAATCAATGTTGGATGAAACGTGTAGCTCTTCACAAGTCGACATCAGTACATACAATATGATAGGAAAAACTTGTTGCAAACCTTAGAAATTCATAAAGGAGATCAATACATATCTTTCCATACCTTCTAAAGTTAAGGAAACTAATCAAGATCCTTCGTACATATCAGATACTTAACCAATCTGTTCAAACTGCTTAGGACTGCTAACTATCTATCTTCATACTGCATGGGAGAAGCCAAAAACTCTATGCGGACCAAGAATTCAATCATACATGGTCTCAACATCATTCATATATCTTACTGAAGAAGTATTATATCAAACTATACATCTGCAAAATAGGAAGGATGACTATCTATAGGAAACAAAGCATTCCAGACCACATGTGATACCTCACATCTCAAGATATGACGTTGCAGTGTAATACAAGACTTGAAACCTTTTGGGAATAAGCTTTAAACATCACTATATATTCCTTATTAGATCCACACACCTTTATTTAGCGATTCCAGAGGAATTCAAGAGTTTGTCATGGATAACCAGGAGTCCGGAGAACAGTTATACTGAAAACTTTAATTGCACACATAACTACTTGATGCGGTACTAGAAAATGGAATTTGTCTGTATGCAGATCATACCTGATATTTATTGGACCATATAATACCTCCACACAAGCTCTAACAGTTGATCTATACATTGTTTCACCCTTCGCAAAACTCAAACCTGTGTAAATGGGCTCCAGAACACTCTGTATTGCCTCTATCTAAGTGATGGTTAATACTCTATCCCCTGTACCTTTTTATGTTGATGATGTGAGGACTTGAGAACTTGGGTTTATCATTTCAATACCTGAATAAAGTTTGTCTTCAGAACCCCAAGATCGAATCTTGCTCTACGGAGGAATGCAAACCAGAACAAGATGACTTTGCCTTAGGATGTGCACTATAAATGCCTTAGTCAGATTTTTGCTTCTTATCATTAAGTGTGGTACACCCAATTGATTAGATATACATGTGAGGATACCGGAACCATGTAATAACATAAGTGTTTACCTCTGCACCATGCTTACACACCAAACTGATCACCTTACCATACTTGGATTGTTTTCTTCTCTCCTAGACTGGTTTGCCTTGACCATGCCGACTCTTCCTCTATACAAGTCTGTCTATACAAATTTCCATATACTATACTGACATTAAAGTATACTATGTTGACATCAATGACAAAACATATTGCCAACGTGATGTTGCACTATTAGAGATAGCTACACTCTACTGTGCAATGGGTACACATGTCATCTTTTCTAGATGTATGCTTTGTACCACTACCAATGCATGACTATACATTAGTCATAATTTTTTGTATATAATTTCTATTTCATTTACATTGCACACATTTCATCATTATAAGTTTCACTTATCATTCTATTTCCTAATGATATGGATTCATATATTCATTATTTTCTAATGATATGAATTTATATATTAATTATAAAATTTGAAAGTTATACGATTGAATTATAATTATTAATTATTGTAAAACACTAATTCTATTAAGAAAATAGATTATAATTTATTTATCCATAATTTATTTATTATGATTTATTTATCGTACTAATTCTATGTCCATTACAACATGTAATTCATGTGAATGCTCGAAAACAAATAGTGTATCCATTGTAGATAATATTATTTAAAAGATTTAGAAGATCAATGAAGCGAATTAATTAATTATGTCACACACAAGATTTCACTATCTTTTTATGTGGATGCAAAACATCCTTCTAAAATGATTTAGGAAAAAATCCAAACTTTCTTTAAGGCAACTACATTATCTTAGATGTATAAAGGTTATAAGTGATGCTCACATGTAAGATAAATTGGTTCCATTTTTATTAATTCATTACAATGCCACATGGTAATTATTGAATCATGGCATATTTGGACTACATAGACCTTATCTTTGTAATAAAATTTGTTGATCCAAAACACATGTGACCTTATTTAAACATAGAATAATAAGTGAAGGAAATAGAGAAGATAAGATGACATATATACTTGGGGAAACCTCTTTGAGTAAAAAACCCACCACCTAAACTAAACCTTAATATATTCCTTCAAAATAAGCTTACAATAGATTGAGAAACTCTACTAATGTTGTAGCCCATGTGTTAACACTTTAGTAGGATGTTCATACTTAGACCTAAACTAAAAGCCTACAAGTCCCTACAATACAATCCAAATGATATCAAAACACTATGCCAAGGGCTCTCCTCTCTCTCTCTCTCTCTCTCTCTCTCTCTCTCTCTCTCTCTCTCTCTCTCTCTCTCTCTCTCTCTCTCTCTCTCTCTCTCTCTCTCTCTCTCTCTCATCTCTCTCTCTCTCTCTCTCTCATCTCTCTCTCTCTCTCTCTCTCTCTCTCTCTCTCTCTCTCTCTCTCTCTCTCATCTCTCTCTTCCTCTCTCTCTCTCCTCTCTCTCTCTCTCTCTCTCTCTCACTCTCTCTCTCTCCTCTCTCTCTCTAGGTTTTTCTCCCTCCCTCTCTTCGTCCTTCTCT